>CM040241.1:190383753-190410324 GCA_022545495.1 Chrysanthemum lavandulifolium | reverse complement strand
TCTTTGTAATCTCTTTTCCTAGCCTTTGCTAGTTTAAATAAAAACCGCCGTTCAAAAAAAATCATCCCAACTACACACAAAACACACCCACTTTCTCTCTTCTCTCTCTAACGAATCAAAACCATAATTGCAAATCACTAAAACCAACCATAATTTTTCCCTAATAATCTGATAAAACATACTGAAATAGAAGAATCGATGTCTACAACGATGAATCCGACAAAAAATATAATTCAAAATGAACCGACTGAATCTCCGGTTGATTGTACGATTCATTTGTACATTTATTTAGTTGATTACTCTATTTTTTTGTTTTTGTTGTTATTTCAATATTTTGTTGTGCGTTTTTATGTTATTTATGAGGGTTTTATGTTTTGTTTATTTTAGTTGTTCTTGATGGATTGGTGTGATAATCGTTAAATTTTACTATTAGAGAATGATTATTAGTGTGTTTTAGTGATTAATTTTGATTGATTTTGTGATAATATGAGATATTAGAGGTTAGGTTTGACTAAACACAAGAGATATTATGCCTATAACATGTTTATGTTAGTTTTGTTGTAGATTTGTGTGCTTAATAGTTAAGTTATGAGTTATGACAGTTCGAAAGGTTAGATTGATAGGTTTAAGAACGGTACTTGAAACTACTGTTGATTGGTAGTATATCTATTGTGATATTACAAATGACATGATCGTTAATTAGAGCACAAGGTATGAGCAATACCAATAACACGTTATTGGTATGCCATCTCAGCGCCGCATCATACACTTCCTAATAACACACCACTAACTAAAACACCCTCCCTCATAACACACCACTAATATGCTATTGGGTCCCACAAAATACCCCACTAAAAGTATTCACTCACTCACAATACAAAAGAAAAGAAAAGAAAAAAAACACACAAGAATGCAAATGGCTTGAGCCATTGCATTGGCTCAAAACGTTTGGCTCACGAATGGCACGATGCTCTGGTATGGTTGGCACACGAATGGCATGCATTTGGCACTCCAATGGCACCCCATACCTTATGCTCTTAGTAGTATTACAACTGTGATATTCGAAACGGAATGTGCTTAAATGTTATAAGAGTTATGCGCTTGATATGAGCATTAAAGTGTTGGTTTTGAAAAAAATATATGTGAAGTCTGAACTTGTGAATGCTTTAGATGGTTGTTTGTCCCAGAAAGCTTAAACGAAAATGTAGACAAAATGTTATTCTCTAAAATAATTATAAATGCATGATGCGCGTTTTGTTGTAGATATTTTATATTCAAGTAAAATTATATTTTGCGGAATATACTTAAAGACACTTTCACGGGTAGTGTAGCCGATCGAGATGTAGCTAGTGGGGTAAGTCACGATGTCGGTCTCATGAGTAGTGTTGTTTAGACTAACCTAGTGAATTTTACGGTTTTAAAGGGGTTTTGATTTAGTTTTATTATAAATACTAAAATAATAAAATTAAATTTAACTAATTAAACTAAGTAAACTACGTGGGTTGTGATCAATAAGAGAATGAAGTGCTAGCCATGTTACTCCTACTATATTCATTTAGTTATTCGTTTACTAGTGCAAAGATTCAAATGCAAAGTATTAGTTACATCAAAAAAGCGCAGACAAGCATTCCTATTTAAGGTAGACTAAACCACTTGGTCCATGTATCTAGCCTTACATATACAACCTATATCCCTAAATCAAAGTATCAGTCTACCCAATTATGTGCATTCAATAAACGGTGTCAACTAATCCATGTGATTTATCTACGGTACCCCTTTTATCCAGGCGATACCTACTCTTCCCACTCGTTAAGTCTGTTGAAAAGCACCAAACTTAAGTGTTGTGGGCATTATCTGTTTAACCGAATCTCTCTCTGATATAGCTAAATCGTAAATCATGAGCAAATTTACCCCCTGACTAAATGATCAGCTGATTCGTTTCAAATAGTATATAGAAATAATATCAAATATGTGATATACGTGCGAATCGACGTAGGAAAAAGGTCAACACGCAAAACCCGCAAATATCGATATATGATACCGGCAAGTGATTATCCCGGTCGTGTCACACCCCAATTACATGTTTCAATGAATGGAATACCTTGGGAGGACTGTCATAGCATCAAAGTTCTGTTATATCGAGCGACCTAAAGTGTCGTTTTGAAAATATCGTTTGATTCATTAAAATAATCGAGTTTACAAAGATTAGGTCCCAAAGATTTCCAATATATCAAAAGCGAGTTTGTTACAATCAAGCGATAGTTAAGTGCATAAAATATAGGTGAGGCAGCGTCGACACCGCGACTCTATGATAAGTCCACATGCATGCCATGAAGTGAATGCCTTAGATACGAGATAAAACATGCTAAAAGTGTCAACACAATGGTTGAGTGAGTTCATAGAGTTTGTTTAACAAGTAAAGCTTTTAAAGAGCGTTCATGCAACAAAGGCAAAGTTTTTGGTCATTTAGAATAGTCCATAAAGCAAAGGCATTGTAAATCCACTCAGTTCCAAGTTCCGCCCATACAAAACTTGCAACCTGTGTGTTCACAACCCACTGCCAAAATATGTATAGTTTAATAGTCAAGTGTATGATGTCATAATAGTTCACAATATAACACCACGTATATAATAATTCAGGGATGATCCGAACATGGGAGACTTTGCACTGCTCCAACAAGGGAGACTTCTTTGTCACTCGACCACCTAGGCGAGAATTATTGAGAACGCTCCACCAATAAGGCGAGACTTTGCACACTCCACCGATAAGGCGAGAATTATTGAGAACGCTCCACCAATAAGGCGAGACTTTATAGTGATGCTCCGAACATGGGAGACTTTATAGTGATGCTCCGATCATGGGAGACTTTAGGTCAAGGTCATAACACGTCCGGTTCAATAAGTTCAAACAAGTCATAAATTTGTATTTAAGTTCAAAGGTTCCATTCAAAGTTCGTAATTAAGTTCAAAGATTTAAGTCGAGTTCAAAAGTTCGAGCAGTCAAAGAGCTCGAATAATATCAAAAGGTTCAAGATAGTCGAGCGTTCAAAATCACGTCAAACAAGTTTAAAATATATCAAAAGGGTCCTTGTACAAGTTAAAAGAGTTTAACTATATGTCAAAGGTTCATATCAAGTCCAAAGTGTTCCTTATATGTTAAAGGGTCCAATTCAATTTAAAAGAGCTCAAATATACATGTCGAAGGGTTCAAAATCACGGAAAGTGTTTCAAATAATAGCGTTCATAACATAGTGATCAATTTAGTTCGGGCACAATCTACTTACTAGCATAAGTAGTGAAACAAAAGGTACAAGTTCATAATAGTTCAAACAATATAGTTTAAGTTCATATAAGTGTAAAGTAAAAGCATGAAGTTGAGCATATATCTCCCCAGAAGAGTTTATAAAACAATTAAGCGAGTAAAAGTGGGACTACGAACTCACACATGCAATAGTTACGATGACAAAGTGGATGCACGAATCGGATGCAACTCTCTAACGCGACCTATTATGAATGATATGATCTAATATAAGTCATGAAACAATGTCGTGCATGCAAACTCATATGATATCCATACCACTTGTACATTTGAAAATAATGTTTATCGTCGAAAATAAGTTTATAATGTCTTGACAAGTTACAAAATACTTTACAAGTATTTACGTCGAAACAACATCCTGCCATAGTCGTTTAGTGATTTATTGGTAAATATAATGTTTTTGTCATAAAATGACACATTTCATACGATGAAAATATGCCCAAAATGGCCTCGTAAAACTAGTCGTGAAATATTATGCGTGAAGGGTTAGTGATGAAACTTCGGCGTTTTTGAAAACCTTGCAACAATGTCTAGAAGTCGTATCATTTAACTTTTGACCATACGGGTCTCGATCAATGAGAAAATGGCTCTCAACATGACGTATTACAAAAAGCATTTTAGACTTAGGTTTATTTTGCTATTAAAAGCTGTCAAAATAAATAGAGTTTAAATCGGGTTTCAAACGTGTATATCTTGGTCGTTATAAGCTTGTTTTCTCGTTCTTTATATCCACGGTTTCGTATTAACATATACTAATATATTTTCAGTAGGTCGGCTCCTCTGGATCACATCTAACGCCTCGTTTTGTCCGTCGAAATTCGTGCAACAGCACATATATTTTCGGAAAATAGTTTTAAATCGTTAAATTTGGAAAATCATAACTTCTTCGTTATAACTCCGTTTAACCCGTTCAAGCGACCACGTTTTTGTTTTAAAGTATATTTTCTGAATATCTAGCCCAAAGTATTTTCAAACTGTCAAAATTCCAGATTTCACAAATAAGATCAGACCCTATTTTAATGTTGTCGAAAATGATTTTTCTCGCAAAAACCTATTCTAACCAATTCAAACCAACTCGAGCTATTCTAATCCTACCATACACCTTCTTAGGGTGTCATGGGTTCCTAGACATCACCAAAAGTGATACGTTTCAAGGAGTAATTATAGGATGATGAATATATATATATATAACACTTAAAAACAATAAAAAGTGGTATAGACATCAATATGACTTGCATGTTTTTCTCAAGCTTAATGAAATGAACATAAAATGAATATGAAAAATGAATATGAACATGAAATGCTTACTAGTAGCTTGATGAGGTTAAGTGAACAAGGTTAATCCTAAACACCATAGGTTTTATTTCAAAACCTTAACTAAGAGTGTGTCTAGATTGATATAAACTTGACTAGAAAAATTTTGGTGATCACCTTCTTGATTCTCAATGGTGGCGGTTATGGAGAAGAGAGAGAAGAGAATATGGTTTTGTTTCACCTTGGATATTTAGTTTGTATGTTTTATATAAAATATAAAATCAATATAAGTATTAGTATTAGTAAGATATTTGTGTAGAAATGGTGTGAGTCATGATGGTTGGTCAACATATATGAAAAGAAAAGATGAAACATTCACTTTGCATAATATAATGTATAAGTGTACTAGTAATGTATAGTTATTTAAGGATAGATGATAACTTGTGTACATAATCAAGCAATTTAAGGTAATGTTAGCTAAAAATAATTTTAACGGGTCAAAATAAAATATATTGAAGTCATAAATATTATAAAATACATTTCTTACAAAATTTGAGTGAAATAATAAATATCGCGTAATATTTACGAAAACCGTCGTAATTATATAAATATAACAATTTATATACAAAATAAATTGAAAACATCGGGTAACTAATAATATAATTTTTATAGTCTTAAAATGAGTATAAAAATATATTAGGATTATTTGTGGAAGTGTCGGATCAATATTCAAAATAATCTTTCTGCGATAGCGTTTATTTAATAAGAAAATAAGCGTTTAATGTAAAATGCAAAACCATGCGAACCGATATGAAATGATGAATATTGAGTTTGAGAAATGACGGAAATTGAGAATTGTGACGGTCGTGTCCCAACAAGGTGTGAATCGAGGATTTCGTTTGAGGTTTGTTATTAAAATGCTTGAATGATCGGGATTTTACGTTTTGTTTTGGTTTCTAAATTTTAAAGCATGGGAAAGCAAATAAGGCAAGTAAACTAAGATAAACACTAATTTAAAAATTAATAAACATAAGAAACAATAAAACAATGCTAAATGAAGTTGATTGGCTCTGAGCAGTCAAGTTTAATCACACAAGCTAACCACTTGTGAATGGTCGGCCGTAACAAACTTAAAGCAGTTCGAAACAAATGCAATTAAGATCGAGAGAATATAGTGGATTCACTGGGTCGTTAAGTCCCACGGAGGATGAATGGTGTTTAACAGACGGATGTCGAATAATCACTAGGATAGTGATCGATAAGGATTTTGGAATATTTATACCTAAAGAAAAGTTTTGTAAATTACAGGGGCTTATATGCAAATTAAAGAAAGTTAAAAGTTAAAATATATTAAATAAACGCTATCACTATTTTTACAATGATGTTTTTCGATTTAAAAATAAAATAACTTAAATAAACTATTTTAACTAAAGCGTAAACTTAAATTATCTAAAAGCGTGATTTAAAATGAAACGTCGTTATGTATAAAAATTACAGCGAGTCGCAAGTAAAAGCGTAAAATTTGTGAAATAAAAGTCTTACAGTGTAAAAATAATTTTCTTACTTAATATATGACAAAGAAAATTTTAGAAAAAGATTTATATTTTTTGACTTTTATATTTTTATTATGAATTAAATACTATTTTATACTAAATAAATGTTTAAAAATACTAAAACTATTAAGAAAAATCTGAAACTTTTTTATAAATTACTTTATACTAATACCAAACTAAGAAAAATGCTAAAGCTGAAAAATCTTGTTTTAATAAGCTAGAAATAAGCTAACTTGTTCGAATAAGCTAATTAGACAAAACAAGGTTATATATTAAATTGTGCAAGATAATAACAGTCAAAGACCCAAGGGCGAGTGGTAGTGTGTGTGTGTGATGAGCTGGGTGGCCAGAGTTCGAATCCCAGCACTGTCTTTTTGCAAACTATTTTTTTTTTTTGGATTTTTATTTTACAAACTTATTAAGTTAACTAAGATAAGCAATTTTCAAAACTATAACTTTTTCTAAAAACCAATAATAAGCTCTGTTTGAGCTTATTATCCTAACAAATAACAAAAAGAAAATGGAAAAAGCTTAAGCTTGAGCCAAATGGCTTAATAAGCTGATGAATAAACAAATGGTTAACTGAAAATAAGCTGAGCACTTTTAAATAAGCTAATATAATAACTAAGAAAGCACAATTACTTAAGATTAAACACCAAATAAGCTTCAAATAAGCTCAAGCTTATCATTGCCTGAGGGCATTATTTAGAAAAAGGGTCAAAAGAAGCTAAGTAATAAGCCTTGAATAAGCTAATTAAAAGTGAACTAGTATTTTCTAATTTAGTTAAGCACTAAATTTTAATATACCAAAAGGGTATAAGCTAAATCTTAGTAATAAAACACACTAAAATTCTAAAGTTTATTCAAAAGCGTATTTAGGAAATTTTGACTTTTATAGAAATGAGCTAAGTTGACTAATATGAATTTATGATCGATTCTATGAACTGGATATGTTATAATAAGCTATGATAAGGTGAAATTAAGCTATTGTATCAAGTTATAAACTACTTAGTGAGATTTGCAATCTAAAATCTTAACAAAGGTAATCTAAATTTAGATTAGAAGCTAATTTGACTTTTACTTAAACAAATCACGATTTTATGCTAACTTTGAGTTCTTATATACTAGTATGACGGTAACAACAATAAACAACAACATAAACAACCTTTAAAACCTTAACACGGTGAATCAAACACCCATTTAAGAAACTGTTTTGAAGATTTTCAAAGGATTCCAAAGATTAAGATTATGCAACTACTTAAAACCTTATACTAACTATATTTAAATATGATTAAGCTAAAATTAACATATTTTAAGTACTTATACTAGAAAATGTAAATATCAAGAAAATAGCTTACAAGATGAATTCATGCACAAGACAAAGAACCAAGGTGCGAGATCACACTTATAGCTTCCCGAAGCTCTATACCAATAAGCAATCAAAGACCATTTCTGCACCGTTTCTTGATCATCTCCCATAGATTTTATTTTTAACTAATTTATTGGAATTTTTGGTAATTTTCTCTTTTGCTACTAGGCGATTTTAAGCGTTTCTAAAAGCTTTAATAAGCTTTCTAGGAGCTTATGTGGGCTTATTGAGTCCAAAACATCAACTATTAACAACATTCAAAACATATTGAAAATTTGAACTTGAAATTTGCAAATCTTGAAATTAGCTGAAAGCTTGAAATTGATTATTGAAAAGGATTCACAATACACTAAGATTGATTAAAAGCAAGACTTGAAAGCTAAGAAATATCTTTGGAATTGAAAAATTAACTAAAACGACATATCCTAAACTAAATTACACTACTTGGTTCTTCACACTGCTTCTCTCTTGTTTATAAAGATCTTGTTAAGTCCCTTGTCGACTTCTGAGAATATCCCACCTCAATCCAACCATTGGATCATTGAAATTCATCAAAACCACACATGTGGCATTTTGGCGGGAAAAGTCTTTGAGCAGGTTTCTTCAATTAAGGAATTTTGGACTTTGTGGAGGTGGAAGGAGTTGGTAAACAGGTGTAGGGAACAGGTGCAAAGGTGGAGGTGAGGTGGAGAAACCATGGTGGTTTCTGGTTTTGGGATAGCAGGTGAGAGTGAGAGAGATGAACAGTGAACGGCGGTATTTTAGCCGTTTGACTTTTGTTGACCAATGGTATAATAAGTGGGGGTTCACAGGCTTTGGCTGGGGGTTCTTTTTGGGATAATGGCAGGGTCAAGGTTTATTGGCTGGGGTTAAAAATACAAAAAGGGTCCATTTGGCTTGTTATTAATACAAGGACCATTGTTGTAATTTTCTGAAACTGAAGGATCAAAACTGCCAAAATTCCAAAGTTATCATAAGGACCATTCCTGCCATTTTTTAATAGTACAAGGACAAATTTTTATTATTTTCCATTTTTTTAAATATCCAAGGACTATATTTGACATTTTCAAAACTTGAGGGACTAAAGTTGTAATTTTCAATTTACATTTCAAGGGTTTGTTTGACAACTTCATGAATCCTAAGGACTTAAAATGATATTTTACAAGTTTTGAATATCCGAGGACTATATTTGACAACTTTTGAAACTTGGGGACTAAAGCGCCAATTATGCAAACTTGATCGTTTTCATCGATTTTGATATTTTGCATTTAAAACACATAAAACACTTATTTGTGATATTTTTATCATTTGATGCATTTCTGAGTGTTTTCGGATGTTTTGCGATCTAGATGGTACAAAATGATGAGTATTTAGACACTCATCGAAGTCCTAATGCACTAAAACTCAAAGCAGGCAAAAGCGGGAGCGTCCAGAGCCCTAAAGTAAAATTTTTGAAATTTAAAGCCTACGAGTGCAAAACTATTTTTCTACGTTCTAAGCGACTAAAAATGATTTTAGAAAAAGTTGAGTATTTTTGACTTTTAAATAATTTTTATGAATTAAAACTAATTTATACTAATTAAATTATAAAAATACTAAATGATTTAAGAAAAATATGAAAAATTACAGAAAACTATTTTGGATTAAACTTAATGTAAGAAAAATAAAAGTTTGGAATTGCTTTTGAAATAAGTCAAAAAAGCACTTAAGTTATAGCTAAAAGCTATTAAACTTCTATAAAGAATTAATATGGTAAAAACTAGCACTTGACATAAGAGGCGATGGTTATGTGGTAATGTGTTGAGGTTTGAGTGTGGAGACCATGGTTCAATCCACGGTCTTGGCACTTTTGTTATTATTATTATTTTTTAATTTTCTTTTGCAATGTGATTATAAGACAAAAATAAGTGATTGTTATAAAACCAAAACATTTATACTTTCAAAATAAGTTGTGAAATAGCTTATTTCAATAGCGAAATTCTTTGTAGGACTGTTTGGTTAGGAAGGCAACTAAAGGACTTTTAAGGTAAAGCAAACCTAAGATAAAAACCTATATGACAAAATAAGGTAAGGACAATATTGAAGGCTTAATAGAATAAGCACGAGCAAGTAAAATAAGCAATTTTGGACTTAAACTAAATTAAGGAATGAATGGGGAAGCTAAGGGGGCATAAAAGCTACTAAAAGCTAATAAAAAGCTAAACTATGGTAAACTTAGCTACTAAACTTAAAAAGCACTAAAGGGGGTCTAATAAGCAGACTGGATAAGCTGATAAGCTAATTAAAAAACAGATGAGGCTGTTCGGGGATTGCAGATCAGAATAGCCCATATGGGATGTTTTGAGCTTAAAATTAAGCACTATAATACCTAAAAGCAAAAACAGATAATGCGAACTATAAGCTACTTGTAAAACAATTTTTAGCTAATTTAAGATTTAAACAAGCTACTTTAAGAAGCATGCAAAAGGTGTTGTGGAGACTTATGTTCTAAACTCGAATACAAAAGGGTGCAAGGGGCACTTTTGAAGGCCAAAATAAGCTAGCAAAAGCTACCTATTTTGCATATAAGTTAAAAGCAGATCAAGGGTACTAACCAAATAACATATATATCCAAATTTCAAGAGATTTGAACAATGCAATAAGCTTGAAAACAAGCTTAAAAAAGGGACTGCAGACTCCTGTGTAGTCTGCTGTCTGTGACAGTTTTTTGGTGTGCTTCAAAACCTTTTAGAACTAGAATTTTTGATTGAAACTTTAACCCAAAAACATTAAACCAACTTTGTAAACTAACATTACCCTAAAACAACAACATAACATGAATTTCTAATGTATTTGTGCTTGTGACCGTGTAAGAGATTGTTCAGAACTAGACGTTGAAAGTTGAACAAAACTTCATCAAAACTAAAAATCACCACTTAAATTGCTTATAATACTACCGTAGACTTAATTTTAGTCAAAACAAATTTGTTTCAAAAGTCAACATGGGTTAAAACCGGTTTGGACATATCCGGGTGTTAGCCCAAACACTCCTTGAGACGAGAATATTGCTTTAAATCAGTTTTAAGACTAACCTTTAAGAACTTTTGAACAAAACTTGAATTATAAGACTAATCAACTTATAAAATAAAAATTTGACATTCAAATTAGCATTTTACAAATAGCACTTATATGTGCTACGTAAAATGATTTGCAAATATATAAAAGCGGGGCAGATATTAACTAAAAACACTTTCGGTAATAAAAAAGTACAATCTTGAAAAACTTAAAAGCGAAAACTAAAATTTTCTACTTAAAACCCTAAGCGCTTTGAAAGGCTACAAGGAGCTACTATTTATACTAGACAATTAGGGTTTCCTCCATTCATCTTGTGTGCTTGATACGTGAGAGAGGAAAGAGCAATTGTCCCATTTGTGCTTCTTTAGGATTCATCTCGACCATCCGTCGACCTTGGGCACCACTTATTCAATTTGAACCCTTCATTCTTTGTTTTCTTCTTATCACCCGATGATGTATCATGGGATTGCCAAGTCGGCTTACATGCCCGTGTGATGTGGGGTTAAGGTGTTGGGTTTGGTTTTCAATGTTGTGATGATGGGTTGAGGAAGAAGAGCGGGACAAAAGGATTTGGCGCCAAAGGGTAGTTTGTTTTAAGGATTCTGTGTTTGGATGGGTTAAGTAAGTGGAAGGGGTCATAATGGGTTTTGGCAAGGGTAAAGGGAATTTGACAAGGGGTAAGGGTTATAAGTGAACTAGGGAGTGTAATAAGTTGGGGGTTCACTCGTATATTGGGGCGTTCAAAAGAGTAAGTGTAGGGATCAAATGATGGATAAAAAATGGGCTTGGGCTTATAGTATTGGATCCGGATATGGATTTGGATATTGGATTGGATTTTTAATCATGGACTTAGATTAATGGACTCATGATAACAGGCTAAGGATTATGAGTCGGACCATAAATATGATGTGGGTTCGGATTCATTTTCCGTGCTCATTCCAAAATGCATCCGGGGTTAACTTTGACTTCGTCTTCACTTGTTTAAATTCACAAGCGTTGTCAGTCGATCAAAAATGTCCATTTTACTCCGTTTTCAATCCTTTGTACCTAAAACACATAAAACACAATCCAATGATATTTACAATAATATTTGATATAATTGAGTGTTTTTAGACATTTTGCCGGGTTTTACAGGTTAAAAATGATGAGTAAAAGGCCATTCATCATCCCCTCATATTATCAATTGCTAGACCCTAGCAATATAATCATATAAAGTAATGAAAGGATCAAGAATACCAAGAATACCCCGTTTCGACTTTTTATTCAATACGAGAAAATTTAAACAAGACAATAATAAATAAAATGCTTGATTTTCAAAACATGGCATCACGGAACGGGATTCACACAAAATGGGTGTCTTCGGAGAATTGTAATCGTCGTCCTCTTTTTGATACTCTAAACCAAGCTTAAACTTATTGTGCAAACGTTTTTTGTAAAATGTCAACACTAATTATATTAATAATTAACTTTTCACTCCCGCAATTTATAGAGTTTAAGTGAGTGTGCTCATTTTCAAAAGTTTGACCATTGGAATCGACCTTTGTTATGGTTGTTATCCATTTAAGTAAAATATTAATTCACCGAAAACCACGAAATTCTAAGGATCGAAAGGGCCTTTTCCATGTTGCGGCTTTCTTTTCGGCACTTCCCAAACCAGTTGGTTTTAGGTGACCGAGCTTTTGACACCTCACGGAGAATAGTACCGGAATCAGCGGGAATTCGATTACAAAGATTTATGAGGCTACCGTTAAGTTAATACTAAACCTAAATGGATATCAACCGACGATGATTTAGAGATTCGAGATTCAAATGTGAGATCACTCCATGTAACGACTTTCTTCTCATCTTGTCCTTTTAAGGAGGCTAGGTTTTCACCCTTGAGAATAGTATCAGACTTTCGGGATCTTTGAAGTCAAAATTTCCAAATTACTGTCAAACATTTAGACAACTTTGTGAATACTAGTTCAACTTCGATTTAAATTTGAGATAAAGCAAGTTTCGCACATTTATTCATAAGCAACATAAACATTTTATTCAAGCAACTCATATTTTCATTTTCATTTTCGATTTTTTTCATTTTCACTTTTTCATTTTTTCACTTTGACTTTAAACTTGCAATTTTACTTTTGCGCATTCAAGCAACATTACTTACTTTCATTTTGCAATATTATTTCGATTTTAAGAAAGTATGTTTTCCCAAAATTTAAATAAAAGTTGAACTCGGACTCTAAATCAATTTTGCTTAAAAACTTTTTATTGTAACAAGACCATTTTAATGTTCAAAAGTTTCAAAAGTTTGAAAAGAAATGTTGAGTTCCATATGCATTTGGGAAATGTTGGGCGTGAGTGATCGTAAAGGGACCACATGAATCAAAGTTATTGAAGTTCTCGATCATGACGGACTATCGATGACCTAAGGATTAAGACATTTGACTTCATTTCTCATTAGATTTAGACTTAGTTTCTATTTGTAGCGTAAAAGCGTATGATGTGGACAAAGTTCAAATTCGGTGGGAGATAAGGAAAAATGACTTATTGGCGAGATGGCAATTTGCGACTCAAAGTTGAAATAAACAACTAGAGAGAAGGATATTTTCACGGGGCCCTTGGTGAAAAATATTTGTAAAAAGCATGGCCATGCGACAAAGTGTATGGGACACTATGAGAGCAAATCGAGTATCACAAGAAGAAGAAAAGAACGAAAGTAGTACGAGAATATATATCCATGTATGGTACTTTCAAAATATCGACAAAGTGCGAAGGGATACGATCATATACCGAACTCGGTTGAGGTGTTCCTAAGTTTGAGAAATAATACCTTTGATATTGAATGAGTTCCTATGAGTAAGATATTGAAATGTCTTGCTCGGGACCTCTTAGTGCAGTGAAAGCAATTCTATGTTGTTGTATTTGCATAAGTGGGAGTCTGAAAGGAATTGTGTGCAAATAACACAACGGCTTTCACTTGTCCTCAAAGAAATGCCAAAGGGTCAAACTGGTGCACACTAAGCAGAACAAGTAAGCGGAAATAAGAAGCGATTCTGAAATGAGAGTAACGAGGAAATGAAAATATAGTGTGAAAGTATAATATTTGTTGGGACAAATATCGGAGGGTAATAAAAGACAAAACCACAAACACAGTAAAGATTTATGGGCGTCGACCGACCCTAGCGGGGAGGGATTAAATTTTAGTTTATATCAAACTTGATTACTTGTTGAACAAGGATTAGGCTAGCCTATGCCAACTAAAACCTTCTTTGGTATTCTATAAATACCAAAGGCTTTCTAGGTTCAACATAATAATTCACGACCCAAAAATCTCCCCCTCTCTCTCTTGTGTTCGATCAATGACCAAAAAAACCAAAGATTGAAACCCTTTTAGTCGATCGCACAAACAACCCTAAGTCGACTTCGGGTATTTACCCGATTTTTTGCTCGCCTAACTTGCATAGGTCCGTAGCCCTCGTTCTACCTATGCAGTACCGGTGGATACCTGACGCTGTCTAAGAAGTGATAATCCCAAAGAACCCTAATCAAGATCATGTAGCATCAAGAAGATTAAGAATGTGTTTCGTGCAGCTGAAAAGGTTAAAGAAGCTTACTTACAGTAGGATTAACAAGTAAGTTTTCTAAACACCCTTTATATTTGTTAGAATTAGGTTAATCATTGTTTATATGATTTGACTATTAGGGTTTTGGTCTGCATGACTTTGTTTGTTGAGTTTCCGTTGTGCATGTTTTATAGCCGTGTGGATTGCCACTTGAACCTACATTATTGTCATCACTCATTATTGTCATCACTCATTGAACCTACATTATTGTCATCACTCACTGACTTCATCATATTCTTCTTGGTTCAAGGACTTCACAAACTTTTCGTCTCAAGAAGTGTCAACTCCTTTTTATACTCTAAAGATGACTCCACAAATGTTTCTTTTCATTTAGGGAGTTTGTTTACATTTAGGGTATTTTTGTATTCAAATCCTATATTAAAATTAGTGGGCACTGAATTGGCCCAACAATCTTCTCCAATTTTGATTTAAATGTAGCCTAAATGTTTTTTAGTGTAAGTGAGCAAAATAATTTGGGTTTTAGCTTGATAGAAGTTTTCTTATTTTATCGCGAAAAGGGGCGGAACAAATGTAGTGGTGGATGAGCCACATCTTTTGATTTTAGCCAACACGGTATAGATTTTCTTGAGAATTTACGTTTTTTTATTTGTGCAACACCCATTTATATTTTGTGATATTTAAGGTTTTTCTTTATATAACTCTTAATTAGCCTAAAGTTTATCTACCCATTTGAAATTCCCCCAATCCGTCACTGATTGGGAATCAATATTTTATCTTAGAACGCTTTAACTCGATATTTGATTGCATGTCAATTTGAACACATCCACATAAAATTAAATGACTTTCTTTCATCCATCGAGCTAATAAGTACCCATACATTGCGGATTTATATCGTGGGGCTTTGCCATGATGGTTGCGACGCATATACCACACAAGGCCACATGCTTGCTATTTTTAGCAAGTGGAGAATAGCATTCTAACTACCACTACTATATCTATACCCTAAGGATATATGTTTATATATACGAGAGGTAATTTGCGCACTTTTAAAAATGATCGAGACACTTATATTTTGAGTGTTTAGACATTTATACTTTTACAAAATATTTTTAGCAAGCGGAGAATTGCATTCTAGCTACCACTACTATGTCTATACCCTAAGGATATATGTTTATATATATATGGGAGGTGATTTGCACATTTTTAAAAATGATTGGGACACTCACATTTTGAGTGCTTGGACATTTATACCCTTACGGGATAAACATAACTAAAAATAATATGAAGGTATAAATGTCCAAACACTCAAAATGTAAGTGTCTAATCATTTTACAGTGTGTAAATCATCTCCTAGCAAAATCATTAAATATTTCCCGGTTTATAATTGGCGTATATATGTAGCAAGTGTTGGTAACCCTTGTGACTGGGATTTTGATGGTGTACTGTTCTTTGAGTATGTCGGTAAACTTTTATATGCACATATGTACGAGAATCTGAGTGGCTGTTAATATATGGAAAATGACATGGCTTCTGCGCCTATTTTAGTTACATTACATATTACTTAGGCGTTATGGTTCTTAGCGACTACTGCACATATCCTATCATTAGACACTTCGACTTCCTAGTTATGGCTGTTCACAGCTTACATTCGTTGGGTAAAAACTTAGTAGTTTGATAATGCCTTATTCTTTTTTGTCCTTTTTGGTTTTTGGATGTGGAGTGCTAGCTTCTCCTTCTCGGGTTCATTACTTTGTTCCCTGCAATCAATTTCTAAAGAACATTGCGCTCTTAAAACAGCTGTAACGTGTACAAACAGCTACAACGATTCACAAATAAAGACCTGAAACTCACCTTCTCGTCTATAGCTCCAGCCTTGCAAATGATACATCTGTTATGTCGGGCACTCCTATTTTTAGTGCGTGGTTCCAAATGCTAGTGTTTTTTTTTTTTTTTTTTTTTTTTTTTAAATGCTAGTGTTTTAGATCCGGTTGTTAGCACGCAGTTCAAAATATTTGGTGTATAGCTCAAGGTAAGTTAAATGTTTTAAAGTTGATTGCAATCTGTTACCGGGAGTCTATTTCAGATGAAACACGAATCGATATTGTGTCGGTGCCACCAAATATGAGCACATTAAATCGATGTTGCACAAATTAAAATCGTTGGATGTCGGTGATTGCGAGGCCATTTTCATCGGACACATTGTTATGTATGTATTTATTCTGTGTTGTGTATGTTTCCTATAACTTTGTAGTTGGCGCGACTGTCAACACGCTTCTAGACATTGCATATGCGGGAAGTGTTCGATCACTTGCGGCCACCAGGAGGGTGTGTTATATATGTGACTGGTCTCCATTTATACTTGGTTGTCACAGGTGTGAATCGAACATATTATTATTGCGCATGTATGCCAAAAAAGCGGTTATCAACTACATAAGTATTCCATTGTTGTAATCAACTTACCATTAAATCGACCAAAGCATCCCGAATCGACATCTGTATCTCCTTTTTATTGTTTTGCCAATCCATGCTATATACATCACAGACAAAATATTAAACTTATGTCATGACTACTTGTCACCGGAAAAGTCACAATTATGCAAAGTTTGACTTTTACAAAAGAAACCTATATGTTTCATATTCGACTAAACTTATGTACTCACACGTCCATAAGCTATAGCTCAAGAGTGCACCTATTCATGTGGTCACATTCTTGATATGGTGGTTATGGTTGCGACTTCACTTTGATTTAAAGTAATCATTAACTTTAGTGATCACAAAAGGTGATCGTTAAATTCAATTTAGTGACCATTAGCTATTCCTCAAAAGTGATCATTAACTTACTTTTGCCTTGAGTTGTCGAATTTCTTTGTTTTATGTTGCCACATGCGCCCTTGGAATTTTTTTGGTACCTGATCAATAGTTGTGATGACAACACATTGGAAAGAGTTGCTATAATTTAAACCGTTTGTATCGTGTGCCAATAGAGCTTCTTCCTATTACCAAGAGGCATGCCACTTACATGAATACATTGCATAGAGTTCAATACGATATCTTAGCACTATATGCCAAAATCAATTTGAGGGTCATAATATTTTTCAAAATTCAGTTCTTTAGGATTTCTCCATCTTGAAAAAAAGTCAAGTTAAAGAAATAATTTAGATAAAATCTAAACTTAAAATAGCAATATAAAACCGTAAGAAGGTGCTACCATAGTCAGTGATCCGACTGGAGATTTCACAGCGAATTTTACTTCAGTGTGAACCTATATTCATTATAAGCATTACATTAGCACGTCTAAATGACTAACAACTACAGCTACATAAGCGAATTTCATATACATCTAGGCTACTTTCTGAAATGGAAATAGATGGTGTATCATCTACGCATACTCATTAGAAACCCGTTGTACCTTGAAACCACCTTGGTCAGTGATATTGCAAAAATGTTTGATGTATATTCGGCCTAACCTTCGATCCACTAAACTTACATGGTATTAGTATTAGTATTGGCCCATTGTATATTCGGCCCATTATGTAGCTTATATAATCTTGATGTACCTCTCATTATTATTCATTCAATAGACATAAACTTACATGGTATCACAGCCTAACCTTCGATCCACTAAACCCTAAATTTATTTATTTTTCGTTTTTCTGTTTGTCGATCAAAGAGTTGTCGACGGTTCCGTTTGTTTGTCGACCAAGAGTTGTCGATCAAGGATTACATTTATTAGTCGTTTGTTCCGTTTCTATTTATTCGTTCCAAGATTACATTAATTGGTTGACCAAGTTTTGTTTATTGGTTAACCAGTTGGTTGTGTTTATTGGTTCCAAGATCAAGATTACGTGACCAAGATTTTGTTTTGATTGTAGTATCGGCAATTTATTGTCATCTAAACCAATCACAGTTGATACTACTGCACCTACTAGTTTATTATTCGAGCAACTTAGTTTAATACTCGAGCAAGTGTTTTTATTCGAGCAAGTGTCTTTTATTCGACAATTAAACCCGGTTTGTCGACGGTTTCTCGATCCACTCTCATCGTTTATCGACTATAAGCGATCATTACAAAACCCTTATTAGTTTCTCATCATGGTGGCTCCAATTTAACAACCACCGACCTCGAAATCTTGCAAGGTCTCTTGGTGAACTTGGATATAATGGGTTGACTCTCCCATGCACAATACCCTTCAGATGCAACTTAATACTACTCCTATGGTTTTTTATTGAGTCCATATTATGCTTCTATGTCGGGCCCACTGGGTTTTGTTACTCCACCACAGCGGGTTCGCACGGGTTCTTTGGACCTCAACTTATGCCTGCGGCTCCACAACTAGTCCACACAGTTCCACAGGGTCCGGTTTGGTATCACGAGGTTACTCGAAGTCGGGGTTGAGAATGCACATGTGGTGCACCAAGGAGTTCAAGGAATCATATCGGTCAACAAGGGGTCTTCGTTTACGGTTCGATTCGGTACAGGTTCATCAAGGGGGTCAGGGGAGTCCAATTGGTCAAAAAGGTCAACCGGGTCCTGCGGGTCAAGAAACTATTTCGCCACATGCTTTTACTGCGGGGACTCTACCGAATACTACTTCTGGTAATTGGAATATGGACACAGGTGCGTCCTCACATCTTAATGATAATGTCAATAATCTTAGTGATGTTTTTAATTCGTGTATTTATTCATCTGTTGCTGTTGGTGACGGGCATTCTATTCCCGTTACTAACTCTGGACATAGTATTTTGCCTCGCCTTTTAGCCTCTTCATTTAAATAATGTTTTAATTACTCCAAATATCGTCAAAATTTGATTTCGTGCGTCAATTTGTTTGTGATAATTATTGTCTTGTTGAATTTGATCCCTTTGGTTTTACATTAAAGACTTTCATACTCGTGGGTCTTTGCTCGGTGTGATAGCATGGAGATCTATACCGTCACGCAACCCTCTCCTATTCCTCAAGCCTATCTCACTAGTCAAGATCGTGGCATCAACGACTTGGACATCCGAGTGAAGTGCTACATCGTGTTATTTCAATAATTATATTTCGTGTAATAAGGAGAAGTCTCTCGTGCTTTGTCATGCGTGTCGACAGCAAACACGTGAAACTTCCGTTTGTTAGTTCTTCTACTTTAGTTCGGTCTTCTTTTGGCGTTATTCACTCGGTTGTGGACTTCCCAATTCAGTGCATGCGGTTTTCGGTACTATGTTTTATTTTAGATCATTATTCACGGTTTGTTTGGGTTTATCCTTTAGTTAATAAATCGATGTTTTCCAAATTTTGTTGTTTCGTAATTTTGTTAAAACTCAATTTAAGAGTGAAATTAAGTCGTTTCGATTGTGATCATGGTGGTGAATTTGATAACCACTCATTTCATAAATTATTTTAGAAAATGGGATTGCATTTAGATTTTCTTGTCCACGCACTTCCCAACAAAATGGAAAATCCGAAAGGATGATTCGCACCATTAATAATCTAATTCGGACTTTCTTGTTTCAAGCTCATCTCCTCCTAACTATTGGGTTGAAGCCCTCAACATGGCGTTTACCTCTTGAATATATTACCATCTCGTGCCATTGACAATGAAGTCCCATACACCCTTCATCGGCACTACACCGACTTATAGTCTTTACGTGTTTTGGGTGTCTTTGTTACCCTCATCTTGATCGACCACAAACTTGGAGCCCGTGCTACACCTTTCATCTTTTGGGCCATGCTACTAATCATCGTGGCTACCGTTATGCGGACCTCAACACCAATAAAATAATCATTTCCCGACATGTTACATTTGATGAAACCGTATTTCCGTTTGGTTCCACGATACCCAATGTCAGTCCCTCGTATGATTTTTTGGACGACACCTCAAATTTAATCTCCAATATCATCAAACAGTCACCTACATCTACTACTACTTCACCTCAACCTCCACCTAACCCGCCTGCTCCTACTATCCACACTGATGCGCGTAATGCTCCTTCACACGGTCCACCTTCCCCAACTGCGCCTCATATTTCCACCCCCATTTCCGTTTCCCAGGATCCACCAACTCCAACTGTTAATCCAAATCCGGTTTCGATTCATCCCATGGTCACACGTTCTCGTGTCGGGACTACGCGTCCTAATCCTAAGTATCTTTGGTCATGTGTCCCTTTGTTTCTCCTTCACCTAGGTCGTATAAGGATGCTCTTGATGATCCAAATTGGCGAAATGCTATGTTTGATGAATATAATGCGCTTATTAAGAATAAAACTTGGACTAGTGTACCTCGTCTGCGGGTGTCAATGTTGTTCGGTGTATGTGGTTATTTAGCCATAAGTATTTGGTGATGGCACTCTTAGTCGGTACAAGCACGTCTTGTTGCCAATGGTAGCACACAGTGGAGGGTAGATGTTGATGAGACATTTAGTCGGTTGTTAAGCGGGCACCATTCGGATGTTCTTAGTTTAGCTATTTCGACATTAGCTGTTCATTAGCTTGATGTCAAATGCGTTTTGCATGGTGATTTGGTGGCTGCTTTTTGCATCGCCGAGAACTGGTTTCGGGATCACGAGCATCAGTTATGTTTGTTTATTCTGACGTTCTTTTATGGTCTTAAGCGGCGCCTCGGGCATGGTTTCAGCAGTTTCTTGCTTATATTCTTCTTTGTTGGGTTTACTTGGTCGGTGTGATTCTTCGTTATTTATTCCGGCGGGGGTGATGATCTTGCTTACGCTACTATATGAATGATATTGTGCTTCTTGCTTCCTCACGATAGTTTATTCACGGATTATTGCTTCTTTGCATAAGGAGTTCTCTATAATGATTGGGTACTCTTAATTATTTTTTGGGTGTATCGATTCTGCGTGACTCTTACAGGATGTTTTGTCACGGCGTAAGTATGCTATGGAGATTTTGGGCGTGCACATATGGTTGGTGTAATCCTTCGGACTCGGTTGTGGCGAGTCAAGTTGGGTGATGATTGTGATCCGGTTTACGATCCTCGTTATATCCGGTCTTGCGAGTTCTCTTGATGTATCTCGCTTTCACTGGACCCGATATTACTTATCTTTGTCAGCAGTTTGTTTATATATGCATGATCCTCGAGCCTCGTTTCACTTGCTCTCAGCGGATATTACAGTATGTTCGAGGACTTTGGGTTATGGTTTCTGATTATTTTCTTCTACTCTTAGTCCTTGGTTGCTTATTAGGATCTTGATTAAGGTGGTTGTACTACCACTCGCCGGTCTACATCAGTTATTGTGTTTTCTTAGCAATAACACTTTCATGGTCTTAGCGTCGGTAAACGTTTCTCGTTCGATCTTGAGGTGAGTATCGGGGTGTTGCCAATCTTTGTTTACGAGACATGTTGGCCGAATTTACTCGTGAGCTTCATACGCCATTGTCATACTGCTACTGTTGTTTATTGTGATAATGTCGGTCGGTGCTTGTCTTCTAACCTGTTAAGCATCGGTACCAAGCATATTGAGATTGATATTCATTTTGTTCGTGATTTGGTTGCTCTTGTCAAGTTCGAGTTTGCATGTTCCTTCTTCGGTTTGAATTATCTTGATATTTTTACCTAGGGGTTACCATCTGCCTTGTTCTTGAATTCGTGACGACAGTGTTCGGTCTCCTCCCGCTCAAGCTGACGGTGTTAGACTATTAGTATTTGTATTTGGCCCATTGTATATTAGGCTCGTTATATATATATAATCTTGATGTCACCAAACGTTATTATTCATTCAATAGACGTAAACTTACAGTTTTGCTCCAAAGCGGAACTCCTTAAGATATAAACATTTTGTTTTCTCTTCCATCATTTGTGAATATAAAGTAACGTCCCTTTGGATATCGGCAGTGGCAATTCATCAGGACTCGGTGACACCTATTCAAAAAAGAGATTGTAAATAAGTTCTAAAAATTTAACTATCAATTGTAAATTGTATTCAACAAACTGCAAAGTTATATCCAGGTGCATTACATATAAAATTAGGAAACTTTAATTGATCTTACAATGCAATTAGGCAGTCCCAGTCACTACGAAAATCCTTTTTGAAGTCCTTGATATTGTGTCTTAGGTCCAACATATATATAGCTGAAAAGCATATAGAACCATTACAAAAAACAACTTTCGGTTAATCCAATGATATCGCATTATCAATAATGATAAAACTGAAAAAGCACAAAAAATTCACAACTTACGTTGAGTCCAAGTAATAAAGTCACCTATTACAATTCAAGATTTCAAGGTAATGTATTTTTTTAAAGCTTCAAAAACGCATTAAAATTCCATTAACAACTTGTTGTATTCTCGCTTCCATATACAATAGCCGTATTGAAAGTCGGATAAATTAAGCTTACACGATATTAAAAAAAGTAAACGCAAAGCTGTAACAAAAGTAGTACTATATGAAAATGATAATTAAAACTATACCCTTCGAATTAACAAACTTCCTGCTTATATGAACCTAATAATCTTCATCGTCGCCTGAATACCGCAAAATTACAAACACATAAAATTAGTAAGATCAAACATTTATCTAAAAATTACACTTTAAACATCTTTGAAACTCACACAAATCAATAACACCCAACATCTTTAAAAAAATATGTGTCATAAATATGCGTTTAATTTAATGAAAATAAAAGGCCGAACAAAAGGAATACCTTTTCGATTCTTCTTCCGACACAAAAGAAGTTGAACAAAACAACTACGAACTACCATTCCTTTGGTGGGTTAAATCGGGAGGTCGGCGTAGATTCATACGGAATTGTGAATGGCGGTTTGGTATATGATGAAAGAGATAGACATTATAAAACCTCGTGAAATGGGCACCGGGTGAATACAACACTTTTGCAAAAGACGGACACGAAAATCAAACCACATCATCAACAAAAGATGAAGAATTTTTACCCTGGATAAAAAGTAAAACCCCACAAAAAAAACCCACCGTCACCGACGTCTTTCTTCTTTTTCATTTTTATGTCGGTTTGTTCTTCTTCTCTCGGTCTTAATCCCATTGGAATCCTTCCTTTTTTATTTTAACACCTTATTACCAACAGATGGTTTAATCTTCTGACATAACCTGCGTTTTTCAGGTTATGTCGGTGTGTTCTTCTTCTCTCAATCTTAATCCCATTGGAAAACTGTGGAAGCGGGGTTTGGTGGTAGATGGATATATCAAAACCGGAAGATTTCTTCACTCCCAAGATTTCCGGGTAAAGTGGAAAAGGGCCACCAAAATTAGGTGAAAGATAAAAGGGCCAGAAGCCCAAGAATATGGCCCAAAAACAAAAAACTTGGGATAATAAAATAATATAGTTGTAATGAGGGTTGTGCTATATATCCTATATAAATGTTTAGTATCAAGCAAGAAGTTTTAGAAATTAACAGTTATTTGAAATAACCAATGAATATTTTTGGAATAAAAATGATTTGTATGCTTAATCTGAATCTAAATTTATCTTAAAGATTTGATTGGTAGATTTAAAAGTGAGTGATGAAAAATAATGAGAGAGAATAAATGTTAGACACTTGTCATGAAATGAATGGATTAGGTCTAATTTTAAGTCTCCTTGTTAGGTTTAAATATCAATGCTCTTTCGGAATAAAGACTAGCGCGACCATAAAATCAAGGGACCACCACCAAAAATCAAAACCATATAAAGTTCCAATATGGTTAAATATGATGTTGAAGTTTGAAACCTATTTGAGTCGATTATCTAACATTGGTAATAGACTCATATTTCTATATTTATACTTTTCATTACAAAATGTAATCACGCCCCTACCTGTGTCCATTTAGAGTCGGAGGAAGAAATTCTTTCTTTCCAGCGAGTTCATGATCGACTTTTATATAAAAATCGAGAGGTAAAATTATAGTAGAGTTGCAACAAATTTCATGTAAATGACTAGTGGGTCAACACAATAATTTAGCAGGATCATTGTAGTATTTAGTCATGTCTTTCTTAGAATTAATTTGGATTTAAAGAGAGTTGGAAGCGAATGAAGCGACAAGTTACGCTGCTAAGTTTTTTAGATTGCAAAACTAATTATCTTAAAAACAACGTTTGTGGATCAGGTGTCATAACAATTAATATACATAAAACGTTAAACTATATGAGAAACTCCACTTAGGTGCAACTATAATAGATTACTAGTATGAGAGTATGAGGACATATTTAATGGGGTCATCGACCCTCTCACCATCAAATAGCTACGTCCCTGCATATATTTGTCATTTGTCCACAGTTACGTGATAAACGAGTAAAGGGGGTGGCTTTACGACATTACTCAACTTTTGAATCATCTCCTTCACAAACACAAAACTACACCAACATTTGGAGAATTTTAAAGTCGAAAACTAGTTTTAGCATAAATTTAAACAAAGTGTAGGTATGTTCAAACAGTCAAAGACTATGTCACTGTTTCTATTTATATTCTAATAGAAAGTTAAACGTTTTATACTGGAAAATGAAAAAGAACATGACATGAAATCATAAGAGCGTGGAGTGTCGCGTGAGAAGGATTCTCCACTCCAACGTGGATGGCTCGCCACCCTTAGGCGGCCCTCGCCACGACACCAAGGCCCTTCGCCGTTTGCTTGTTCGCCACCCCAACGACACGGAAGGCGACAAATGAAATGGAGAGTAACCGTTTGACAACGGTTCAATTTAAAAAAAATAAGCTTTTTTTTTTTTTTAATTAAAACTTTACCATCTTATAAATAATACCCCATTTTATAAAATCATTCACACACTTCACTTTCAAATCTTTACATCTTAAGAATTAAAAACATGAGTGATTCAAATTCGGATTCCGTTATTGATGATTTACAAGATATCGAGATGATTACGAAAGTTGCAGATTATGGGCAATCGTTGCGAGAACAAGAAGTCGAAAGTTCACGCACCGCAATTACATCTATCGTGAGCGTGGCGTTCTTTGAAGAACGTGATGTCCGACTATTTTGGTGATTATCCAAAATATCCGGAGTACTATTTTAGACGTCGATTTCATATGAGTAGTAAACTATTCTTAGAAATAGTACAAAGTATTGAAAATCATATTCAAATTTGTTGATCCTCTTCCATCGCATTTTGATTTCTTTAGAGTCCAACCCGATGCTACGGGTGTAATGAGTATGAGTGTTATTATGAAATGCACATCCGCCATACGCCAATTGGCGTACAACACCGCTTTGATGCATTTGATGAATATTTGCAAATGGGGTCACACACTGCACGCGATTGTTTATATTTTTTACTATGTGTCTAATTGAATTGTTATGCCCAAGTTTTTAAGAAAGCCTAATTTAAATGACATTCAAAATTTATATAACGCACAAAACACGGTCCACGGGTTTCCGGAATCTTGGAAGCATTGATTGTATGCATCGAGAATGGAAAAAGCGTCTAGTTGGTGGCAAGGGCAATTTTATAGAGGTGATAAAAATATCCAAGTATTATGCTTGAAGCCGTTCGTCATACAATTTATCAATGTTGCAAAAATAACTCGGCCGATTAATCGTTAATCAGCCGAGTACCTTGTCGATTTTTGAAAATCGGTCGAAAAATCGACCTAGGAAAAAATCGACACTAAGCATTCAAAAATTGGCGAATCGGTCAAAAATCGGTGAATCGAGAAAATCGGTCATTTTAAAAAAAAAAGTAATAATTTAGGCATTCTACTTAATTTGGGATCGTATATTTCACTTATAACGCAAAATGGGCATCATAATCAGAATTGGAGCATTTTATTGAGGTTTGGAAAAATAGTAGGCTTGAAATCGGTTAAAATTTTTAGTTTGGTCTCCAGAAATACCAAAAAATTGCAGGAAATGCCAATCCGATTAATCACCGATTAATCCCGACTTGACCGATTACTCGTTGCAGGGTGGTCGACCGCCCGACTACCGATTCACATTTTTTGCAACATTGCAATTTATGGATTTGGCATGCATTTTTGGGGTAGCGGGTGCGAATAATGATATAAGCTGTTTTGAATAATTCACCGTTATTCGATGGCCTTCTTAATGACATCGCCCCGAGGTTCCGTTTCAAGTAAGCGGAGTAACATTTAAAGCGGGTATTACCTGGTCGACGGATTTACCCGGCTTGGTCATCTTTTGTCAAATCATTCTCATTGCATATTTGGAGAAAATGCCTTGTTTAACAAAAAAAGAAAGTGCTGCAAAGGCGTTGAAAGAGCTTTCGGGGTCCTCCAAGGGCGTTGGCATATTATAAGCCAACCGTGGCGTGCTTGGACTATCAACAAGCTACGAAGAGTCATGTACACGTGCATCATATTGCATAACATGATTTTGAAAGATCAAAGTTTACGATATCGAAATGAGCGATATTTATGTTTGTCCGCGATCAAATATACAACGGACATGGGTTGAGGATGCGATTTACAACGGAAGAATGCCAAAGAACTCCGTGATAAACCAACACACGCAAAACTCACTACA
>CM040241.1:189936732-190383653 GCA_022545495.1 Chrysanthemum lavandulifolium | reverse complement strand
CTTATGTCTTGAAAACTATGGGAACTGACTACAAAAAATGCTAAATATTATTACCACCAATTTTTATTTTGCAGCGTTCTAACTTTCTCAGTTATCCTGCCTAACTGATTTGCCCAACACTCCTTTCTTTCCATAAAGCTCCACACATTTTGGATGGTATTAGTTTATCCACCTAAATAAAATATGGCTAATTATCACGTCTTTGTAGTGTTAGTCCAAATTGGAATATTTACGGTCTTCGCAAAACCACAGGTCCGTGTTACTTCATATTCGGAGACTCGTTGGTTGACAGTGGAAATAACAATGAACTTGTGACAAAAGCTAAAGCCAATTACCTACCTTATGGTATTGATTTCCCACAAGGTGCCACGGAAGATTCACCAACGGCCGAACCATGGCAGATATTATAGGTCTTTAATTTCTCTCTCAATTCATTTAGTAGTTATATCTTTAAGCTTAAAAAAAAAAAAAAAAAAAAAAAAAAAAAAAAAAAACTTAGACTTCTACATGAATTACATATATATTTTGCCGTTCATGAATTTGCCTAACCAGTTTTTCAGAATCTTTCATTCTAGCGAATTGTTTGGCATCTTCAACACACCGTATAATGCACTGCTAATAGACTTCCGCATACTTTTGTTTTACAAACACACAAAATATTAAGGTTAATTTTAACTAAGTTTCAGGTAATGCATAAGTTCTAGACTTGATAAAAATATTTCTCATTTAAATAAGCACCAAAACACACTCTTACAAAGGCGACCTTTTAGCCTGGTCCGAGATGCCTTATATGTTGGTTTTATGGATATAAATTAATAGTCGTGAGTTAGGATCGAACTCGAGACCACGGGATTGCACGTTTTACGTATGAGAATTAAAGTTAATAATTAAATGTAAATGTTATATTTATTTATTAATTACACGAAATAATATATAACGGACGTTAAGTAATTAAGTGTAATGGAGTAACGATCGTTAAATGTTAATTGGAAGGACTATATATGAAATTAGAGATCGAGAAGGTTCTAGAATCCCATGAGGAGTCCTAGGCCGATCGGTTTGGGGGTTTCATAACCCAACCCATTGCCAACTTGTTCACCAAGTTATATTGGGTATAATCAAAGCCTTGAGTCTGTAATTTATCTCTCGTCTCATGCTAAAAACCTAAATTGTCGTGTGTGTTTTTGCTAGAACCGATCGTACAACCCTTTGGGTGTCGATCCACATCTTTTCAAAACCAAATTGTTTCGTTTAATTAAAACTAGCATTACTTTAATTTGATTTAGTACGTTTGTACAAGAAAGTGGTACTAACACATTATTGTTAGTATTCTTGGATTGAATTACAAAATCGGTAAGGGGTAATTCTTATAATCCTATAAACACTAATAAGGGTTCATCACTTGCTAGTTTTGTGGATTTGATTCTTGTTCGGCTAGAATCAATAAAGGTACGCATACTTTATGTTTTGTTAATTAATTATTTATTAATCTTTCCTATATGCTTCCGCATGTATTCTTTGATGTTTTTGTGTTTTATATTTGATTGTCATGATATATAATTCCAACAGTGGCATCACGAGTCATTGGTTTGATGAGTAATTAATTACTAAACACGTAAAAAACGAATATCGTATGTTGTTTGTTATGATTGTTCTATGGTTTTGGTTATGATTATGTAAACCCTTGTTTTAGGGTTAGGGCTTTTGCCCTAATTGTTTTAAATTTTTTTTTATAGATCGACTTTAATATTTTTTTTGGGGCGTACCCCTAATTTTTTTGTAGTCGATTTCTTTTAAAAAAAATTAGGGTTTATATATTAATTGTTATGTTAACCTTATCGAAACCTAGAATTAATATATGTGTTACGTGATAAATTCATGAATAATATGTTATGTGACATGGAATTGTATGCGATCTTGTGACTTAATTGAATAATTGTTATATTATATTCATGATGATACATGCATGTTTGTCATGGATGGTTGCTTGAATTTTGTTTAATTGATAAGATATTTTATCACATGTTTGTTTTGATAAATCTTGAATTGGGGAAGACTCCAATAATATATTAAGAGTAAATTACATAAATGGTCACTGTGGTTTGTCCATTTTTTCACATTTAGTCACTGAACTTTTTTTTTGACAAAGTTAGTCATTAAGGTTTCAAATCGTTACAAATCCAGTCACTAAGGTTTCAATTTCGTTACATAAATGGTCACTGTGGTTTGAAACTTGAGTGACCATTTATGTAACGAAATGGACTGAATCAGAACGATTTGAAACCTCGACCATGTATGTCAAAAAAAAGTTCGGTGACTATATGTGAAAAATGGACAAACCATAGTGACCATTTATGTAATTTACTCATATATTAATGAATCAATTATGTGCAATTTGGTATATTTTTAATTATGGCTTACGCAATCGATTCGTCGATGTATGTGGCTCACTTTCAATTGTGCCAGTGAAAGCCATGGTTAATATATGCGTTAATTAACATAGACATTGATTATTAATAGGTTTTATCAAAATAAGTTGCATGTGGCTACTTGTTTTACACGTATTAATTGTTAGTTATGTGCGCATTGTTTTAAGTTATTTATTTTTTATTTGTTTACTTGTTTATTTATTATGTGTGACAAGTTTGAGTAAAGGGTAAATTTTGAATAGAAAAAGAAATCAGACTAAACAATGGTGAAATTTGATTAGTTTTGAAGTGTTAAATTTTTAATAGTTTAATTGATTGATGATTTTGGTACAAATAGTGAGAACGGCTCACCCAATTTGACGGACTGTGTGAAGGGTTTAAGGAGGGGAGCGCATTAAATTGTGACCCTAAAGAAGGAGGTTATTGCTTCAGCGCTGACCAAATTCCCCGCCACTTTGCGAGTCAAATTGGAGTTACCAAGTAGGCTATGAGTACAAAACCATCTTAAGGGCGAATTAGCTTTAATTCCATGCGCCACTTTTGTGGTAATTATCCAAAACACTAAGTCTTTAGACTTATGCAAAAGTACGATATAATGGACGATAATTAAAGGTAAATTCCTTGATTGGCGAAACCAATACCTCAATCAAAACTTTGATAATTTGATCTTTATGAATTGGTTAATAAAAAGTTTTTTTTTTATTAAAATTTATGCTACAAGAAGAATGCATGACATCTTTGTACATATTTGATTTGACGCCATAAATCAAAACTAGTACCCTTTATAAATTAAGTTTGTGCCATCTAGTTAAAGGAACACTTGAAGTTGCAATTTACGTCATGTAGGAACTTGGCAAGATTGTGATGGAAAGGTAAATCTTTATGTAAAGTCAGACCTTACATGAACATATTTGCAGTTCTTTAAGTTGGACACTTAAATTGAGTAGTAAGTGAGACCTAGACTCAAGGCATAAGATGGGATAAAACATGTTTATATTTGCAATAGCGTTGGAAAATATAAATCCCATAATGATCTAGGAATTGGAAATTGTTTGCCAATTATTGTTCGACAGATTACCTTATTATATGCTTTCGTTACTAGCAGATCAACTGATGTATTGAACCTATGATAATTTGGATCCTAGTTTTCGAAAATTGTATGGTTATATGTTTATATTACCTTGGGTATATTTTATTTTCTTGAAAAATTGTATTATCGAAAATACTAATACTTGAACTTTTTCGTAGAAATGGCTCAAAACAACGATAACACTAACACGCACTAAGTTACGTGTTCAAAAATTTTTGATCGAGAAAAGTTGGTGGCTCTAAGAATTTCAATGATTGGCACCGCTCTTTGAGAATTGTCCGTAGAGTTGCTGATCGTTTGGATTATATGTACACGCCTTGCCCTGATGAACCACTAGCTACTGCCTCTGACGAGGTGAAAGCTGCGTGGAAGATTGAGTATAAGCGTCATAACGATGTGGCTTGCCTGATGTTGGGAACGATGGAATCTGCTCTCCAAAAGCATTTTGAAAACTATTTCCCATACAACATGCTTAATGAACTCAGAACCATGTTTGAGAAACCTGTGGCTGTAGAAACTTATGATTTGATCAATGCATTACACAGTTGCAAGCAGGAAGAGCGTAAACCCGTAAGTGCTCATGTATTGGAGATGAAAGGATACATGGACCAATTACAAGCACTTGGCAAAGTTTATGAAAATGACATTCTTTGTGAACTTGATCAATGATCCCTTAACAAGGATTTCAATGGTTTTGTTCGAACTTCAATATGCAACTGCGTGGGAAGGCGATTCTTGACCTACACGCATTGCTAATTGATTATGAAAAGGTTACCTCAAAAGGCTCCTACTCCCCAGGTACTTGCTATTCAGGGTGGAAGGATAAATAAGCCAAAACCGTAGTGTGCGAACAACAAGAAGGGAAAGGGCAAAGGGAAAGTTGATAAGGGTAAACAAGTTATGGCCTATCAACCAGAACCCAAGAAGAACCTTACTCCTAGGAAGGAAAATCCTAAAAAGGATCAAGTATGCCACCACTGCAAGGTCGTTGGCCATTGGAAGAGAAATTGTGCTCTCTATCTTGATGAATTGCGAAAAATAAGATGAAGTATCTTGGGTCCTCGGTAGCAGTCCTTCGATAACTTATTTGTAATTGAATTATTTACTCTAATTCATAAAAATTCTTGGGTATATGATACTGGATGTGGTATTCACATTTGTAATACATTGCAGGGGTTTAGAATGGAGAGGAAGCTGGCCTATGGAGAGAAATATCTGCATGTGGGCAATGGGGAACCTGCAGCTGTTGAAGCCATATGAGTGTTTAGTTTAGTATTGCCTTCGGGCTTAGTAATGCTATTAAACAATTGTTATTATGCACCTTCTATAATTAGAGGTGTTGTTTCCTTTTCAGTATTGTTGGATGATGGTTTTACTCATACTATTTCACGTAATGGAATTTCTGTTTCTTTAAATGGTGTATATTATTTTAATGCGATTACTGTGAATGGTATTTTTGAAATTGATGTGATTGGAAATGAATCTAACAAATATAATAATTCGATGTTTAGCATCAATAATAAAATGAAGTTGGACTTGAATTCTTCTTAACTTTGGCATTGTAGACTTGCTCATATAGGCAGGCTCGCATGCAAAAGCTTCTAACCTGAAGGGCTTTGCAAAATATCAATGATGAATCATTTGATAAATGTGAGTCATGCATATATGGGAAGATGACGAAGAAACCTTTTCATAGAAATATGGAGAGCGTCAAATCTACTTGGTCTTATTCATCTTGATGTGTGTGGACCACTTAGACATGTGTCAAAGAGATGTGCTAGCTACTTCTTAACCTTCTTGATGATTTCACCGTTATGGTTATGTTTATTTATAAGCATAAACATGAGGTGTTTGAAACATTTAAGGTTTTCAAAGCGAAGTAGAGTCGCAATTGGGAAAGAAGATTAAAGCTCTTGATCCGATAGAGAGGCGAGTATCTAAGCCAAGAGTTTAAAGATTACTTAGTGAGAATGGAATTGTCCGAATCTCACATCTCTATATACTCCACAACAAAATGGTGTATCGAGAGAAGAAATCGTACATTGTTGGACATGATACGATCAATGTTTAATCTTACTACTCTACCTTTATCCTTTTGGGATAATGCTTTAGAATCAGTTGTTCGCATTCTGAATATGGTTTCCACAAAGAAGGTTGATAAGACACCATATGAATTATGGCATGGTAAAGCTCCTAACTTGTCTTATTTAAAGTTTTGGGGTTGCGAGACGTATGTTAGACGTGACTCAGCAGTAAAATCCAACAAAGATATGTAAAGTGTATCTTCGTAGGATACCCTAAGGAAACTATGGGTTACTACTTTTACTATCCAACTGAAAATAAAGTAATTGTTGCTAGGTATGGAGATTTTCTTGAAAAAGATCTCGTATCTCAAGAATTCGATGGGAGAGTTTATGATCCGGAAGATGATCAAGAAGATGCATTACCTTACGAAAACACTAACGTACTTCGGTGGAACACGATAGTCGGGGTCCTCCACCGAAGTTGAAGTGATTCTCGTTCGTCAGATCCGTAAGGACTACGCGTGTACCGAACGTCTATGTCTTAACGTAGAGGTTGAGAAAACTATGTTAGGAGATCTTGGAGAGCCTACTAATTATAGAGTGCCATGGCAAGTCACGAAAAGGACAAATGGCAAGCTGCAATGAATGGGGAAATGCAATCCATGAGAGATAATGAAGTCTGGGAAGAGGTTGAATTACCTCCAAATGCTACGGTGGTTGGAAGTAAGTGGCTCTATAAAATAAAGACTGACATGGATGGCAATATACACATCTATAAAGCTTGTCTAGTTGCGCAAGGTTTTACTCAAACTTATGGCATAGATTACGAGGAGACTTTTTCTCCTGTAGCAGACATTAGAGCTATTAGAATTCTCATAGCTATAGCAGCGTACTATGACTATGAGATATGGCAGATGGATGTCAAAACCGCCTTCTTGAATGGTCGCTTAGATGAAGACATCTATATGAAGCAACTCGAGGGTTCGTGAATCCACAATTTCCAAACCGTATGCAAACTTCAAAGGTCCATTTATGGAATGAAGCAAGCATCGAGGCAATGGAATAAGAGATTTGATGAAGAAATCAAAATGTATGGATTTATTCAAAATCTTGATGAGCCATGTATATCACAAAGTTAGTGGGAGTGATGTAATTTTCCTTATCCTTTATGTCGATGACATATTAGTTATGGAAAAGACATTCCAAGTTTGCAAAATGTTAAGGCATATCTTGGAAAATGTTTTCCATGAAGGATTTAGGAGAAGCGCATACATTAAGGGAATCAAGATCTACCGAGATAGGTCAAAGCGGTTAATTGGTTTAAGTCAAAACGCTTACATTGATAAAATATTGAAAATATTCAATATGAAAAATTCCAAGAAAGGATATTTGCCGATGGAAGTAAAGCATGGCTTATGTAGCGATATGTGTGCTTCAACATCTGCTGAAGTGGCAAGCATGCAGAAACTTCCTATGCTTGATGATGGGATCTATTATGTATGTTGTGAGATGCACAAGGCCAGATGTGGCGTTCGCTCAAAACATGACTAGTCGATATCAACATAATCTAGGTGAACTTCATCGGATGGCTGTTAAACATATTTTGAAGTATCTTAGAAATACGAAAGATATGTTCTTAGTGTATGATGGAAATCCGGACACGAGCTTGATGTTACAGTTCTTGTGATGCGTCTGGCGATGTGATAAAGATGATACAAGTGTCGACGGTTATGTCTTTGTCATCAATGGAGGAGCGATTGTTGGAAGAGCAAGAAGCGAGTACGATTGCGATGTCTGCGGACGAGGTGAATACATAGTCGCCCGGAAGTCGCAATGGAGGTCGTTGGATTAGGAAATTCATTTCGGGGCTTGGTGTTATGCCTTCAATTGAATCGCATATTGATATGTATTGTGACAATTCTGCTGCAATCATATTTTCCAATGAACCTGGAGTCATGAAGGGCACCAAATATTTTCTACGGAAGTATCACTATGTTCGGGAACAAGTCCGCGAAGATGAAATTAATCTATTGAAAATTCACACGGATAACAACTTAGCTGATCCTTTCATTAAGGCTTTACCTAGAGAAAAACTTATTGGACTTGCCAATGGCATTGGACTTCGTTTAGCTAATAGTTTTATGCAAAACTGTGATTAGTATTTGGATAAAGGATATTGTAAACATTTATTATTTTGATGAAATAAAATTTTGATTATGTTTATTTTCATTTATAATATTGTTGTCATATGTTTGCATGTTTAATCCTTGAGTAACTAAGTTATTCTAAATTGTCCGTTATCAATTAATGATATGGGTGTATCATTAAACTAAGACAAATTTGAGAGATGTGGTAGAATATACTTGAAAGTATATTGATGAGAATGCATACCAATTTCAGATGATATTCAATGAATTGAATATAGGATTTATCTCAACTACATAATTTACTTTGTGGATATTGTTATAAGTAAATTGTGAATAGTTATCCTCAGACTTGAGATACCAGATAAGTGTCATAAATGTAGTGCATTTTTGTGGGGCAACTTAACGCTATCGTGAATCGGTAGTCATAAGGGTTGTTTCCAGAAGTGTTACAAAGTTTGTGGGTTAGTCTTGTAGTCAAGATAGAATTTGTTCCTTCAAATTTATTTGGAGTTTAATACTGCTGGGCCTCTCGTAGGTTGTCAAGATGTTTGTGCGGCCGCCCCCAAAGTCTCCCCTGAATATGTTCAGAAGATTTGGTAATCTTGGTCAATCACTTAAAACGAGAAACAGGATAGTTGAATAAAGAATGACTTAATTCCATATCTTTATTTAACATGGTATTAGAAACAAAAGGATAATAATAATGAGAAATCATTAAAAGGTTTTCCAGGAGCCTTACTCGAGTTGTACTAGAGGCATCGAAGTGTTGCTAGACATTAACTGATGTGATCACTCTATTAAGATATATCCAAGTGGGAGCTGTTGGTTTTATGGATATAAATTAGTAGTCATGAGTTAGGATCGAACTCGAGACCACGAGATTGCACGCTTTACGTATGAGAATTAAAGTAATAATTAAATGTAAATGTTATATTTATTTATTAATTACACGAAATAATATATAACGGACGTTAAGTAATTAAGTGTAATGGACTAACGATCGTTAAATGTTAATTGGAAGGACTAGATATGAAATTAGAGATCGAGAAGGTTCTAGAATCCCATGAGGAGTCCTAGGCCGATCGGTTTGGGGGTTTCCATAACCCAACCTATTGCCAACTTGTTCACCAAGTTACATTGGGTATAAATACAAAGCCTTGGGTCTTTGTAATTTATCTCTTGTACTCATAAGCTAAAAACCTAAATTGTTTGTGTGTGTTTTTTGCTAGAACCGATCGTACAACCCCTTTGGGTGTCGATCCACCTCTTTTCCAAAACCAAATTGTTTCGTTTAATTAAAACTAGCATTACTTTAATTTGATTTAGTACGTGTGTACAAGAAAGTGGTACTAACACATTATTGTTAGTATTCTTGGATTGAATTACAAAATCGGTAAGGGGTAATTCTTATAATCCTATAAACCCTAATTAGGGTTCATCACTTGCTAGTTTTGTGGTTTTGATTCTTGTTCGGCTAGAATCAAAAAAGGTATGCATACTTTATGTTTTGTTAATTAATTATTCATTAATCTTTCATATACGCTTCCGCATGTATTCTTTGATGTTTTTGTGTTTTATATTTGATTGTCATGATATATAATTCCAACATTATAGACCGGTGGTCCGATGGGTAAATTTATCTTTTTCTCTATTAGACTGCTATATGACTATTTGAGGTTATTTTTTGAAATTGCTGCTTATAAGAACATCGGGTATGGTTGCATTTGATTGGCGCCCTTTAAACGGGGCAAGGATTTGGCTTGAGCCAAAACCAAGCCACGCCCCCCGCCCACCCTGCGCGCGCGTGCCTTTGAGTGACTCAGTGCAGTGGCTTACGCCAAAGAGAGAGTTTTTTTATATTCTTTTACTTTAATTGGGGTTTGAGTTCTAATTGAGTATGATAGGTCCCAAAAGGATATTTTGACTTGAGTTATGAGGGATGGGGTTTTGGGTGTGGAGTTTTCGCAATTGTTTCATCGCACGTTCATTCTTGAAAAGCCTCTCGAGGTTGATCTTGATGGGGAATTCTTCGTTTATGCACATCATTTCATTTTATCATCATTTCTCTACTTTCTTCTTTTTGGGCATTCGTGAACCCAAATACATCATTTTATGCTGTTAAGTAGCAAAAGTTTACAATTATAATCAAATAACATGCATAAAAAACACATATAACGCTAGTAAAAACATGTACTCCCTCCGTCCCAAAATTATTGTCCCCTATTAACTTTTTTAGTCTTTCTTCTTCAACTTTGATCATAATTATTTTTGTTTGTGTTATAGAATACTTGATGAAAAATATATGAATGTATTGGTTTTAAATGTATTTTCATTGGTATAATTTTCAACAAGTATTATATAACACAAATAAATATATTAATGGTCAAAGTTGAACAAGAAAGACTGGTCAAAGTCAAAGTCAAAGTGGACAATAAAAATGGGACGGAGGGAGTACAATTTAAGCGTTATCAAATCTCCACACTTAAACTTTGCTTTCCCACAAGCAAATCAAGTAATTAAGAAAATTTATCCTCATGGTGCATCGAATGATTTAAACCAATCAAGTACGAGTACAAAATATGGCTCACATTTTAAGCTTATAGTTGTGAAAAACAGAGATGTTTGAGAATACCCATAGATTATCTCGCTTGATAGCATGGCTCAAGAAAAGAAACGGATGCATGATTCACTACTCAACACTCAATTTATTTAGTTTTGGATTATGAAAAGGAATAATATACTCATATTGCTCAATCATGATCTAAATATTACTATAGGCTTGTATAAAAAATAAAACCGGTCCGATGGGGCGTAAGCACCAAGTGTACACATCAAAAGAGGTCTTATACTCGGGTTGTAATTTCACTCAACACTCAATTTATTTAGTGGTGGATAGTTAAAAACAATAATGCACGCATATTGCTCAGTCATGATCTAAATATTATCATAGACTTGTACAAGAAACAAAACCGATCCAATGGGGCGTAAGTACCAAATGTACACATCAAAATAGGTCTTTTACTCGGGTTGTAATGTATAGGTTTCAGGTTATCAGAGTATGAATATGTCATGGGAAAATAATTAGAAAATGGTTTTAAAATAAAAATAAAGTCAACAAGTCTAAAACCCATGTTCTTCCTTTCTCCTTTCTTTTTCGATCCATTTGCCATAGGAATATTTTTTCATATTCACACAATCACAGAAAGTAACAGCATGATGAGAAGTATAATGGATTGACTACGAGTTATCAGTCACGCAATCATGTCAATTTCCAGCATGACGAGAAGTTTAATCGATTGACAAACAAAAACACCCTCGATTATGGACTATCACAATCACAATACATTTTCATAGACATCCAGATAACGACATATTTCTAGGGATGTAAATGAACCGTACGAACACGAACGGAGCCTTGTTCATGTTCCTTCATTTAATTTTAACCGGACAAATAAATGGACACGAACGCTTAAACAGACAAATTTTCTTGTTCATGTTCGTTTATTAAAAAAATGAGTTTTTCATGTTCGTTCATTAAGACACAAACATAAATGAACATAAGCATACACACATAAACTTTATTAAATTATGCACAATATATTATTTTTTAAGTTTTGTTTTGATTAAACAAACCAATTTTAAAATTATATAATTAAAATATATGAATACGAACATAATAAATAAGCAAACATAAACGAACGTTAAAGACGCAAAATCGGACGTTCACAAACATAAATGGACGCAAGCAACTTTTGTTCATGTTTATTTATTTAGCTAAACGAACGTAAAATATTGTTCACACTACAACAAATTTGTCATTTCTACACGTTTTTTTTTTCACACTTTATAAACCGTGAACTTTTTTTTAAAGATATTCACACATAAGAGTGTGAATAATTGTTTCAAAATCCTCACACTTAAAAAGTGTGAATAATTTCAATCTCACACTTAAAAGTGTGAAGAATTATTACAAAATCAAAATCATCACAATTAAAAGTGTGAAGAATTATTTCAAAACAAAACCATCACACTTAAAATTGTGAAGAATTGTTTTAAAACTCTCATACTTAAAAGTGTGAAAAATATTCATAAAGATTCACACATAAAAGTGTAAAAATATTTGCTACACCAAATTGGTTAGTGTGAACTTTTTTATTCTTCACACTTTAATGTGTGTCAACATGCTCTAATAAGTGTGAGTAAGTTACTATTTTATTGTAGTGTCATGTTTGTTCATTTAATAAATAAACGAACTTTTTACCGAATGATAAATGACATGTTCACTCAAAGTTCAATTCGTTTACAACCCTACATATTTCCTATGCGTTTGTTTGAATGTGGTATGACCAAACAACTTCACATCGTTTGTATGTTTAACGAATTTTTAGATATCCAACTTGTTACAAATTCTTTTTGCCTAAATAAGAAGAATCGTAGGTGGATGTATATTTTTTCAAATTGCAGGTGAACTTCTTAATTTCGATGAATTTATTCCAGCGTATGCCACTTCAACCGATGAACAGATTAATAAAGGTGTAAACTACGGTAGTGGTGGAGCTGGCATTCGACGCGGAACTGGAAGACATCTGGTAACTGAACATTTTTTTGTTTATGAAAAACGGATGGCAACTTTTATTAGTTAAACTGAACATGGGATTTAAAGTCAAGAGATAATATTGGTTTTTAAATTGTTTTGGTTTGCTATAGGGTGGTCGAATAAGCTTAGATAGGCAGTTACACAATCATAATGCAACAGTTTCTCGATTTGTTCGCCTACAAAGAAACTCGACAATAGCCAATGATGAATACCTAAAGATGTGCCTTTATATTGTCAATATTGGAAGCAATGATTACATCAACAACTACTTAAGGCCGACCTTATACACTTCGAGCCATAAGTTTACTCCATTTCAGTATGCAACAATCCTCATAGAGCAATACTCTCAACAACTAAACGTATGATATGTTACTTCTTTTTACTTAATTACGAATTGGAATTTTCTAATTATGTTATTAACATGTGGAGAGCCGTATCTTGACGTGTAATAGAGGTTGTACAAAATGGGAGCTCGAAAGATTGTTCTCTTTGGTCTTGCTCCAATTGGGTGCACCCCGGCAGAGATATCCATCTATCGCAAAAGTGAAAAGAGATGTGTAAAGTCAATCAACGCCGCGGTTGAAGTATTTAACAACAAGCTGAGGCTTCTTGTTGATAAGCTAAACCAAGATAAACATGATGCTAAGTTCACCTTTATCAACGTTACACACATTTCATTGGTACAACAAGGTAAAACTCAGACTTATACGTAACTTTCTCCCGGTTATATATCTTAAAAATGAAAGAGGTAGTAATGTTTTAATTTAATCCTTGTGTCCCGAGATAATTGTCTTCGGACAAAAAATAACATTAAAATAAAATAATTATTACAATTATTTTTTTAACTTTAATCTGTAATTTATTTTCTTTTCTTTAACTGAAATTATGATGACGGGTATTTTGCTTAAGTTGAGATGTCTTACCCATTAATTTTTTGTTGTGGGCAATGGAATCTGGAACAACAAACCAAATAGAAACGTAGACATATGCGACATATGAAGTATTTTTTTTGTTCATAACTTTTCAGTTATGCCGCTGCCAAATCTTCCTTGTTGTAAACTAAAAGTAGATGGACAATGTGCTCATACTACGGTCACTTGTCTTGTCCGTGCGTTGTCTATTTACTACGACGGTTTCCATCCACAGAATTTGCCAACAATATCATCGCAAAAGATCATATGCTGCCGTTTCACATATGGATGCTTCTCCGTATGATATTAGTCATTTGGTTCAACTATAACATTGTATGAGCATAATAAAGTGCTATTTTTTTAAGCTTCAATATATATAGTAGTGGTGACAATCTATTAGCGAAATTGGATGCTCAATTTATATAGGCTAAAAATATTACTCCCTCCGTCCCATATTAATCGTCAGGTTTACTCGTTTCCGTCCATTTTTTTATGTTTTTATGTTTCTTACACGTTTTCATCCATTTTTACGTTTGTCCGTTTAATACGTTTTCGTCCGTTTTACATTTTCCTCCGTTTTACATGGTTTAAATACTTTTTACGTTTTCAAAGACGAAACGTAAAAACAGACGAAGACGTATTAAAATGGACAAAACATATAAAACAACCAAAAGCGGATGATAATGTTGGGATTTAGAAAATCCATTAGTTAAAGACTCGGTCACCTCAAGTATATGTAATCATTAGAGAGCTCGCAATCGTAGTCATTTAGTTACAATTAGTAGTTAGTCAAGTAACACCGTGGAGGACGGACGGTCTTTACCCACTGTATGCCCGATCCATGCCTGTAGGTGGCGTGCTTTGTAAGACACTATAAATACCCTTTGCCTCCCAAGGCAAAGGGTGGAGCTCATAATATACTTTACTTTATCTCACTAGAAGTTCCCATTTCTCTCAATCTTTCTCTATAGAACTCATACAATTCAACTATCATCATTGTTCTTTGTATGATTATGAAAACCAATATGTCACGAGATAACGTATAAAACTTAAAAATACATACGAAAGCGTAAAACGAAAACATAAAAAAAATGGACGGAAACGTGTAAAAATGGACAAAAACGTAAAAAAAAAAAAAAGACGAAATGTGTAAAAACGGGAAAAAAAAACATAAATAAACGGGACGAAAACGTGTATAACGGACAAAAACTTAAAAATAAACCTTACAAAAACGTGAAAAAACGGACAAAAAAGTTAAAAAATAAAAGAAAAGATTAAAAACCGGACGAAAACGTAAAAAAACAGACGAAAACGTGTAAAAACTTAAAAAAGTGGACGAAAACATGAAAAAACGGACGAAAACGTAAAAAAACTGACGAAAACGTAAAAAACGGAAAAAAAAACGTAAAAAAAATGGACGGAAACGTGTGAAAACGGACAAAAACGTAAAAAACGGACTAAAACGTGTAAAAACGGATAAAGACATAAAAAACCGGATGAAAACGTGTAAAACGGACAAAAACGTAGAAAAACCTGACGAAAACATGCAAAAGCGGAGAAAAAGCGTTAAATAACGAAAACGTAAAACGGACAAAACGTAAAAGCGATAAAAACGTGAAAAAGCGAGGAAAACGTAAGAAAAGGACAAAAGCGTAAAAAGGCGAAGACGTAAAAAGCGGACGAAAAAGTAAAAAAATGAATGGAAATGTGTAAAACAGGAAAAAAAAAAAAAAAAAAAAAAAAAACGTAAAAGCGGATGAAAGCGTGTAAAACATAAAAAAGCGGACGAAAACATGTAAAGCGGACAAAACGTAAAAACGACAAAAACTTGCAAAACGGACAAAACGTAAAATAAAGGTTAAAAAGCGAATGGAAGCGTAAAAAGCAATGACGTGTAAAAGGACGAAAACGTGAAAAAGCGGCGGCATATAAAAGCGACGAAAATGTATAAAACTTATGAAAGCGTGAAAACGTATTAAAACCGACAAAATGTATAAAAGCGGTGAAACGTATAAAAGCAGGATGAAAGCGTATAAAAGCGGACGAAATCGTATAAAGCGGACGAAAACGTATAAAACATAAAAAGCGGATGAAACCGCACAAAAACGGATTAAAACAGATGAAAACATATAAAAGCGTAAAAATACATATGAAAGCGTATAAAACGGCGGCGTAAAAAAAAATATGGATATTGAATACCATTTGTCTTTGTTTACGAATTAATTATTATGTTCCATGATGAAACAAAAAAAAGCGGGTCATTTGCGTATATTTCCTTCAAAGATGCAAAATTGCATACATATATCTTTTGCATGCATAAAACCATTATACTATATGCATCAAAACTTGTAAGAATGATATATATGAAATTATTCACCTGGAGAGATATAAATCGCATTCCCTAAAAAAACTAGCAAACCCAAAAACCCGACCGACCCGACTCATACCCATTTACACCCATACCCATCTAGACTCATCCTTCCAAGTAACTCATCTAGACCTATACCCCATATAGACCCATACCCATCTAAGACCCAAGACCCGAACCGACCCAACCCAACCCAACCATTTTGCCACCTCTATGATTAACTGGTTACAAGATAATGATTTTTGCTAGTTAATCACCATTGTAAGCAAAAGTCAGGGATATGTCGGTACCTTTTGAAACAAAAGGAGTCACTAATTAATTAACAAAGACATTGCCTAAAACTATAACTCTAAATTAATTTGGGTTGTATACACGTATGTTACTTAACTTAGCGTTTTTGTTCACGTATGTTAACATTGATCTATTTTTTTCACATATGCCACCAAACTTATAAACTGCGACACTCAAAAAGTATGAGCTCAAGTCACTCGTATTACCATTGAGATTATTGAAGAGTGACCATTTTTTGTATAATAGCCTTTTTTAATCATGAGATTGGAATTGATGCTATAATGGAAAATTTTGGTTCAAAGTATGACTGAAAATAAGAAATAAAATTGCTTGAAGAGGTAATTTTTGGCATACAGGCCACAGTGTTTATAGAGCATTGTGCACACGGTTTATTGACATAAGTCATATTTTTAACAAGAATATAGTGTTTTATCAAAGGGTTAAAGTATTTGATTTTAACATACAGAAAGTTTGCTAAAGACAGGTGAGCACAAAGTTTCGAATATTCTCTAACTTTAAAAAGTAATTACATAGATCGTTTATATATGTAAAATCTCAATGCATTATTTTACATATCACATATCCGCTTTTATATTTATAATCTCGTACATACATTAATTTAATCTAACAATAATAATAATATTTATAAATAATAACAGCAAGAGTAATAATTGTTTCTTTTTAAAAAATTGAATATAAAGTATAGGAGGTATTTGTGATATTAATAAAGTAATTAAAAATTATATAAATTAATATTTTTACACTTAAGTCTATAAGAGTAAATTTAAAATTGTATATTTTTATAAAGTTTTGAGGTTAAATGTAACATTTATTGGTTGATCAAAATGTGACGTTATTTAAATTTTAACTTTTTAAGTTTTGAAAATTACCTCCTATTTTTTTTTTTGTTTTTTCATTCTTAATTTACACCTAATTTTTTATAGTTTTTTCCTCCACCTAATTACAAAATCGAATTTATTAGTCAATTAATCTGTTAAACTTACTTAATTTCAAAATTTTCTTTTCCTTTATCATATAAAAGACATGGTTAACAAATGATTGGGTATAACTCTGTGCAATTTTTATCAAGTAAATAAGATAACTTTCAAAACAATAGTGACTGAAGTAGCACAAATAAGGTTCCATTCAAAACTATTTGACACAAAATTTGTAATATCCAAACATACTATATGCTAGAATTGAAACTTATTGTTGATTAAGCTTATTGTTTAACGTTGTGGTTTACTCGCTTCGTGGTTGGGTTGTAGTCATGACCACTCTTGCAAATCATATTAAGACTTGAAATGTAATCGGATCAAACCGGCAGGTTGAATCGGTTGATCGGGAATAACTAAACCAACTAAAGGTCTAACAAGTTTTTGAAAACCTGGGTCAATCAGATGCAGTGAGACCGGTGCAAATTGGAGGACCCTAAAATCATAAATCGGTCAAATATTTTTTTTCTCCTTTTCCTTTTTGATTTTGATCGGTTAATAATTCTGAGTTTGTGTTTTGAATTGGTAAGATTCAATGTTGATTCTCATATGATTTGCACATATATTCTTATATTTGTTTGCCTTATTGTTGTCCTTTTGTTTGTTGTTACTATCTGTGTCTCTCGATCATTGTGATGTTGTCAAATTGTCAAGCCGGTCCGATCGATCGGTCCAACAAGTTGAACCGAAACCATCAACTAACCGGTTCTCTGTCGATTCTGCTTTTCAAGACATTTTAAAAATATCATGTCCCCATTCTTCCTTTTACTATGGACGAAGGTCGGTATTCTTTATCTTTTCCATCTAATATTCCCATTACATGGTTTACATGTTATCTTTGTGGTATATTCTCGTTTTAGTGCACACCTAACCTAAATTTGGTATTTAGATTATTTGTAGTGTTCATGAATTTGTTGTGATATTTCTAGTGCCTATATAACATAAATCTTTATGTTGCACGCAATTTACGTTGAAATGGAGCATTAATTTCCTGGTACTTTAACAAACGTTATTCTCTTTTAATTCTAACCTCGTTTCATAGGTTTACCTCCTAAAATACTATGCCTTGTCGTCAACTTAACCTAATATTTTATATCCACAACTTCATATTGTTAATGCAGCTTGAAATATTTATAGTCTTTGGGAAACCAAAACTCCCGTGTTATTTCATATTTGGTGACTCATTGGTCGATAGTGGAAATAACAATGGTCTCGTGACTTCGGTTAAAGCAAATTATCCACCTTATGGAATTGATTTCCCACAAGGCGTCACCGGAAGATTCACTAATGGTCGAACCATTGCAGACATTCTTGGTGACACTCTTTCTTTTTTAACTAGTCAATCACATAAATGTTGCATGACAAAATGATCATTTATAATCAAACGAGGGGTTAAATAGAGGGGTCCTTTTGTGTTCTAATTACAATGCAACATACAAATGACTACTAATTTGTAACATGCCTTTAATTTTAAGTTTTCATTTAAATGCAGCTGAACTTCTAGAATTTGATGACTATATTCCACCATATGCCACAGCAAGTGATGAACAAATCAGTACAGGTGTAAACTATGCTAGTGGTGGAGCGGGCATTCGAGATGAAACTAGAAGTCATTTGGTAAGCTTACATAATTCCCTATTTTTGAAACAACACATGGCTGCTATTTCCCTAATGAATATCCATATACGCCCAACTTTGATATGACCACACATTTTCAGATTTTTAAATTTGCGACATCATTTTGTTCACAAAATATCCATAATTGTGATATTGATTAACCGGCTTTGAGCACTAAGAGGTGGTTGATAAATATAAATAATATAATGTTGTTTGTGTTTGTTAAACGCCTGAATGATTTAAATTATTAGTTGTTGCAAATATAAAATTGTGTTTAAATTTTCATAAGGCGAGACACCTTTGATTTATGTTTAAATTCACACGGGGTGGTCGAATATGTCTCAATAGACGCTTATTTAATCACCATACAATAGTTTCACGGCTTTTGCATCGCAACGTAATATGACATTCACCAACGAATACCTAAGCAAGTGCCTTTACATAGTAAACATAGGAAGCAATGATTACATCAACAACTACTTAGTTCCAACCAATTACGCCACAAGCCAAAAGTATACCGCATACCAATATGCCAAAATCCTTGTACGAAAGTACTCCCGACAATTAAAGGTGAACATGTAACTTTTTATTCGATTCCAGATAATTTCTTTAACTTATAGAATTATTCTTTTGATAAAGTTCATATTTTCCTAACTAAAAAGCAATTTTTATATATGATAGAGTTTGTACGATTTAGGGGGTCGAAAGATAGTAGTTTTGGTCTTGGTCGAATAGGATGCTCTCCATAGATATCCATCTATGGCACGATGGTAAACCATGTGTTGAGTTCATCAATGACGCGGTGACCAATACAATAATAACCTTAAGACTATTGTTGATGAGCTAAATTTTCAGAATCCAGATGCAAAGTTTACTTTTATCAATGTGACAAGCATTTCTTCGCAACAACAAGGTAAACTAGATACTAGAAGATGAGATTGAAGGCATGTATATCTAATTTTCTTCATTTCTTAAATTTGTAGATACCAATTAACCATGATAAGATGGATCTTATCAATTAGCATTTATAAATTTCGTGTATGGGGTTAACAAATGTTCCATGTCAGATCATCGAGGTCGATGGACAATGTGCTCAAACTACATCTATAAGCCCAGTGAGATCATTCTCAATGTTCTATGACGGTTTCCATCCTACAGAAGCTGCTAACACACTAACCGCAAGAACATCATATATGGCCATCTCACCCATGGATGCTTCTCCATTTGATATTAGTCATTTGGTTGCACTTTAAAGTTGTAGTCATTTAGTTGGACTTTAACGTTGTAGGAATACTACACATGGTTTTGCTATTCTATTAACAATTTCTAAATACATGAGAACTCTGATGTTAGTAGATTGTTACTATGTTTCATAATGATATATTAAAATACGGGCGAAGACAAGATTTAAAGTTAAAAGAGGTCCGAACTTACGTAAGAGTTCTAGCAATTAATATCGCTCCAAAAAGAATCTATAGTGCTTTTAACACATGATTAAACTTAACACAACAATAATGTTGGGTGAATTTACCGTCCAACGATCTCTAACTAGATTTGAACATAAAGTAGCTAAGCATAACTTAGACGCTGAGAAGTTTTCAGTATAAATACTTCGAATTTCTTGAAGACAAAGAGCCTTCGCCTCAGTGTTGTTGTGGTTCAGCTACTGATGTACAAGTCCCATAAAACATATTGACCAAAGATAATGATCAAAGTAGATCCATTAGAAAACCCTAATTCTCTGCAATAAAATATAATGATTGTAAAGGAGAAAATGCATATCTTGCAATAAATGTAATGCACATTCAAGAGCATTTACTTCTCGAATTGACTTGATCGCTGAACAATTCAGTGGGTAAGAAATTTTCATACTTAAACCATAATTAACGTTTTGTGTTTGAGTTATATAAGAGATCATCACAAATTGTCATTCAATTAAGATTGGTATTCCGGAACCAATTTTTGTCAGATTCTCTTATTCATTCAAAAAAGAATTTTAAACGTTGAAAAACATTCTTGTGTTATTTGTGGTTAGATGTTTTACGTATTCTTGCATTAAATTTTTTAAACACCACATCAATTTACATAGAGAGTGATTTAACTTAGTTTGTAGGTTATAATCACTCTATTGGGAACAAGTGGCATCAAAATGGTTTCATCTATGAAAAAATTTCAAAAAAAAACTGATCAAATGTTTTTAAAATCTAGACCCTACCATGTCTACATCTGATGTTCCTTAGCTTCTAGATGCAAAGGTTGGTGGTTATGTTACTTTGATCCTAAACTAGAGGAGGAAAGATTCACAAAATGAAACAAAAGTATCATACGTCACGTAGGTGTTATGAAACCTTATTTCATTAAGATCTTAAGCATTGGTCCATATGTTCGTTAAAATGTTGTTGGTCTTGACAAACCTGAAGCACAATGGAACAATGATCAAAGAAGGGTACAAAATCTTGAGCAACACCTCAAAACTATCACCATATCATGCTTACATGATGATGGGATGGAATTAGTCATAAAATGTATTTTTAATACAAATAAACCGTAAAAACGTTTGTTTATATTTAGCAATCTCGTTAAGTTTTGTTGATAACAAATATAAAGTTATCATAAGTATAATTCTAAGAATACATGTTGTTTTGTAAAATATATAAATTTGTTTATTTACATATATGTTTTAATAAAAATATGTTGTAATAAAACATGTAATAGGCTGGGTAAAAACCATGACCCATGACCCATAACCATGGAGCTTGATCCATAACCCATGATCTATTGTATGACATCATGCATGAAATCATGTTAGGTATTATCCATGATCCATGACCCAAAGTCCATGACCCATGACCCAAGACCCATGACCCATTGACTAGGTACAATGTATCTTGTTGAGTATCCATGATCCAAAGTCCATGACCCATGGTCCATAACCCATAACCCAGTTAGGTATCCAAAATCCGGACTTGACTAACCCAGAGGCCGGATCCCTCGGATTACACTGGCCGGATCCCTAGGGTGAGGGATCCGTCGGATCCGAGATAATTATAGACAGAATGTCTATAAATAGTGAGTCATTTCTCCATTGTTTCTCACCCTTCTTCTTACAACTCTCTCATATATTATCTCACTCTTTTAACCTCAGATCACTTGATCATTCTTGTAGTTCTTCTATCTTTTGTTATGATTCTGTTTTAGGTCCTTCACGAAGGCGAGATCACGATACTCATACAAGTCATCCAAACAAAGGGTCTTTGATTGAGTTGTCCATTCACAAGATTTCAGTAGCTTATATTTTATTCCTTATTTCACATATTTGCTGTGTAATAGTTGTGTAAAGGCTTGGTTCTGCCTCGTGGAAGAACTCGGTATTTAGCTTTGTACCGAAAAAGTGTAAGCTACGTTTTGAGGCTTCTCCACAGCTTTGAAGGACCTTGTTGACATAGTGCTTGAACTCTCGAGTGGGGTTCTCAGGGAGTGGAGTAGGGCAAGGAAGGTGTCTTTGTAGCCGAACCACTATAAATCACTTGTGACGCTACTTTCTATCACTTACTTTACTTGCACTCTTTATTTGCTTTGTTTATTGTTTGGTACTATCTATTCATTCACAATATTTCATATAAGCTTGAATCTAAACATTTTAAATCTAAATTTAAGTCTGGCAAAACTATTCAACCCCCCTTCTAGTTTTCCAGAATTGGCATCAAGAGCAAGGTTTTCAAAAAGTTTTAAAGTAAATTGTATTTTAAAAACTTTTCGATCAAAATGGATCAAAATTTTTAAAGTAGGTGTTTGGTGTGTTGTGCTTTCTTTGCCTTCTTTGTGAAAACCCTTTCCCTTCATGAATTTCTGCAATCAGGGGGAAGAAATGAGACGATCTGTGGTTCAAATGTCTTACTTTGGTGTTATCTTCTCAACTTTCATGGGCTTATTTTGTGTGAAGTTGCCTACATATGATGTTTTAACCGCATTTTGATGCCTCACACACGGTCATTTTATCGAGCATTTGCATATTCACATGTAATTATTATTCTGATAGACCTCAACAATCAGGGGAAAGTTGTATTATTTCGTCTTTCGTGGTTTGTTTGGTGTGAAGCATTTACATACGTGAGAATATCTTGTTGATTTCTTGCATGTTACCCCCGAACGAATTTTTCACATTATGTACAACTATGATTATGTGACAAGACAGATTTGCTTGGTGTGGTTTATTGCTCATCTACAAATTCCGCTGCGCACTGAAAACTTCAAAAGTTAGAAGACATGTCTACTACATTAAAATTTCGAATCTGCTAAAGACGGTTGTCAGTTTGGGGGGAAGCTGATTCAGAAACTTCGCGAAAAAGAAGTGTACGGAGAAGCTGCTAAAGACATGCAGCATGAATTACGGGTAAGTTAATCCAGTTCATGCATATTACATCATTTGTCTACAAGTGAAGAAAAGTTCTCAAGCTGAGGTACCATATGAAGACAAAGAGCGTCAACCGTCGTCATCCTCAGTATTTGAAGAGCTTATGAAGACCTTTCTTTACTTATATTTGTACTTTTAGGAAATATTGTAAGTAATCCTTTATGTCGTCCCATTGGGGGAAGATTGTTGGGATCGCTCCTAACACGTAAATGGAACGACATTTATGGGATTACATTAGCTATCTTATTAAGCCGAAAGACATGGACTAGTTATGTAATATTGTAATAGTTATGCTTGTGTTAGGCTATAAATACCCTCCTAGACTTCACTAGGAGGGTGAGACTCTTAGTGTAATTTTAATCTTTCATTAATATTAAAACACATAGTTTCCCTTCTCTCTCTACTCTCTCTCTAACCATGGAGACGATGTTCTTCCATCATCACTGACCTCCCGATTCACCATATCAACTAAACAACGATCCTACAAGTGGTATAAGGAGCCAAGGTTTTTATCATTGGTTGATTTTTGTGATCTTGAATCTTGTCAAAAAATGTCATTTTTGAAACTATTTTAATTAATTTCTTTCAATGTATATTTTTTCATATCTTCTGGTAATAACAGTTTCTAAAAAGTGGTCTAATGAAACTTGTGGTATAAAGTTGTTATCAGTTTGTTAACAGTTTCTAAAAATGGTCCAAAGTTGTTATCAGTTTGTGAAACTTGTGGTTTAACAGTCTTAACTGTTTCTTTGTTCGTGGTTATCATGTTTTTTGTTCCATCCCCGTTGAAGTTTCATGGTCAGAAACATGGTCGGAATTACTGGTCGGAAAAGTGGTCTGCACAGAAAAGTCAACAAAATGGACCATTTTACGAATAAAGGACCATTTTACGAATTTCTTGGAAAGAAATTCGTAAAACCCTTAGTTTACGAACAAGACCATGAATCTTACGAATAAGAACCTTTACGAGAAAGATTTTATGACTAAGCTTACGAGTAAGCTTACAAGTATGTTTAAGAATAAGGTTTTTTATGACTAAGATTTTAAAGAATAAGGTCTGGTTTTACGAATAAGAAACCTTACGAACAAGACTGAATACCTAGGACTTATTCGTATACAAACCAAATACCAAACATAACAAAACCTCAGATCTAATTACTCATCCTTTTTCCAAAATAGTTAAAACGAAAATGAAAAGAAAGGAGTAGAATGACAAGATCAACAGTAGAAACAAACAACAAACTATAACCTATCTCAAATCTCACCATCATAGTTAACATCACAAAAGACCAACAATAAAAACATCTAATTTAGTTCTAAATCCCATCACCATCATAGTTAACATCACAAAAAGACTCAAACTTAAACTTAAACAATCAAATATCTCAGTTTGTCTTTCTTTCAGATACCATTAAGATTTCTAAGATCATTCAAGACCTCTTCCACTCGAAAGAAATATCATCACTGATCCAAAATACAACAAGAAACGTGATGTTAAACTAACAAGATCTCAGATCTATTACAAAGCACACTCAAATATCACAGATCTTGAAAGATTTTAGGTGCTTATACAACTCTTCATAGATTTTTTTTGAAGCAAAACTTCTTATTTAAATATCCGAACAATATAAGATCAAATGAAAACCATTCAGTTTCCATCTGTTTCTTTGGTTCATTAAATGGAAAAACGAAATACAAACACAAAACACCCTATCTGAGATCTATAACAAGATCTTGAAGCCAAATAATCTTGTATCCTTCCTAGGTTTATACGATTAGAATATAGGGATGAATTTTATTTTTGAAAAAAGCTTGGTAACTGAGTTTGTTTGAAGGAAAAGGGAGTGTACAAGATCTGTGTGTTGTGGCTGCTCGTGTGATTCATAGGAAATTAAAGACAGAAAAAGGGGCGGATGGATTGTCGTGTCTGTGATAACGAGGGAAATTTGGGCAAGAATGATGTAATATTACTTATAACTACTGAAAATTAGGGCTATTGAATTGGTTAAATGGGCTTTATCCAGTTATTGGGTTGTACATCGAGAAAAGTCGAATTATGCTGAAATGATTTTGTGATCGGATTGGACTCTTGCTACAGTAATCCGAATGTGTAATAAATTTTAGATGAGTCGGTCTAAAAATTTTATAGATAGTGGTAAACTTGGGATGATTACTTGTAATGGGGTATTATCCAAATTTTACATAAAATTTGAATAGACTCATGTTACTCAAATGGTTTAAGGTTGTTTGTGGCATTTTTGGTTATTACAAATTTTCACGGGGATACAATTTTTTACAAGATCGGGAAAACCATTATCAAAGTTCATTTTAACCAAGTAACAAAGTATGGTTTTGGGCATTTAACCACAAGATGTTTTAAAAAGATTTGAGCACATTTAGCCCATCTTTTTTTGAAATACTCAATTGTAGAACATTACGATCGGAAATTTTTTATATAATATATTTAAGTTTTATAAAATATTACGTTTAAGGAATTTATTTCGTCGTTTAGGTCTTTATTAAGCGATTTGTATAACATGTGCCCGTTTGGCCCGTTTCATTATTATTTATTTGAGCTTGAAATGGGAATATAACGAGCGTGTGTACTTGGTATCTTGAAGATATCGGGGTTGGTTGGATGCATAATTCTTCGAGATGCTTGTTCGAGCTTTTAACCATTACGAATGATAGAGACTTGAGTTGTATAGTGATACTTGATGTAAGGAGTTACTTTGTTGTGCTCACAACGTATAACTATCACTTTAAAGGAGTTACGTTGTAGTGCTCAAGTGTCACAAAAAGCTGTGGTTAAGTCGAGAGAAGCTCATATACTATTAAGGATGGATGGATGGATGGGTATATGATTCTACCTCTATTGAAATTCCCAGTATTGGTTCTTCGTCAGACATTAGTGCAAGCTTAAGTCACAAATTCGGGTTATTTTACTTGGTCTCAAGTTCGTCATATTGGGTTTTCTCCATCAGTAGTCACTACAAAGAGCCGTCAGAATGATAATGAGGTCGGTAAAGAGTTAGCTGAGAAGAGTATAAACGAGTAGAGAAGTTTTATCATCAATTGATTCTCACTAGATACTTATGGTACATCACACTTGTTCAATTAATTGGACATACAAGGTTATATTGTCTCCAATTTCATCATCGACATACGTGGTGTGTGTCTCCGATTCATCGAAAACAGCGAGAGAAAGAGAGAGTAGGTGCGCTTTTGGTGTGTTGTGCTTTCTTTGCCTTCTTTGCGAAACCCTTTCCCTTCATGAGTTTCTGCAATCAGGGGGAAGAAATGAGATGATCTGTGGTTCAGACGTCTTACTTCGATGTTATCGTCTCAACTTTCCCGGAGTTATTTTGTGTGAAGTTACCTACATATGATGTTTTAACCGCATTATGATGCCTCACACACGGCCATTTTATCGAGTATTTTCATATTCACAGGTGATTATTATTCCGATAGACCGCAACAATCAGAGGGAAGTTGGATTATTTCGTCTTTCGTGGTTTGTTTGGTGTGAAGCATTTACATACGTGAGAAGATCTTGTTGATTTCTTGCATGTTACCCCCGAACGGATTTTCCGCATTGTGTACAACTATGATTACGTGACTAGACAGATTTTCCTGGTGTGGTTTACTGCTCATCTATAAATTCCGCTGCATACTAAAAACTTCAAAGGTTAGAGGACATGTCTACTACATCAAAGTTTTGAATCTACTAAAGACGGTTGTCAGTTTGGGGGGAAGCTGATTCAGAAATTTTGCCAAAAAGAAGTATACGGAGACGTTGTAAAAGACAAGCAGCATGAATTGGGGGAAGTTAATCCAGTTCATGCAGATTACATCATTTTCCTATGAGTAAAGAAAAAGCTCTCAAGTCGAGGTACAAGATGAAGGCAAAGAGCGTCAACTGTCGTCATCCTCAGCATTTGAAGAGCTTATGAAGACCTTTCTTTATTTGTATTTGTACTTGTAGGAAATGTTGTAAATAATCCCTTATATCGTCCCATTGGGGGAAGATTGTTGGGATCGCTCCTAACACGTAAATGGAACGATGTTTACGGGAGTACATTAGTTATCATCTTAGCCTAATACACATGTACTAGAAGCGTCATTATTGTAAAGTAATGTGTATGTTTGGCTATATAAGCACTTATAGACTTCACTAGGAGGGTGAGACTCTTAGTGTAATTTTCACCTTTCATCTTATTAATAAAACACATAGTTTCCCTTCTCTCTCCAACCATGCAGATGATGTTCTGCAATCATCCTTGACCTCCCGATTCACCATATCATCCATTAAGACGATCCAACGAAGGGCAATCTATGCAAAGACCTTCACTACTTGAAACTAATAGTTTTATTTCTTAGAAAATAGTTTTGAAACTTATGTGAAATCTAAAGATATTGATCTTTGGTATATTATTGTTGAAGGTGATTTTCAAGCAACCATGAAAGATGATTGATTCGCTCCCGAACAGTCAAGTTTTATCACTCAAGCCGACCACTTGTGAATGGCCGACCGTAACAAACTTAAAACAGTCCGGAACGAATGCAATGAAGATCGGGGAGTATAGTGTTTCCGGTCGTTATGTCCCAATGAGCTATGCGATGAATCACCAAACGAATAGTGATCGAGAGATGATTGAATTATTATAACTACGTAAAAAGTACATAAACTACAAGGGCTTAAATGCAAATTAAAGAAAATTTAAAAGATAAAAATATTAAATAAACGCTATCACTATTTTTAAAATCTAATGTTTTTGATTTTTCTTTAAATAATTTAAATTAAAACTACGTACGCAAAAAAGAAAATGTGAAACTGACAATAAATCCTAAAATATGAAATTGACATTTTACAAACCTAATGATAAAAGAAAATTTTAGAAAAGAAAATTATTTTTATAACTATATATCTAATTTTTATTAATTAAAACTATTTTAACTATTTAATAGTAACCTAAAATACAAGAAAATATGAAATAAAGCTAGAAAAACTTGGAAAAATCTAAAATAACAAAGAGAATTTTCAAAACTATTTTGTATTTTTCCGATATATATGAATTAAAAACTATTTAAAACTAGCACTTTATAGACTTCACTAGGAAAATTATTTTTTGAACTTTTTCTCGGTATTAAAAGCTGAGACTCTTAGTGTAATTTCAAAAGAAACTTATAACAACTATCTTAAACTACTATTGAGCTGATTTGAACACCTCACTTTAAGCCAAAGAATAAGCCACCAAAGAGTCATCTTAGAGTATAATAAAACAAAAGCATAGTTTCCTTCTCTCTCCAACCATGCATATGATGTTTGAACTTATAAAACCCAAAGTTTCAATGGAATTGACCGAAATGAACGCAACTAATTTTGACTTTTGAAGCGCTTTGTTTTGTTGACTTGATATCGATTTAAGAACTAATTATGATTCACTACTTGAAATATGTTAAATGAAACTACGCAAGATTCACCATATCATTTTGCAATTAATCGACTCAAATGAGTATATATGAGCTAAACAAGCCTAGAGCAACAAGGATCTACCACCGAACTAACCTCAAATACCATTAAGACCTAAATACAACTAGATAAACAAGTTTGAATAGTTTATGACGATCCAACGAAGGGCAATCTATGAAAAGACCTTCACTACTTGAAACTAATAGTTTTATTTCTTAGAAAATAGTTTTGAAACTTATGTGAAATCTAAAGATATTGATCTTTGGTATATTATTGTTGAAGGTGATTTTCAAGCAACCATGAAAGATGATAAAACCAAGGACCAAACCGCAAATCTCAAATAATATAAGGACAATTTGTAAACAAGAAAATATTTCTCATGATCGTCTCACCAACAAACAAAAGAAAAAATTATGCAAACTTAGCTCATTTTTCATCCGATTTTGCTTTCTCCGAAAATAGTGAGGCCAAAATGGTTTTATACAATGCCTTACCTAAAAAACAAAAGAATTTGAAAGAATCCTTACCTAAAAGGAATTTGAATCACAAATAAGCCATAAAACGTTTATTTATATTTTACGATCTTCTAATGTTTTGTCGATAACAAACATAAAATCATTTTAACGAAACAAATAAAATACGTAAATAGTTTGATTCAATAGTTTCCTAACACACTTACGTTTTCACATAAAACACTAAAACAAGTATAAGTGATTTTATGTTTTAGAGATACATATGTACAACAAATAGTATTGGGCTAATATATACTTAACTAAGTGTATACCAAAATGGGTAAAAACATGTATATACTAAAATGGGTAAAAACATGTATATACAAAATGGGTAAAAACTAACAAATGGTATTGACCCATAACCCATGGTTTTGTCCAAACCACTTAGCCAAATTCAATGTATTCTAGAGATACATTGTATCTAGAAAGAAACCCATGGATCAACCCATAACCCATGACCCATGACCCATAACCAAAAATACCCATAGGCAAAGAGGAGCGTCCCACGGATCCCTTGTGGGAGGGATCCGCGGGATCCGGGGAACAATAGAAAATTTCCTCTATAAATTGAGAGCCATTTCTTCCTTTCTACTCACCACTTTCACACATACTTTCTCCAAGTATTATATCTCTCTAACTTCAGATCCAAGAGATCTATGTAGTTTGTCTTTTGTTTTTGTGTGATTCTCTAGGTTCCTCTTAAAGGCGAGATCACCACTTCTTGAAGTCGAGCAAGCTCAAGTCCATGAGTTGCCATGCTTCGTCATCATCAAGACAACTGAGGTTCTCTTGTTGATAGTTCTTTCTTCCTCCGCAGATGTTGTGTTGAAGGCATTAGTGAAGGATGCCGAAAGTATCAAGACGAAAGCATTAGTGAAAGGTGCTTATCGTTCATGTCAAAAGCATTGGTGAAGAATGCTAAAGGTGTCAAGACGAAGGCATTAGTGAAGGGTGTCAAGCGTTATGTTAAAGGCATTAGTGAAGGATGCCTAAGAATCAAATCAAGTGGCATTAGGGAAGAATGCCTAGGTCGTATAATCGATGAGGTGCATCGTTATACATATAAGTATTTGTTTATTTCCAAGGATGGTGATATCCTTGATGGCGTTGTAACAAGGAGTGGATCTCCTTGAGATTAGGTGTTGTGTTGTGAAGGGTAGTAGTTCCTCCATGGTAATGGAACTAGGTGCTTAGCCTAGTACCTAATAAAGGGTAGGCGACGTTGTGATAGGATTAGTTCTCCTTGGTGTGAAAGAACTCGGTGGTTAGCCTAACACCGTATAAAGGGTAGGCGACGTTGTGTTAGGTGTGGTTCGCCTTGGTGTGAAAGAACTCGGTATTTAGCTTTATACCAGAAAAAGGTGTAAGTGACGTTGTGAAGGCTTCTCCGCCATAAGGAGATTGGTGTAGTGTTTAAAAACTCTCGAGTAGGTGACTCGAGGAGTGGATTAGGGCAAGGAAGGTATCCTTGTAGCCGAACCACTATAAATAATTGTGTCGTGGTGATGTGCTTCTTACTCTTTATCTTTCATTACACATTTATATATCTATCTATCAACGTCCAACATAAACAACCAAATAGATTGACATAAGTCGATCTAAATATTTAAAAGGAAGTTTTAAATTGGTAAAACTATTCAACCCCCCCCCCTCTAGTTTTCCACATAATCTCTGTTCACAAAACCACTAAAGAAATTTGGAACTCTTTGGTTGTAACACACCAAGGAAACCAACAAGTGAAAAATAACAAAATTGAATTATTTGTTCACCAATATGAACATTTTTCAATATTGGATTATGACAGTATTGATAATGCATTTGCTAGTTTTAATACTATTATTACTTCACTACAAGCACTTGATGAGTCTTTTTCGAGTCGTAATCATGTCAGGTGATTTCTAAGGGCGCTTCCATCAAAATGGAGACCAAAGGTGACGGCCATTGAAGAATCCAAAGATTTGTCGATTCTCACTCTCGATGAACTTATGGGCAACCTAAAAGTCTATGAGCTCGTACTTGCCAAAGACTCCGAGGTGTCGAAAGAAAAGAAAGAATAATATAAATCTCTTGCTTTTAAAGCCAAGAAAGTCCCTAGCGATGTAGAAACCTCATCCTCGGAAAGTGAAGATGAAGAATATGCAATGGCAGTACGAGAATTCAAGAAATTATTTCGAAGAAGAGAAAGGTATGTCAAGCAACCCTATGATGACAAGAAAGGTTTGCGAAAAAGCAAAGATGATAAGAAGGTGAAGGATGAGCGCAAATGTTTCAATTGCGGGGATCCAAATAACTTCATTGGTGAATGTCCTAAACGCGATGAACAAAAGGTGTTCGTAAGTGGCTCCTGGGGAATGAGTGAAGAAGAGAAGGAAGAGATTTCTCTCATGGCCAAGGACTCCAACGAGGTATGTTCCGACTCCCTTTACTATAGTAGTTCATCTCTAGATGATGAGTCATTACACCTAGAATATAAAAAACTTTGCAAAATTAGTCTCAAGGTAATAAACAAAAACAAACTTTTAAAAAATTAAAATGAACTTTTAGAAAAAGAAGTTTTTGAACTAAAAGAAAATTAAAGAGACTAGAAAAAGGAAAGGAAGTAAGTGATGAATGCAACTTTGTGTAGAACTTCAAAAATTGGTTAATCACCTTGATTCTAAAATTTCTAAACTAAGCACAAATTACCTTAATACAATACTTGATAGTGTTAAAATAGATAATAATCAAAAGGGTCTATGTATTCAAGAACATATTGCGTCAACTAGCGAAGTTAAGGAAACACAATTTGTTAAATCGACTGAAAAAGCAGCTACTCATGTGCCGGATCCAGCGAATCCTTTGAAAAGGTATCCGGCTAGTGCAAATGAAGGGATCTAGGCATCTGCAGCAGCAAAGGCTAAAAATAACACAACCATCTCTTCTAGAACCGAATTTGTTGTCATTAACCCAATGCTATTGTTAGGAATGTTAAACAACCACCCTCTTTAAAACAAGGTCAAGGTTTATTGAAAAGCAAACCCCGTTGTTTACCAAACCAAACAAGTCGATAAAAAGGTCAAATAATGTTTTTCTAAAAGTAACCATAATCAAATGTGCTGGAATCACAACTCATAAAATGGTTTTCCATTCCAAAACTACGTACCTTGGAATGCTTTTATGCCATTTTCGTACATGTATCATATAAATGAATTGTATAACACCAATTGGCCCATGAAAAATGGGGACCAAACTTTTGAGTTGTTTGTTGTCTTAGGTGTGCCTAAAGGTAGACTTGGATCCGGACGAATGGGTCAAGGATAGCGGGTGCATAAGGCATATGACCGGTAATAAAGTGTTTTCTCCACATACAAATCCTTTAACGAAGGAAATGTGGTGTTCGGCAATAGTAAAAGCAAAATCATCAGAAAAGGTATAATCTCTCACAATTCCCTAACCATTAATGACGTGTGTCACGTATAAAACCTAAACTTTAATCTACTAAGTATAGGTCAAATATGTGATAAAAAGTGCAACGTTCTCTTTAGCGAAACCGATAGTAAAATCTTGAAAAAATGCATTACTATAGGAAGAGGTATTAGAAAACATGGCGTCTACGTTATTAAAATTGGAAACGAACCAAAAGATAAACTTTGTCTCACCTCTATGGATGATACTTCGACCTTATGGCATCGAAGATTGGGTCACGCTAATATGTGACTTCTTCAATCGCTATAATCTAAAGAGTTTGTAAGAAACCTACCTAAACTAAAATACGAACATCATTTTGGGATGCTTGTAATGTCGGAAAACAAGTCCACGCTTAATTAGACATTTCTTTGGAAAAACTCTATACGAGTTGTTACAAGGCAAAAAGCCTTCGTTAGAACATTTTCTAGTCTTTGGTAGTAAATGTATTATACTTAACACAAAAGACTACCTAAACAAATTCGACCCAAAATCAACTGAAGGTATTTTATTGGGATATTCTCCTAATAGTAAAGCATATGTAATACTAAATAAAGAAACCATGAAAGTCGAAGAGTCTTTAAATGTCAAATTTGATGAGAGTCCACCTAAAACGTCTTTACCTCTTTTCGACGACGAGTTAATCAAAAGTGAAGTCTTAGAAATAAAAGAAAAAGAAAACATAAGCAAGAAAGATGGATTATTAAACAATGAAATTATCAATGTTAAAAAGTCTAAAGATCATCATGTAGAAAAGGTCATAGGAAAACTAAATGAGAGAACTCTAAGGTGTTAAGTTCAAAACCAAAGTAGTCTATTTTGTTTCGTGTTTGCTGGCATATTCTTAGAGTGTTCTCACAGGTTCAGGAAAGGAAGAGGGACTCAGAAATTCTTTGCGCAGAGTTCTATTACTATTAATGGGTGGCTCCACGATTTCTTATGGGCACAAAACCTAAAAACACTCAAGAAGCTATAAAAGACGAAAGTTGGGTTATGGTTATGCAAGAAGAATTAAATCAATTTGTTGCTAATAACGTTTGGACACTTGTCCCTCCACCTAAAAACCAAACAATAATTGGAACACAATGGGTGTATAAAAATAAAGGAGATGTAAATGGTGTCGTGTCTTGAAATAAAGCTAGACTTATTGCTCAAAGATACAACCAACAAGAAGGTATAGACTTTGATGAGACCTATGCTCCCGTAGCTAGATTAGAGTCTATAAGAATCCTTTTTGTGTATGCTTGTGCTCATGATCTTAAACTCTTTCAAATGGACGTCAAAAGTGCTTTTCTTAATGGCTTTATATATGAAGAAGTTTATGTATCTCAACCTATGGGTTTTGTCAATTTTAAAAAACCTAATCATGTATACAAATTAAAGAAAGCTCTATATGGTCTTAAACAAGCTCCAAAGGCTTGGTATGATAGTCTTAAAGCGTTTTTAATTAAAAACAAATACACCATGGGGTTAGTTGACAACACACTTTTTATAAAAAAAAAAGGAGTCACAAATAATAATTGTTCAAATATACGTGGACGATATTATATTCAAATCAACTTGGCAAGAAATGTGTGATGATTTCTCAAAAATAATGCATGGTGAGTTTAAAATGAGTATGATGGGAGAACAATTAGAAGGTGGTATATTCTTCAACCAATCCAAATACATTAAAGAAATGTAAAAGAAATCCGGATTAGAAGATTCAAAACCAATTAGAACACCAATGTCCTCTGACACCAAACTCACCAAAGATGAAGATGGTGAATCCGTTGACAACACCAAATATCGTGGCATGATTGGTAGTCTTCTCTACCTCACGGCTAGTCGGCCGGATATCATGTTTAGTGTATATCTTTGTGCTAGGTTCCAAGAAGACCCTAAAACTTCACACCTAGAAGCCATTAAAAGAATCTTTAGATATATTAAGGGTACAACTCAATTAGGATTATTGTATCCTAAAGGGAAGGGGGCAGAAACTATTGTATATGCAGATTCTGACCATGCAGGTGATTACGTTGATCATAAAAGTACAAGTGGTATTTGCACCTTTATATGGTGTTGCTTAACATCTTGGTTTTCAAAGAAGCAAATGGCGTTAGCTATCTCGACAACCGAAGCCGAATATGTCTCTACATGCAAAGCATGCCAACAAGCACTATGGATGAAACAAGCGTTAGTTGACTACGGAATCCAACTCAGTGACATTGCTATTCTCTACGACAACAAGGGCGCTATAGATCTTATCAAAAATCTGGTGTTGCATTCTCGTGCCAAACACATAGAGATTCGTCATCATTTCTTAAGAGATAATGTTCAAAACAGGAACATTTCTATTGTGAAAGTGTCATCCGAAGACAACATAGCCGACATCCTCACCAAACCATTGAAGTGCGAGCAATTAAACTTACTCCGTCTAGGTCTTGCTCTTATGGAACAATCGTCTTGAATCTTTTCTATTTCGCATAATTCACAAACAATATGGGGATTTATTTCTTATAATACCAAAAATTATTTTTCTCAAGAAATTCATCAAAATATTTTCTTTCAAATATTTCTCCCAGTATCATTTTTCTTAAAAGAACTCTCACGTCTAGGACAAACATTTCTCTCTTTTCATCGCTAATACAAAGTAAAAACATTTTCATTGCATCTCATGTATATTAAATGCTAAAGGGATACATAATCAATATGTATTTTTGGGTACATTCAACCGAAGCAACAATGAATTAAGGAGTCTTTGGGTTGTCTCACGTATACATATACATACGTATTTTTCACATTTATGTTTCTCTTTTCTTTTAAGAGTCGAGATAACCGCAACTCCACATAGTCTTCATATAGGCACACACTAGGCACTATCGTTTTCTACACGATTTTTCTGCCTAAACACCAGATACCCGGATCCCTGCATTAATGCAGGAAGGATCCCTTTTGGGATGGATCCATGTGAACCGATGAACAGAAGGTTGTTTTTTAACCTCTTTTAATCTTTTTTCTTGAAATTTTCAAATTTCAACATTTTATTTTCATCACCTACTGAGTATTTAACTTAATGCTTGTGCTATCATGATCACTTGATTTAAATTCATATATAATCATTAGATTTGGCTCATTTTGTGGTTTTAGCATTCATTACAATGCATCCTTTCTTCTATAAATAATGTTCCAAAATGCTTGAATCTCCATCACCTTCAACCTCACAAACAAATCTCATCATGACTTCCAAAGATCTCAAAACAATGATGACCCTCCTAGTGAAAACAACCCTCTCCAAATATCTTCAACTCTCAAAACTTTATCCTACCACCTTCCGTAATACCACCACCACCTAAAGCTAGAAAAACCGCTCGGATTAGTGTCCGACCATGTTACTTGGTGAAACCTTTGTCTAACAACTCATCACCAACTACTCTCTCACCACCAACCGACTACAATGTAGGACCACCACCATCTCCTCAAAACTCGCCACCACACTCACCAACCGAGTCTCCAATTGTCTCACAAGTATCCACTCTAGAGGAACTACGCAGGACTCCAAAAACCTCTCCACTACCCTTGTCTAGTCCACCACCCGCTCCAACTCAACCATCAAAGTCCACACCACCTCTAGTCTCAAATGTTAACCCAAAAGAGCTAGTTTTCCCCACACCTCCTACCTCTCCAAGTGCCATTTTCAATGAGCTTGAAAATCTACCACCTCAACCACCCATCACATTGCAAGAACACCTAGGTTCTCTACCACCACCAATCCTCGAGATCATGGACATAGATCCATCTTTACCAACATTCCCACAACCTAATCTGCAATCCAATAAACAAACTTGGACATATGACATCCAACCACCTCTCCATCATCACATCTTTTGCGAATATTGCCAATGTACTCGGGATCTCGTACTAGAAATTAGGGACAGGATGCGATTTAATCTTAACCACATTCTTGATCGCATTGAAATTATCGCTCACCAAAACTTCCACCATTAGACCCTATGCAAGCATGGAAAGACCGATAATAATATTTTTCTTCTATTTTATTTTTTTCTTTTTGGGTCTTTATAAAGAACAAACTCTTTTTCTTATTTTTACACTTGTATGTGGCATATATACCACAACATGTATATGTTTTTATTACAAGGACACCTTGGTCTCATCTCTTTCTTCTCTTCTTCTACATGGTTATATTATGTGTTATCACTAATATTTTTTTTGTATTTATCTTTTTGCGTTTCACTTGACACCCTGTTCTAGGGGAGCTACCGTCAAGGGGGAGTTTTTGCTTTGTGGAACACTTTTTCCACCATTTTTTCTTCGACTCTCTTTTTGTTTCGACAAAAAGGGGGAGAAGAGAGTAAAACATACATACATTTTCAAAACCTATATCTAATCTTAAGTTTAACTCATTATAACTTTATGTTTTGTCATCAACAAAAATAGGGAGATTGTTAATACAAATAAACAGTAAAAACGTTTGTTTATATTTAGCGATCTCGTTAAGTTTTGTTGATAACAAATATAAAGTTTTTCATAAGTATAGTTCTAATAATACATGTTGTTTTGCAAAATATATACATTTTTTTATTTACATATATGTTGTAATAAAAATGTGTTGTAATAAAATATGTAATAGTTTGGGTAAAAACAATGACCCATGACCCATACCCATGGAGATTGAGCCACAACCCATGACCCATTGCATTACATAACGCATGAAATCATGTTGGGTATTATCCATGATCCATGACCCATGACCCAAGACCCATGACCCATTGACTAAGTACAATGTTTCTTGTTGGGTATCCATGATCCAAAGTTCATGACCCATGGTCCATAACCCATAACCCAGTTTGGTATCCAAAATCCGTACTTGACTGACCCAGAGACCGGATCCCTCGGATTACACTGGTCGAATCCCTTGGGTGAGGGATCCGCCGGGTCCAAGATAACTGTAGACAGAATGTCTATAAATAGTGAGCCATTTCTCCATTGTTTCTCACCCTTCTTCTTACAACTCTCTCATATATTAATTACTCTTCTAACCTCAGATCACTTGATTTAGTTCTTCTCTCTTTTGTTGTGATTCTCTTTGTTGTTGTCACACCCTCACCGGAGGCGGAAACACGAGGTGTAACGGATAGGAACATAAGCACAAGATAATAGAACATACCAACGTTAAGATTAAACAGAAATAGTACACCATTACAATACCAGTTTAGCCGACATCGGCAAATATAGTACAAAGTTTAGATTCCTAAATATTGCGTTTTATTACATAACGATTTGTAGTGACAAGTGAAAAATTCATTATGCAAGACTCGGTAGAAAAAGCTACTAACGATCACCGAAATGCATGAGAGAAAACGGGTCAACTATGAAAATAGTTGGTGAGTATACGTTTAGTAAAATAAGAAAACTCGTAAGTGAGAAAGTCGGAGGTTTCGGTCATCATAAATAATCCACAAGCAAAGGCATTGTAAATCCACTCGGTTCAAGTTCGCCCATACAAAACTTGCAACTGTGTTTCACAACCCATTGCACAAAATATAGTGTCAAGTAGTCAAGTATATGTGGTCGTAATAGTTCACAATATAGTACCACGTATATAATAATGTATGCGAGCAAAGCCCTAGAATAAATAATATCGTCCGTAACATAGTGGACGAGAGGTTGGCCGACCTCTAATAGCGCTATCCATACTACCTACTAATAGGAGACTAACAATGCGAATGTACGAATGGTACATCATACAACTATTATATAAAATTAAGAACACTCCAAACATGGGAGAATTTAGATTGAAAATGCTCCCTTCCCATAGGGAGACATTCTGCTCCGGACCGGGGAGGCTTTAGGTTACTCCGAACAAGGGAGACTTTGTACGCACCACCAATAAGGCGGGACTTTTAGGGTCATAGCAAGTACAGTTCATTAAGATCAAACAAGTCATAGGTTCGTAATTAAGTTCAAGGATTCGTTTCAAGTTCAAATGCTCAAGTCAAAAGAGTTCACAAAAGTAAGAATCAATTTAATTTAAGTATGGTTCATGCATTTCGCCCCAAAATATAGTAAAAACGGTAAAAAGGGGATGTGATTACTCACCTGTTGCAATAGTTATGATGACAGAGTGGATGCACAGAAATGAGACGCAACACTCTAACCGTGACCTATTATAAATGATATGCTCTAATATAAGTCATGAAACAATGTCGTGCATGCAAACTCATATGATATCCATACCACTTGTACACTTTTGAAAATAAAGTTTATCGTCGAAGAATAATCTTATAACGTCTTGACCATTTTTAAATTACTTTACATGTATTTATGTTGAAATGATATCCGACGATAATCATTTAGTGATTTATTAAGAAATTATAACTTTTCGTCGTAAAATAATGTCGTTGAAATTTTCATGAAAGTGACTAAATGGCCTCGAAAAGCTAGTCGTAAAATGGTTCACGTCAAGCGTTAGGAAACAAACTCAACGGTTTTAGAAAGCTTGTATCATTATCTCAAAGTTTTAGTGTTTAAGTTTCCATCCTAGAGGTCTCGATCACAGAGAAACATATGGGTTAAGTATGGTACTTGTGTCCAAAATATCGTTTAAGGGTGGTTTTCGGCAAAGTTTAAGTGACCGTATTTAATTCATTACAACTCCGCTAGACAAACGATCGGACATTTTGGAAAATATGCTTGGCGAAATTACTTTTACTAGAAGACATCATGTTATAAAAAGTACTCCATTGATGTTAAAACGACCCTCAACATGGTCTTCGTGGCGTAATATTTGTCTAATAGAAATATATTAGTTTTCTTACATAGTAAAGTTACGGCAACTTTATGTAAACACGTGTAATTTAATCGTTACAAGTCCGTTTTCTACGTTTTATATGTCCTCGGAATCGTAATAATATATACTAATATATTTTTGATAAGTCGACACATTTTATAACGCTTAAGACTCATTTTTGACTCGTAACAAGTTAAAATAACATGCTGAAATTTCTGGATTTTATAGTTTTCGACGTCAAATTTGAAAATAGCATAACTTCTTCGTTATAACTCCGTTTTAACCCATTCAAGCGGCCACGTTTTCGTTTTAAAGTGTATTTTCTAAATATCTAGCCCAAAATATTTTACAAACTGTCGGATTTTCCAGATTTCAAAAATAAGGACAGACCCTTTTTAAAACTTGTCGAAATGAGTTTTCTCGCCAAACCTATTCTAACCCATTCAAAACAACTCGAAGCTATTCTAATCCTACCATACACCTTCTTAGGGTGTCATGGGTTCCTAGGCATCACTAAAATAATATGTTTCAAGGATTAATTATAGGATGACATATAGTAATTTATAGCACTTAAAACAATTAAAGTGGTATAGACATCACATAACTTGCATGTTTTACTTGAGCATGATAAAATGAACATAAAATGAACATGAAAGATGAAAATGAGTATGAAATGCTTACTAGTTTAGTGATGAGGTTTAAAGAACAAGGTTTTCCTAATAACCCTAGGTTTTTATTTCAAAACCTTGATTAAGAGTATACTAGGGTTAATATTTTAGCTTGATCTTGCAAAACTTCAATTTCTTCTTGACCTTCACCCTTGTCCGGTTTTAAGAGATGGAAATGAGAGGATATTTTATTTTACACCTAATGTATGTGTGTATGTATGTTTTAGTTTATTACTAAAGATAGATATTTGTAAGTCTATACTACTTTATGTGCATAGCTAGATGAGATTTTATGATATAATACGTTGTGTCATCTCCTTATGTCGACAAGTTAAAACCATAACAAAGGTTAGTGTATTTTATATAAGTACGTGTAATAATGTATAGGTATAGTTGATAATTTTGTATATAATTAAGTATTTAGGGTAGCGTTAGCTATAAATAAATTTTAACGGAACAAAATAAAACATATTGAAGTCATAAAATTATAAAAATACATTTCTTGCAAAATTTGAGTGAAATAATAATTATCGTGTAGTATTTACTGAAAACCGTCGTAATTATATAAATATAACAATTTATATACAAAATAAATTTAAAACACTGGATAAACTAATAATATTATTTTTATAAACTTAATATGAGTATAAAAATATATTGGGATAATTTTTGAAAGTAATGGATCAATTGTTCAAAATAATTAATTACGCGATAGCGTTTATTTAATATGAAAATTACGCATTTAATGTAAAATGCAAAATCATGCATGAACTAATATGATGATAATGATGCTAATGATATGTAGACTAAACCTATTCTATATGAAATGTCCTTGATGATTGTTTATGAATTAGCGAGCTACACCCCAGGTTACGAATTTAATACTTGTAAACCTAGTTTACACTATACGATGAAATAGTAAATGTGAGAAATGACCGGAAATTGAGAATTGTGACAGTTGTGTAATAGTTGTGTAAAGGTTTGGTTCTACCTCGTGGAAGAACTCGATATTTAGCTTTGTATCGAAAAAGTGTAAGCGACATTGTGAGGCTTCTCCGACTATTTGAAGGAGGTTGTTGACATAGTGCTTGAACTCTCGAGTGGGGTACTCGGGGAGTGGAGTAGGTAAATGAAGGTCTCCTTGTAGCCGAACCAATATAAATCACTTGTGTCGCTACTTTCAATCTCTTACTTTACTTGCACTCTTTATTTACTTCATTTATTGTTTGGTACTATCTATTCATCCACAATATTTCACATAAGCTTGAATCTAAACATTTGAAATCTAAATTTAAATTGGTAAAACTATTCAACCCCCCTTCTAGTTTTCCACATGTTCCACTTCTAAAAAGACTTGTGAAGTTTTGATTCTAAGCTCTGAGGGACCCTCTGAAGTTAAAGAAAATAAAGTCATGGACTTATAACTTTCCTACAACACTTTCAAACACAGTGAAGGTGAAACAGTTTCTCAAGCATTCATCGGGTACATAGTTCTCATGAATGTACTGGTGAATGATGGTGTTGTTCGTTCAAATAATGAAATTAACAGTTGTTTTGTTGAAAGTCTGCCAAACAATTGGATAAGTTTTAACCAAGTTCTGAGAAACTCTAACCATCTTAGGAGCTGGACTTAGACACTTTATTGGAAAGTTCAAATATGAGAAAAGACTGATTGAGAAAAGTCTATGTACCTGAACCAAAAAAGGCCCTTACTACAACAAACCCTATATCAACTGCTTTCTTCTCTGTTGGTGCAATGATGACCAAAGCCTTTATAATTTTTTAATGATGACAAATATACATTTAGAACAATTAAAATCACAAGCAACAGCCAAAAACCAAAAAACCATGAAACTTGTGCCTGACACGTGGGCTCGCGCGAGCTACACACCAGAAACGCGCCAGTCGTGGTATTCGTGGCACTCCGGTTTTTTCATGTCCGATTTCCTCTTACCCAACTAAGGTGCTACATTTAGGTTTGTAAATGATATATGAGAAGTTTACTTTAAGATTTAGACTTAGAGAGGTGCCCAAAACAAGTCCTCCTGGTTTTACAAAATTTCCAAATCATAAACATTTTTACGAAAACCTCTAGCCAAGGAAAATAGTTTTCCATCAAACCCAGGACGTTATACTTTCGCTAGAACTTTAATGGAAAGTATTTAAGTGACCATAATCCTTCCGTTCATCTTTATCAATTACATAACGGGTTTACTCCCTTATTGATCATTTAAGCCAAGGTCGCTTTCCGTAAACGCAATTTTCTCATTTATGAGATGTTGATTTACCTTGATGTAAAGTATTCATCTTACTTGCATCAAGTTGATTAGTGGATGATTTAATTGTGGGTTAACTAAGGATTATCAAATTTTAGTACTTGCATTTGAATTCTTAAAATATAAACCGTTTTTACATATCCCACATAAACATTCCCTTACATTCTAAACAATACCACCACATTCTTCTTCTTCCTCACATATACTTATCTTTCAAATCTGAATTTGAATCCCCCACCCACTACACACACACACACATTTAAAGAGCGCCACACACACCATATCTTGTCACACCCCAAAATAAGCATTTTGTAGCGGAATGGAATTCACGAGGATGACGCCATAACATCACGATTCTGATTATATTGAGCGACCTAAAGTGTCGTTTGGAAAATACATCGTTTGATGGTGTAAAATAATCAGAGTTTACAAAGTATAGGTCCCAAATGATAGTCAACATGTACGGAAATAAATTTGATACAAGCCAAACGATGTTTTTAAAGTGCATAAATCCCATGTGAGACGCGTCGTCACCACGACTCTATGGTAAGTCCACATGCATGCCGTGAAGTGTATGCCTTAGATACCTGAGATAAAACATGCTAAAAGTGTCAACACAAAGGTTGAGTGAGTTCATAGAGTTTGTGTTGTCATGAAAAAAAAACCTTTAAAGAACGTTCATGCAGCAAAGGCATTGCAAATCCACTTCCGTTACTTTCAAAAATGATCCCGATGTATTTTTATACTTACATTTAGTTATAAAACTATATTTTTAGTTTACCTAGTGTTTTAAATTTATTTGGTACATAAATCGTTAAAGTTATATTATTACGACGCTTTTTCTTAAAAATTGCTCGATAATTATTTTATCACCAAATTTCACAAGAAATGTATTTTACAATTTTATTATCTTATTACATTCTATTTTGATCTATTAAAACTTACTTGTACCAAAATCTACCATTTACCTTTAATTATACATATTTCCTACAAAGTTACTTACATATCTTTTGACAAATATATACAAGTTTATATAAAAAAAAAAAAAACAAAATATCTACTATCACCTCCCCCCTGGCACGACCGCGGGGAGGGTGACATTAAATGATGCATGGCTCTTGATTGATAATAATTTTACTCAAACATAAAAGTCTTACTTGATTTTTTTTCTATCTCATTCATTCACCAATTATTCACCAAGAGTTAGCAAACTTTCTCTCTTGTCTTCCTCTTCTTCAAAACCGGTTCTCATCAAGAGCTACAAGGGATCACAAAGTTTTTCAAGTCCAAGTGTTATAACAATCTAGATAATACTTTTTATTAGGTTTTGAAATAAAAACCAAGAGTGTTTTAGGTTTAACCTTGTTCCTTGCACCTCATCATATTAACTAGTAAGCATGTTTCTTTCATTTTTCATGTTTCCTTTTCATCTCATATTCATCTATTCATTTTTGGAACAAGCATGCAAGACTTGTGTTGTTTATACCATTTTTCATGATTTTTAGAGTTATATATATATATGGTCATCCTATAATTATCCCCTTGTTATACTTTGGTCTTGATGATGTCTAGGAACCCATGACACCCTAAGAAGGTGTATGGTAGGATTAGATTAGCTTTGGAGTTGATTTGAAGGGATTAGAATAAGTTTAGTACGAGAAAAACTATTTTCGACACGTATAAAATATGTTCTGTCCTTGTTTTGATTTTCTGGAAAATCCGACTGTAGGCACGACTTTTGGCCTTGATATTTAGAAAATATACTTTAAAACGAATCCGTGGCGGCTTGAACGGATAAAAACGGAGTTATAACGAAGAAGTTCAATTTTACAAGTTTGACGATTTAAATATATTATTTTCTCAAATTTCAGATACTATTTTTACTCTATTCGGGTCAAAACGAGTCCTAAGCTTCACAAATTATTTCGACTTATCAAAAATATATTAGTATACTTTGATACGGCTAAGGACGACATACGTAGAAAACGGATTTGAAACGACGAAGATATGCACGTTTTCATAAAATTGCCGTAACTATTATTTTCTAAAAACTATATTATTTTTACGAGATAAGTATTACGGTAACTAAAACGACCATGTTAGCGGTTGTTTTTATCAATGATGTGGAACTTTTTGCAACGAAATGTCTTCTAATAAAATCAAGATCACCGAGCATATTTTTCAAAACAATCAACCGTTTGTATAGCGGAGTTTTAATAAATTATTTACGGATGCTTAAACTTGGCCGAAACTCACTTTTTACACAACACTTAGGCAAAACCACCATCTTTAACCCTTATTATCTTTATGTTCGAGACCGTTATGACGAAAACTCCTGAACTGAAACTTCTAGATTTCGATACAAACTTTCCAAAACCGTCGAGTTCGTTTCCTAACGATCGACGCACACCATTTTACGACTAGTTTTCCAAAGCCATTTTTGTTACTTTTATAAAAATTCCGACGACATTGTTTTACGACGAAAAGTGAAAATTTCACCATAACTCATTATAAAACCATTGTAGGATGACATTTTGACGTAAATACTTGTAAAGTGATTTTTGATGGGTCAAGACGTCAAAAGAGTATTTTTCGACGATAAGTATTATTTTCAAAACTCGCAAATGGTATAATATACGTAATGCATGCATATCATAACATTACATTGCAACTCATTACATATCATATCATTCGTAATAGGTCCCGGTTAAAAGTTTCACGCTATACCTCGATGTACTCACTCTTGTCATCATACCGTTTATCAAGTGAGAATGGAATTTTAAGGATTTTCAAACCCCGGGGATAACATCACAACATTTTTATTATATTGAAATTCGACCTAAAGTGTCGTTTTGGAAAATACATCGTTAATGATGGTGTAAAATAATCGAGTTTACAAAGTATAGGTCCCAAATGATAGTCAACATGTACGGAAATAAATTTGATACAAGTCATGGGCTTAAAGCGATGTAACATTTAAAGTGCATAAATCCCATGTGAGATAATTGTCATGCTCGTAACATTTTTACGTGACGTCACCACGACTCTATGGTAAGTCCACATGCATGCCGTGAAGTGTATGCCTTAGATACCATCATGAGATAAAACATGCTAAAAGTGTCAACACAAAGGTTGAGTGAGTTCATAGAGTTTGTGTTGTCATGAAAAAAAACCTTTAAACGACACGTTCATGCAAATTGTGGTGCTAAAGGCATTGCAAATCCACTCGGTTCAAGTTCGCCCATACAACACTTGCAACTTGTGTGTTTACAACCCACTGCCAAAATATGTATAGTTTATGTTCAAGCACATGTTGTCAAATGAATTCACATAATAGTACATAACTTAATGTATCAATAGTCAATTGATATAACACATAATTCGTATAGTTTCAAATAGTTCCAAGAACATTAGTTCATGATTGTACCAAGTCCGCTAGTTCAACATTATACCAAGTCCGCTAGTTCAACATTTTACCAAGTCCATTAGACCGTGATCATACCAAGCAGTTAGCTCAATGGTCTATGATATAGAAACTCTAAGTATGGCAATACTGTTACTTCGTATGACTAAACATTCAGTTCAGATAAACATATAGTTGCAAATAATCATGATTGTCATAAAAGTTGTTGAGCATGTATCTCTCCCAAAGAGTTTAATAAAAGTATTAAAAGAGTAGAGGCTATGACTCACGTTAATCCTTAAATGTTTAGAGTACTTATGAAAGTAAATGAAAGTAGTTGAGCATGTATCTACCCCAAAAGTAATTCAAAACGTATAAAAGTAGGGGCTATGAAACTCACTTGGTACAATAATGTGATGGCAAAAGTGAGTACACTGAAATGAAGCGCAAATCTCTAACTGCGACTAGTTAAGTGAAGAGGTTTAAGTAACTAGGTTTCCTAAATACTCCTAGGTTTTTATTGCAAAACCTTAAAAAGAAGTAATCTAGAGTTTATAAAACCACTTGATCTTGAAAATCCTTTGATTTCTTCCTTGTTTTGGTCTTGGCCGAATATCAAGAGAGGAAATGGAGAGGTTTGATTTGTTTTACACCTTTTGCTATGTGTAGATATGTGTTATTAGCTAGTAATAATAATTGGTAAGGTAAAATATCTAAGTCTAGTGTATATGTGTATGTGTTAAGTCTAGTAAAAGATAAGAGATATTATTTTACCTTGGGTGACTAAGGTGGCCGGCCATGGGGTAATTTTGGGGAGGGTTGGGTAGTTTTGATAAATAAAAGTATTATTTGTTAAGTATAATGTGTAGATTGTAGGTATAAATAGGTATTTAATGTAGCGTTAACTAGAAATAAATTTTAACGGAACAAAATAAAATATATCGAAGTCATAAAAATTATAAAAATACATTTCTTGCAAGAATTGAGTGAAATAATAATTATCGAGTAGTATTTACGAAAACCGTCGTAAATATATATACTTAACAATTTATATACAAAATAAATTCGAAACATCGGGTAAACTAATAATATAATTTTTATAGTTTTAAAATGAGTATAAAAATATATTAGGATAAATTTTGGAAGTGTCGGATCAATTATTCAAAATAAATGATTACGCGATAGCGTTTATTTAATAGAAAAATATGCGTTAATGAAATATGCAAACCCATGCATAAACTGATATGATGATGATGTTACTGATGATATGTAGACTAACTCTAGTCTATATGAAGTGTTCTCAATGATTTTTCAGGAATACGCAGCTAAACCCTTACGGTTACGCGTATTTGATACTCGTAAACCTAGTTTACTAAAAATGATGAATAGTGAATCATGAATAGTAATTTTTCTCCGGGAATGAATAGTGTTTCATGAATAGTAAAATTTTGAAATACCCTTTCAAAATATCAAATCGACTTCAAAAACGATGAATAGTAGAATGATGAATAGTAATTGATGAATAGTAAATTTCTGAGATGAATAGTAAAATTTTTAAAGTTTGTAAAATGACCTGAAATTACGATTTGTCACATTCGCCCACCCAAAAAGGAATTCAGTCCCTGAATTCAGTTCATGTTGGTTTCTCCGGTTTAGGGTTTGTGATGAATAACGAGGAGAGAAGACATGAGGAAGTGTCGTTACGGTTATTTATGATTAAGAGTGTATAAACATCGCGATCGAGAAAATATTGGAAGTATCTCCCATGAGCACCACTTTGACTTTTAGGAATGTGTGAAAATTTTGCTTGCACTAAGATTTATAAATAACTGCTCCTAACATAACATGATCCCTCCAGAATTAGACATAGGTAGCTAGGCTATGTATAATTAAGGAACGATAATGTGATGTTCGGTTTAGTTGTTATAACTCTCAATGTTTAAACAGACTTAAACCATGTCGTTAAAATGGCAGTTAAAGTAAGAGGAAGTAAAATTCTTGTAAGTGATAACGAATCAGAAGGAAAAGAAAGTACGATAGATGAGAATATTTCACAACGAGTGGTTTATCAAACAGTAATACATCCTAAGTCATAAAGATCTGAATGCTAGGGAAGACATAAACTTAGTACGACATAGTACATAGGGAAATAAGACTGCTAAATTCTAAACTTCATCAGTCTGTCGCGTTGTTGAGACCATGGCGAGCTTCTCCTCTTTCTAACATGTATGCTTTCCCATGAGCACCTTCAACTTGTTGACCTTGGTTTTGGGGACATTGGTTCCGATAGTGTCCTTGCTCTCCACATCCGAAACATGTAATTATGGCCTTGCCTCTACAATCCCTGGCAAGGTGTCCCAGTTTTTGACACTTGTGGAACTTAACATGGCAAAGACCCGAGTGATGATACTTACATCGATTACATAGTGGGTAGGTTCCAACATAACTCTGCCTTCTATTGGTGTAGCAACATAAACCATTGCAACTTCTTGTCCTCTATTCTGTTGTTGATGATGGTTAGTGTTATGGTTTTGGTTGTCGTTATTATAACCTCCCTGGTCATTTTCCCATTTCCTTTTGTTGTGGTTAGTTTGGTTGTTGTTGTTGTTGTTAATGGTGTGATTGTTGTTATTGTTGTCGTGGTTATTGTTGATAATGTTTTCCCCCTTCACAACTTGGGCCATGAGTTTTTGAGATACTCGGATAGATTCTTCAATTGTTTGTGGATCAAAAGAAATTACATCACCTTGAATAATCTGTGGAAGTCCTCCAATGAAACCTTCCAGTAGTTTCTCATTGTCCGAAACCATAGATGGACATAAAGCAGCCAACTCTTGAAACCTTATGATATAGGTCTCGATATCATAACCAACATTCACTAACTCATAAAATTTTGTTTCCAACTTCTTCACCTCAGTGCGCGGACAATACTTCTTAGTCAACAACCTCTTGAATTGATCCCATGTGAGCTTGTAAGCATTTTCCATAACAATAGGCTGTGCATACGAATTCCACCATGACATTGCCCCATCTAAGAGCGTACTAGTAGCGAACTTCACCTTGCAGTCATCTGGGCAATTGCATAAAAGAAATACAGACTCTATCTTCTCAAACCAACGGACCATAGCAGTGGCTCCTTCCGTGCCTTTAAACTTTGTGGGATCACAGTTCTTAAAGTCCTTGTATGTACAATTTCGAACTCCAGACCCTCTTGCGGCTCACAGAAAAGCAGAAGTCTAGCGACTTCAAGAAGCGATTCTTCGTTGCTCGTTCTTTTCTTAGTGCCTCGGCTATACTATCCTCTACATACTTTTGGATAGCAGCTGGTGTCATATCTGGTGCAGCTTTCTTCGGCGCCATAACTCTTCAACATAAGAGGAAAGGTGAGGCGTAGCAAAGTCCTATGTTAAGAATAAACACTCTAAAGAGATGTGATATGACGTGATAAGTTTGAGGTTATTTTTCAAAATGATTGACGAATTCCTAGGAGATGGGTTATGAGATGTCGTAAGTATTTCAAATGTATGACGATTTAGTGACTTAGTGTGTGAATAGCGTGTAACTCGACATGTTGGTGGTGAAACAGAGGAGTGAGAGCGACTTCACCCTCCTTTAAAGTTTTGTCTCGGCATACGATGTTATCGGTAATGAGTCAACTGACGTTAAAATTGTGATAGGGAATGACAAGGCATTCTCCACGTTGGAGTATGAAGAAAGGATAATGGAATGGGTATTTGAAGGCATCCATGTGACAATCGATTTGAAATGAAAGTAAATAACTCGCATAAAGTGCGTATGAATCCGCATTTAAGTGAGTACACTGAAATGAAGCGCAAATCTCTAACTGCGACTAGTCAAGTGAAGAGGTTTAAGTAACTAGGTTTCCTAAATACTCCTAGGTTTTTAGGAAACCTTAAAAAGAAGTAATCTAGAGTTTATAAAACCACTTGATCTTGAAAATCCTTTGATTTCTTCCTTGTTTCGGTCTTGGCCGAATATCAAGAGAGGAAATGGAGAGGTTTGATTTGTTTTACACCTTTTGCTATGTGTAGATATGTGTTATTAGCTAGTAATAATAATTGGTAAGGTAAAATATCTAAGTCTAGTGTATATGTGTATGTGTTAAGTCTTGTAAAAGATAAGAGATATTATTTTACCTTGGGTGACTAAGGTGGCCGGCCGTGGGGTAATTTTGGGGAGGGTTGGGTAGTTTTGATAAATAAAAGTATTATTTGTTAAGTATAATGTGTAGTTTGTAGGTATAAATAGGTATTTAATGTAGCGTTAACTAGAAATAAATTTAAACGGAACAAAATAAAATATATCGAAGTCATAAAAATTATAAAAATACATATTGAGTGAAATAATAATTATCGAGTAGTATTTACGAAAACCGTCGTAAATATATATACTTAACAATTTATATACAAAATAAATTTGAAACATCGGGTAAACTAATAATATAATTTTTATAATCTTAAAATGAGTATAAAAATATATTAGGATAATTTTTGGAAGTGTCGGATCAATTATTCAAAACAAATGATTACGCGATAGCGTTTATTTAATAGAAAAATATGCGTTAATGAAATATGCAAACCCATGCATAAACTGATATGATGATGATGTTACTGATGATATGTAGACTAACTCTAGTCTATATGAAGTATTCTCAATGATTTTTCATGAATACGCAGCTAAACCCTTACGGTTACGCGTATTTGATACTCGTAAACCTAGTTTACGAAAAATGATGAATAGTGAATCATGAATAGTAATTTTTCTCCGGGAATGAATAGTGTTTCGTGAATAGTAAAATTTTGAAAACCCTTTCAAAATATCAAATCGACTTCAAAAACGATGAATAGTAAAATGATGAATAGTAACCGATGAATAGTAAATTCCCGAGATGAATAGTAAAAATTTTAAAGTTTGTAAAATGACCTGAAATTATGATTTGTCACACATACTCACAACTCTTCAAATTTGAACTTGAAATCAAATATCACCTTCCTCATACATCCATTGCCGATTGATAAGGATTTAAAACATACACTTTTAAGGGTGATTTAAGCCCTTAATCGCCCACTTTTATATCCATTAGTGCTTAATTTCGTTCATTTTCACTTTTTAGGTCTCTTGAAGGCAAAATGCTGGAATGATGCTTATTTGGACGAAAAGGCGTGAATATGTGAAGAAAATGGCTAAAGTCAAGATCAAGACACTCAAGCTGCTGGAAGTGCACCCGACGGCGTCACAAACCAAGGGCGACGCCGTCCCTATATTTGTGACGGCTCAGGTGCGAATATTCTATTTTGCACCTGACGGCGTCAGGCTTTGAAGAGTAGGGCGTCACGAAGACTTTCATCCCAGACGGCCTAGATTTAGACTCAGACGGCGTCACAACCACAACGTGACGCCGTCCCAAAGTTGACTTGGCCAAGACCAAACCCTAATGGCGGCGATCTGACGGCGTCACAATTAAAAGGTGACGCTGTCGCAGTTGTAACTTTATATATAGAATTCGAATTTTCAGACTTTTAAAAGAGGTGGACTTGTGGAGTAAAAACCTAAAACGATTGTAGTCCATCTAGGACAGTATTTTAGGGTTCTAATACCCTATTTTACATCGAGATAAGTTATTTATTCCTTGATTTCATTATGTCTTCAATTGAATGTGTATATGCTTGCATGTTTAACATGTCCGGCTAATTTGCTAGTGTGTTTGCTTAGATCTATGAAACCTAGTTATTGAATATTGATTGGTTGTCTCTTATCTTAATTGTAATTGGCTTAGGAGTGCTTAAAGTCGTCGTTGTGTTTTTAATGCTTGATTAATCTTTGTTGAATCTTAGTGTTAAGTTTATGAATCATAGAGATTTCGTAGTCATTAACCTTAGGTAGCTTCAAAGAGTTAGGGATAAAAGCACACCCTACGACCTTAGAAAACAAAACGCGTTAAGAATAAGGACGTGACAATTCAACCATCAATAAAAAGATAACTAGGGAGTAATAGTATCTAGGTAGACACATTTTTAATCATCATACGAGCACACTTCAATAGACATAGACTACCCTTAGATTAGATAATTAGATAATTAGAGTAATCGGTGAAGTACCACCCCCAAATCGAATACCCCGAGATCGTACCTTTTATTTTCTAAAAAATATAAAAAGATAAAAATAATCTTCCTCAACCCCAACCTTAGCGTAGTAATTTCTCACTAGCATTCCTATTCCCTGAGAACGATATCAATCCCGAGGCTTACCCTAACACTACACTACAACGATTAGGTTCACTACCTAGGTGGTTGAAAAACTTGCTCGAAGAAAATGAAGTTTCCTTTGACCCCGAAATATGCGTATCACCGATCCACACTCTTACACATGTTCTTATACATCCTTTCTTCTCCAATACACTATCCTCTCACAATCATCCAACTCCAGCAATATTATATTAGATTTGTGTCCTCTTATATGACACAAACTTATACACACTCATCTCTCTTATGTACTCTCACAATTTAAATTTTGAATTTGAAATCACTCACACAAACTTACACCCTAATGCCTACATACATACATACACACACATACTCTCTCATAATTCTTTCAATTTGAATATGAAATTCAAATAACAACTCACACTCACTCACATACCTCTAGCATTCCTCTCCAAGTCTTACTTTGCTAACTCACTTAATTCACACTTTTTTACAATTCTATGACACAACTCTCTTACATACTCAACCCTCACATCATACAACGCATCTTTGCAACAACTAGTTTTTGAATTTGAAATTCAAAATTTCAAATTAGGGAGGCAATATAATAACCAACCTTTGGGAGTCTAATGTCTATTGTATTAATACAGATAAACCATAAAAACGTTTATTTATATTTTACGATCTTCTAATGTTTTGTCGATAACAATCGTAAAATTATTTTAATGAAATAAATAAAATATGTAAAAGCTTTGAGCCAATAGTTTACTAACACACTTTTACTAAACATATAAAACCATCAAAATATGTTTAGTTGAATAAGTTATATAAAACCAAAACCATTTTTATTAAATAGTTACAAGTAATTTTGTAGGACCTTAAATATCTCAACCTTATCACAAACCCACTTAACGAACACAAGTATAACCACGTGAAACCACTAACACACTATGCGTAAAGAAGAAAGATTAAGAAAGGAAATATGGTGACTTGAATGATATAAACCATATATGTTAGAGAGAAAAGAAGAAACAAGAAAGTTGTATTACTTGAAAGAAAAACACACACACACACACTCAAGCACACCCCTCAAATGAGACTTTGAGGGGTTTATATAGTACAATCACTAGATGCCCTAAAGGTTTTCCATGGGCCTCGTGGATGGGCTTGGATTGGATTGGGTAAATGAACTTCTACAAGGCTAGCTTAACATAACTTCTAGCCATTTAGCTTAGCCCAATCCACGAGCCCGTTGACTATTCTATCACGATATCTAATACACATTACAAAGTTCCTAAATGTGAATGACCATCACTTCTAATAAAAACTATTAAGGCTAACATATGTGCTTAATATAAATTGTAATGGGAATATGTTGGGTAAAAACCAAAGTTCATGACCTATACCCATGGAGCATGATCCATGACCCATGATCCATTGCATGACATCATGCATGAAATCAAGTTGGATATTATCCATGATTTATGACCCAAAGTCCATGACCTATGACCCAAGATCCATGAGCAATTGACTAGGTACAATGTATCTTGTTGGGTATCCATGATCTAAAGTCCATGACCTATAATCCATTGCATGACATCATACATGAAATCATGTTGGATATTATCCATAATCCATGACCCAAAGTCCATGACCCACGACCCAAGATCCATGACCCATTGACTAGGTACAATGTATCTTGTTGGGTATCCATGATCCAAAGTCCATGACCTATGGTCCATAACCCATAACCCATAACTCGGTTTGCAACCCAAAATCCGGACTAGCCTGACCCAGCTGCCGGATCCCTTGGATTGTACTGACTGGATCCCTTGGGTAAGGGATCCACCGGATCTGGGTTAAATGTAGGAAGTTTGCCTGTAAATAGTGAGCCATTTCTATCTTATTCCAATCCCTTTTACACATATCTTCTCTCTATGTTCTAACCTCTCTAACCTCAAATCCAAAGGATCATTCTATGTATTTTTCTCTTTTTGTGATTCTCTAGGTTTTTCTTAACGGCGAGATCACAACCTCTTGAAGACGTGCAAGCTTAAGGTCATTAGTTGCTAAGCTTCATCATCATCAAGACCACTAAAGTGCATCTTATTGATAGTTCTTCTCTCCCTCAATTAGTGTGTCAAGTTGAAGGCATTGGTGTATAGTGTCGAAGGTGTACATTCGATATGAGGCGTCGATGTATATTTTTTAATTTGGGTAAAAGGGTATTGGAACTTGGGGAGTCAGCTTCAGTTCCCTTCCTTTTTGCCTTAAGAGCCTTGACCTTTGCCTACAACTTTTCCACCTTCATAACCATTTCTAGTAAATTTTTGCATAAATTTGCTTTGTGTCTTTGAGGTCTTGCTTCATAGTATCCACCTTGGTTGTCAATCTGGTACACAGTTCCATCAATTCTATGAGTTTAGTACTGCCTTTAGCACTTCCAGATGTGTTACCTTCTGGGAGAGGTGCATCATAAGTCATAGACTCAGTCTCATTTCTAGGTGGACTAGGAACATCAACTAAGCCACCCATATTTCCATTTGGCTTGGGATTCCATCACTTGTACCAAGCCTAGGAGGACTTGGTACATTAGATGTTGCCATGGTTGAGGTTTTAGTTATGTTGACACTGTCCTGCTCAGCTACTAAGCCTGAGATAGTAGTGCCAGCCTCTTCCATTCTGCCAAAGGCAGTCTCATCTGCTACATTAGGCTGAGTAGGAACATTGGGTTGAGATACCTCTGTGGCCTTTCTGGTTTGCCTCCTATAGGTTTGTGAAACTTTGGGTATATGGGATGAAGATGGAACAACAATGGGGGGTGTGTGTTGGGACTCAACTGGGATTGTTGATCCTTCACCCTGAGCAGTTTGAATGTTATCCAACATTTCATTAAAAAGAGGGACTTCAATCCCATTAAACAATTTGGAAGCCATAGCCATATTACTGAAAAGTTTTGAAGTAAGGCTAGGTGTTGGATAAGTTCTTTTGTGAGTTTTGAGTTCATTAAGTCTTTTATTCAAAATCAGTTGTACAAATCTTGAATACATGAGAATTTGTTTTTTTTTTTTTTTTTTTTTTTTTTTTTGCTTTTGAGATTCTTCACTATACTCTCAAAAATCAGTTTTGAAAAATTAAATGTCCTGTTTGTGGATAAGCAAATGAGAGCAATAGCAATATTGCTACTCAATTGCTCCCAAGAGCTTTTCTTTGGACTTAAACAATGTAGAAGAGTATGAATGAAGAACCTTCACTAAGGGGAGAAACATACTTTTTGAAAAGTTAGTTTTAAATCAGATGTATCATACCCTATTCTTTGAAGACCTTGCCATATATCAGTATTGGCCATATCACTAATATCCTCAGAGTCTGCTAGTTGAAGATGTCTTCTAACAGACCCTTCAGTAATAGTGAATTAAGAGCCATCTACTGTTGTAGTTAACTCTGTGTCTCCATGTACACAAGGTTTGACAATAGTAGTTTGCCAAAACTGTGTGATGTGAGAGACATAGATAGTAGGACTTATAGTTAAAGCATACCTTATATGGGTAGAGTTTAAGAAATCCATTATCTGGTGAAAGGTTCGACCTTCGCCTTCCTCTGTTTTCTCCAAGAAAGCTACCTTGTTATGTTTATCAACGAACTCAAGAATTGCCATTAGAAATTTTGGTTAAGAACAGATTAGTATGTTGGGATTCAATTAAAAGTATGTGATGGTATGTTTGGTGAAGCCAATTGGGTTTTTATAGAGTAATGCAAGGGTTTCAATTTGACCTACTTTAAAAATAAGTTACTTCAAAGAGAGGAAATCGGTTAAACAAGATAAGGAAAGTAAAAATTGTTTTCGTTTAGAAACCCCTATAAGTATGGTAACTACCAATTTTACCCAACGGCTAAAAAATAACTAACCCCAAACAGTACCAACGGCTAACCAATAGTACTAATGTTTTATGCTAGCAGTACAAAGTATGCCTAGCAGTACAAACTTTTTCTAAAATCTTGACTTAGCAGTATAAACTTAATTTTCATTTACAACATACTGCTCATACATTTTTAAAGGGATTAAGTGTAAAGGAAGACACTTAATAAAATTTTGATCTCATATGACCTCTAGTTGTGTGAGAACCAATGATTTCAGTACTAGGTACTGCCTGTGATCAGATATACTCATTCAAAGAGCATTCTTGACAGGGTTTCCACCTCGTGGCAGTTGTTGCCTCCAACACAAGTGCTAGATTCACTTTTGCTCGATGTTATCTCTACCAGAGCTCCTTGGAGTAACACATTATACTTATAGAAGTATAAATGGTAGAGAGTGAGTTAGTTCAGTTACTATCTGACTAACTATGCCATCAATACATGTTCAAGAATATAACATAAATAGATTTCAAGAGAGAAATTTTAAAGAACCTCCCAACTCAGGTGTAAGCCTTTGTCAAAGGATCTCCAAATTTTGTCCATACAGATGATGATTTGGGTGATTCTCCCAAACAGGGAGGAAAACAGATGCAGACACTCAGGGGAGGAAATTAGATTTTAAAGAAAATCTGGGTGGAGATTATCAGGATTTGGGTGGTGGTGATGATCAACAACAAAAGACTGAGCAAGTTGATCAAGATGCACCAACAGAGTTAGTAGATTTTGATGAACACATTGGAGATAGAACAACTAGTTCTCAAAAAGAAGAAGGTACTACTACCATCACAGAAGGTACTGCTGGGTTAGTTGTGCAGATGATTGAAATTTCAAGATAGATGGAGGTAGCAAGTACAAACATCATTAGAGAAAGCAAGTAACTTGGTTAGTACTGCTGGTGTTGAAGAAGGTACTGCTAGTGTTACTGCAAGGACTGCTGATAAGGGGAAAGCTCCAACGACAGAAATTGAGCAACCAAAGAAGGTAAAAAAGAGGTTTCTTACACAGATTGACCATGATGAAGAGGTTTCCAAGAAAATCCATGAAAAAGAGGTTGCCAGATTCATGGAAGAACAAAGGGTTATCAAAGAAAGAGAGGCCAATGATGAGCTTGCTGTAGAACAGCTTTATGATCTATAAAGAGAAGAGATTCCTGCAGATGAAAGAGAAGCTGCTTTGAGTAAGTTAATTAATATTATCAAGGAGGGTCAGAGATAAAAGAGAGTTTCAAGACCAAAACCACCTACAAAAGCTCAGATCATTCACCAGATGAAAGAGTATCTCAAGCATTTGGATAACTAGAAATCAAGTCATTTGAAATGGAAAATCTAATGCTGAGATTGAGAGGCTATACTTCAATGCTTACAGGAAAATACAAAGTTTTGTTCCAATGAGTGAAGAAGAAACATTTTTAGGAGCAAAGAGATATGCCTTAAACTTGGAATCTGAAGCTTCAAAGAAACAAAAACTAGAAGAAGATGATGCCAAGAGACTGGATCAGCTGGTCATTCAAGAAGATGCAGTTGATGCAACACCTTTGAATACCAAATTTCCCATCATTGATTGGCAGATAGTATCTGATGGCTTTAAAAACTACATTGAGCTTACAAGATCCAATGGCTTCAAAGGAAAATACCCATCTTTTGGCTACATGTTGCACTTCATTGATAAAGAAGATATAGAAGCCCTATGGAAGATTGTCAAGTTCAGATATGGCTCTACAAGGCCCACACGTACTTTAAATTTTGCTATCTAGCATGCTCTAAGGTGTATGTTTGAGCCAGATGCAAGTGACCACTAGTGGGATAATTACATGGTGAAAAGCTGGAGATTGTATCAGTATTGTGGAGTACATGTAGTGGAGCTAAGTGAAAGTTAGGTGTACATGCTAATTGACAGAGATTATCCACTTTCAGCTTTGGTGGCAACTCAAATGTTAGACAAAAAACTTATTACTTATGCAAAGAAGGGAACTCCTATGACTTACAAGCTTCTGATGAAGATTGAGGAGATAGCTCAGAAGAAGTAGTGTGTTTGGAAAAATCCCCCAACATCAAATAGTTTAATTCAAGAAACTTATTGATTTGCAGTGGAGTCATAAGTTTAGGGGATGATTCTTGGGAATTAAACTTACCAGTACTAATGGACTTAGTACTACCAAGCATACAGACATGAACTGCCGAAGATAATACTAGCAGTACTAACTGACTTGGTATTGCTAGTACATTTTGTTTGTACTGCTTATGTGATATGTACCCGTTTTGTAATTATAGAATAGATATTGTATATATCTTATACGAATATAGATTGATAGTTTCTTGTAAAGGACTCCTTGCGCTATAAAAGGAGGTCCTAGGTTAGATGTTCTATATGTATCTTTTGTTAAGCTTCAAAGTTGTAAACCCTAGTGATAGTTGAGATTGCTCGTATTATTATTAATAATATTGAAGCGTTTGGTCATAGTCCATAATTGTTTCATGCATACATCAAGCAATACTAATCTTCTAAAGTATTAAGTAGTAGATTTCACATACTACTTGGTATATTCTCAAAGTATCTACAACACAAGTATCAAGTGTTTAGATCCTCACAATAACTAAGACCGTTTATAGTTTCACAACTTATTTCTCTTTATCTCTCCCGGTTAGTTTCTCTAATTGTTGCTCTATATCCTTGAAAATCTCATCGTCTTTAATAAGATCTTCAAAATCATCCCAATTAATTTTCATTCTTGACTTTCTCACTCAATCTTAGTTGCAAAGCGATGAGACTCATCTACGTTTGAGGTTGTTTCTTTCACTAAAAACTGCACAAGCATGATCCCGACATAAAACCAAAAGATAATTTAGGAAATACACAATGACTTAGTTAGATGGCTAAATCCTCAAACAAGAAATCCTAAGATAATGATTAACATGTTATAAGCTAGTACATCGAATGCAAATAAAAATAAAATATAAAACTTACTTCCATTGTTTTGATAATGATGGTAGTTGTTTGGTCCCCTTCGCGCCTTGCTATGCGCCTTGCTATGCGCCTCGCCTCGAGGCTCTTTGGTCCCCTTCGCGCCTTAGTGCGCCTTGAGCCTTTCAAAACATTGACCACACGAATGTGATCTTACTAGCGATCTTGAAATGTTTCAACAAAACAAGTTCTATAATCTATATAGTACTAGTACACTTATATGCATTAAAGGTGAATATTCTTTCCTCACGTTATTAATTTATTTAATTTTAGTGTTAAAAAATAAATAAATAAAAAATAAAAAAAATAAAAAATTGTTGATAGCGGTCACCATACACTAAGTTGGTCATAAAGAAGAATGTCGAGAAAGAAAACTGAGTTGACGTTGATGTGATAGTAATAAATGTGGTCCTTTGTGGTCATCGTTACACCGAATCTAACAAAAAGTCAAGACACTACTATAACTCAAATGTCAAAAACTGTGTTTAAGATGCACAATGAGAATGAGAAGGATGAGAGGCAACCGCAACCACACATTTAAGATGCACTACGAAAATGGATTCATTTTTTTACGAAAATGAATTACTTCTCACTCTTCTCGTTTTAATTATTATCCTTAATATATCATTTCCCATTTTCCAACTCATAACTTCAATAGAAATAAATTAGCCACCACCATCATTTAGAGAATTTCATAAATAACTCAAAGAATAATAGAGGAGTTCACTTTCTAATTTAAAAAACTAAAATTTTAAAATAGGCTAGTGCAACTAATCGATTGTGTAACTCCATTATATTCTTGACAAATGTGTATTTTTATAATAATAAGTGATAGTTGGGTGGTATAAGCTTACCTTATATTTCTTGGGCTTTGTACTTTTTATGCGACTAACGGCTATTGTATTCTGTTTCACTTCGATTTTGTCTTTTTTTCCCCAAAAGACCAAAAAAAATCTAAAATAATTAATCTTTTCTTTTTTTTTGGAAAAATACAAAATTTGGTCGCACGATAGATTAATAGCCGTCAGTCGTACAAAAATATCTCACCAATCACTAGTATTTTTTAAATTAAAAGAAGACACGTGTCAAAATATTAATGAAGTCGCACTGGCCTATTTTATAAAATTGATTTTTTGTTTTCTTAGAAATGAACTACCAAATCATTTTTGGTCTATTATGATAATTTTCTACGGAATTTATCGTATATAACTTGTTCAATGTCAAAAAGTAATAAATACAGCGACATATGTAAGGATTTAGGATGTAAAAGATATTACACGGTCGAAAATACTTATCTTGACATTAAGCTTATAAAAAGGTAGATAGATTTGTAAGATTAATTCATGTGTTCTATAAACTATATAGTTTCATATCTAAAATTAAATTCCTGGACTTTAAATGGAGGAGAGCTAGCTATAACTTGAGTGGGGCGCCAATCGCCATAGCCGTATGCTTATGAAAATGAAAAAGTAACGGAATTATATTCTAGGTACCTCAAGTTTACTGGTAATTCATTCTATGGAGACACGTATTTAAACTTTTTAAGTCAATACATTATATGGAGACACGTATTTACATTTTTTATAACAAAATAAATCTTTTTGTCAAAGGGTTTCAGTCACATTTCCTATTCTCTTTCTGTTGGTAATTCAAAGTACAAAACAAACACCAAAAGGAGGTAACAACAATTGACAAACGAAGCGGAAGCTATTATTATTATCAAATCGAATTCAAAGGTACAATCTTCTCAACATATGAATCCCTATATATATAGGCTAAAACAAACCGACCTAACATAGTTTTTCCTAATACGAAATTACCAAAAATAGCTAAATCCCAAACGGCCCGTAGCCCGTAGGAGTTTAAACCACATTCTAACAATCTCCACCGTGATTGAAACTCCTAAGGAATATCAAGCGTTTCAAAAACAAATTCAAATTTTCAAATGCTAGAGAAACTAGCCTAATTCAAACAAATGATCGAATCCGAAAACGATCCAAAACAAAATCAAATTCAAATTTCCAAATTCCAAACGTCAATCTTCAAAGCACATCACATTCGAAACCTGAGTAGCACGATACGTCCATAGGAGTAGCCGCCAACAAAGCTTTTTCCTTAAGTTTAGGACAATCAATCTTCCAATGACCAGGCTCCTTGCAATAGTTACAAATATCTCGAGGATTAGAACCTTGAGAACTTGACGATGCTCCACCATTATCTTTACCTTTTTCAAATCGATATCGACCCCTATTACGACTTGTGGCTGCTAAACCCATGGATTGAGACTCATTACCACTTCCTGACGCTTGTTGACGAAGCTCTCTTGAGTGCAAACTAGATCTAACATCTTCCAAAGTAATAGTATCTTTACCAACAACAAACGAACTAACAAAACTCTCAAACGAAGGAGGTAATGACACAAGAAGAACAAGAGCGGCATCTTCATCTTCAATCTTCACTTCAACATTCTTCAAATCCATCAAGATTGAGTTCAAGGCATCAAGATGTTCTTTCAATGATGAACCTTCTTTCATTCTAAGGGAAAACAAACGTTGTTTCAATAACAACTTATTAGTCAACGACTTTGTCATGTAAATCGTTTCTAACTTTTCCCAAACTCGTGCTGCCGTTTCCTCATCACCAACCTCATATAGCACTTCATCCGATAAACATAGCAAAATAGTGGAGTGCGCCTTTTCTTCTTGCAACTTGTAGTTAGCATCGGTGACGTCATCCGGTTTTGTACCGGTAATGGGCGCCCAAACTCCTTGTTGTTTCAATAAGGCTCGGATCTTAATTCTCCACAAGCTAAAATTACTTTTACCCGAAAACTTTTCAATATTAACGAGTTGAGAAGACAAAGACATTTTTTTTTTTTTTTTTTACGATACCAATATACTTAAAACAACTTCTTTTCTAAAAACAAAAAACAAAAGAAAAAAGCCCAAAGCTAAAGAAAATAACCCAACTTCCAAGCCCAACCCAAAACCAACTAATCTGCTATTTTAACAACAAACAAAAACACGACTTCTTCTTCTTCCCCAAAAATTAACCAGTATAAACCCTAAATTCCCAAATTCAATCGAATGAATCAAAACAATGAATCAAAACAAACGATTATTCAAAACAGATTCAAACAATTCACAGAACCACAATGATCAATCGCCAAACGATTGATACAAACGATCGATCTTAAATCGAATCAATCACGAACCTCAAATTCGAAGAAACCAAACGAAACCCTAACCACCCACACGATCAACCTGGCTCTGATACCACTTGTTGGTAATTCAAAGTACAAAACAAACACCAAAAGGAGGTAACAACAATTGACAAACGAAGCGGAAGCTATTATTATTATCAAATCGAATTCAAAGGTACAATCTTCTCAACATATGAATCCCTATATATATAGGCTAAAACAAACCGACCTAACATAGTTTTTCCTAATACGAAATTACCAAAAATAGCTAAATCCCAAACGGCCCGTAGCCCGTAGGAGTTTAAACCACATTCTAACACTTTCTATAAGTAGCATTCATTTTGCATCTAAATTTTACAATCGTCCTTTCGGTTAGTCTAACAAGCATGGCTCCTAAGCTCAAACTATTATTTCAATTCATCATAGTCGTAAAATTGATACAAGTTCAAAAAAATATAGTCGTTGGTAAACCACAAGTCCCATGTTATTTTATATTTGGAGACTCATTGGTCGATTCCGGCAATAACAACGGGCTCATTACATTATCTAAAACCGATTACCCTCCTTATGGAATGGATTTCCCAGAAGGCGCTACTGGCAGGTTCACCAATGGAAGAACTTTCGCAGACATCATCGGTCTCTCTCTATCTCTCACTTTCTCATATTTATATTGTTAGACGTCAAGGTCAATTAATCTCAAATTTATTAAACTCATAAGGTTAACCCTTTTGAATACAAGCACTTTAGTGCTAAAATGCATGGTTTGTTTCCTTAAGCGTATCATCTTTCTTTCTTTTTTTTTAAGTTGCCGTATAAAAAACAATTTTAGGAAACATGCATTAATTATTAACATAAGTCTTAATTCATGTTCTACACCCTAAACGTTGTTATAAGGGAAGACTCGGGTTACTCGCAGTGACGGATTCAGGTGTGGCACATTTTTTCTAGTGATAAACATGCAAAAATATTAAATCAATCGTCATATAACAAATTATCTTTCGGCTGTTTAAGGCCCATAAGTATTCTTCATAATACAACTGAAAAACGTACTATTATGTTATAAAGCCTAAAAGCATTAAATTTTACTCTTAAGGAAAAAAAAAAATATATATATATATTCAAGATAACGCTCCTACTTTCCATACAAATCAAAAGTTGAAAACTCAAATTCTTGAATTAATAAGTAAATTTGGGCCAAATTAGATTCCTCATCCTAATGGGTAATGGCCTTAGCTATTGGGCTTTGTAAGTTTATTATTAAACAATTTCTAACTTTCCAGTCTCCATCTAACATCTCTGTAGAAAACAAATTTTTCTAAAAATTACAAAACCTGCAACTCTACTAGAAATCATGGCTGCCAATTTCATGTGTGGCACGTGCCACATGTGGCCAAGCCTTAAATCTGCCCCTGGTTCCAAAAAATTTGTTATATGTTTTAATTTTAAAAATTTAAATGTACGGACGGTTATAATGTTAGAGCATCTCCAATGCATAAACTACTAATAGCTTTTTACTATTTCAAAAGTCATTTAAGAGTGTTTTTTGCCATTGCATTGAAAGCTTTTTCAAAAGCTTTTTAGAAAGACTTGTGAAACTTTAAGTCTTTCTTCAAAATCTTCTTCATTGAATGAGATATACATTAAATGCAAAAAGTTATTTAAGACTTTTTGCATTGTGGATGCTTTTATAACGTTTGCCTATTTAGGTCAGCTCCTTGGTTTTGAAAAGTTCATTCCACCACATACTACTGCAACAGACGAACAGATCAGCATAGGTGTAAACTATGCAAGCGGTAGTTCCGGCATTCGAAAGGAAACAGGAATCCATCTGGTAATTACCATATTTATGACCAAGTTTGCAACAGTAAATACCAATGTTTGAATTAGTATATATAGGACTTATATACACGCTGCGTACATATTGGAATTTCAACTGATTTAATGATATATGTACATATGTAATGAAACTACGAACGTAATATATTTCATTGAATATTAATACTACTCCGACAATTTGATTTACAACTATATCTGAGCATGTTTATTTTGATGCAGGGTGATCGGATAAACATGGATAGACAATTACTTAACCACAACTCAACAATTTCAAGCTTTTTGCGTTTGCAAGAAAATACAACTTTCCTAGAAAAATGTATATACTTGGTAAATACAGGCAACAACGATTACGTCAACAACTACTTTTTGAGTGACAAATACAACACAAGCCGCATATACACTACAGATCAATATGCATCAGTTCTTATACAACAATTGTCCCAGCAGCTGAGGGTATACCTTTTGTTACTTTTGTTTATTTTCAATACGCCTTTCGGTCGGACTTTACTTAACATGAACCTTGATCATTGTTACATTTTACTTTTGATAATGAAAAGGTTCATTTGTCTAAAAAAATTATGGTTATATGAATGTTAAGAAGAACTCTAAGTTTAAATATATTGTTTTGTACGTTACAGACTTTGTATAATTTGGGAGCTAGGAATATTGTTGTAAATGGTGTGATCAAGCTAGGGTGCATCCCGATTGTGGTAGACACTTTTGATACCGATGGAAAATCATGTGTTGAACCAATCAATGATGCAGCAAAGTTGTACAATGATAGGCTCAAGCCTCTTATTCATGAACTCAACACTAATTACTCTGATGCACGCTTCACTTTCATCAACATGACACGTATATCATCATTGCAAGAAGGTAAATGAATGAGTTTTTTTTTAAGTTCCACCTTTCGACTACATTACTAACATTACAATTAAGTTTGAAATTGCACAAAATACAACTATGAAAAATCTTCTTTATACGGGTAACATTTAAAAATGATCATTATTAAAACATTGCTAAAGGTTGGATACTAGTACATGGAACTACAAAAATTGGTCAAATAGTACACACAAATGGTCATTCGATACGCAAAACTAGGTAAATTCAAAAGTTTATTAAATGGAACTACAAAAAAATACTCTGCTACAAAAAACTACAAAAAGTGACAAGTTATATATATTTTCATGTAATTATCCCTTTCTTAAACTAGTTTGGTGGTCCGTAACACCTAACACAAATTAAGGAAAGTGTTGGTTTATATTATTGTTGGAGTATTATTTTTTTGTTTGTGTGTGAGGTATATTGTGTGATATGTTTGTATAAATTGTGGATTTTTTTATATTTTTTTGTGTGGCTGTGACTATAGTACTTAAAATGTGGTGGATTTGATAGTGTGATGAACTGTGATATTGTGCTAATGTGGAGCACGTAGGTTTGATGACCATAGTGTCCATTCTAAGTTAACTAAATGTTAGCACATATCGATATAAACTAATTATGGCATAACATATATTTAATTTTTATTTTCAGCTGATATGTCTTTGTCAACTACTCCTTGCTGCCAATTAAATAATGGTTATGTATGCATTCCTTACAGCATTCCTTGCCCCGATCGAACTATGTCTATTTACTTTGATGGTTATCATTTCACGGATATTGTTACTACTTCTATCGCAACAAGATCTTATACTGCCCTCTCACCCTTCGATGCTTCTCCATATGACATAAGTGATTTGGTTCGACTACATGATACCAACTATAATGCGGATATATAAGAAGGGTGAAGGCTGAGAATACGTAACAAACTTTCTCAAATATACCGAAGTACGTAACATACAAATTTTATTATTTTTGTACGTAAATAACTTTCAAATTTTGTTCAATGTACGTAATATTGACAGTTTCAAGTTTTAAAGTTACAACATTGGTCCCTGTCATTTGCATTCACTTTCACCGTTAGTCATTTGACATTTTTTCACTTAAAAAAATTACAGTAACGGTCCTTGTAGTTTGCTTTGACTTTCACCACTAGTCCTTTGTCTTACACACGTTTTTATATACGTTTTTTACGCGTTTTATACACATTTTTTTACATATTTTTATACACACGTTTTTTACACACGTTTTTATATACATTTTTTACACATTTTTATACACGTTGTTTACACGTTTTTATACATGTTTTTATACACGTTTTTATACACGGTTTTATGTACCGCTTTTATATCGCTTTTACATGTTTTATACACGTTTTTATATACGCTTTTATATGCGTTTTATACACTTTTATACACGGTACCATTTTTATATACGCTTTACATGTTTTATACACGCTTTTATATACATTTTTATACACGTTGTTTACATGTTTATACACACGTTTTTATGTACGTTTTATACACATTTTTACACGTTATTATACACATTTTATACACGGTTTTATGTACGTTTTTATACACTTTTATACACGGTTTTATGTACCATTTTTATACGTTTTACATGTTTTATACACGTTTTTATATCGCTTTTACACGATTTTACTTACGGTTTTATATACGTAAAAACGTGTAAAAAACGTTTTTACACGCTTTATATACGTTTTATATCGTTTTTATATCGTTTTACATGTTTTATACATCGTTTACACGTTTTTATATCGTTTTTACATGTTTTATACGTTTTACACGTTTTATATACACGTAAAACGTATATAAAACGCAGTAAAACGTTTATATACGCTTTTACGTGTATATAAAACCGTGCGTAAAATCGTGTATAAAACATGTAAAAACGATATAAAAATGTGTAAATCGTTTTATATGCGTTTTATACGCTTTTACGTGTATATAAAACGTAAAACGTGTATAAAACATGTATAAACGATATAAAACGTGTATAAAAACATGTAAAACGATATATAAAACGTGTAAAAACGTGTATAAAACATGTAAAAACGATATAAAACGTATATAAAAACGTAAAAACATTTAAAACGATAAAAACGGTACCGTGTATAAAGTGTATAAAAACGTATATAAAAAACGTGTATAAAAACATGTAAAAACATATAAAAAACGGTACATAAAACCGTGTATAAAAACGTGTATAAAAACATGTATAAAAACGTGTAAACAACGTGTATAAAAATGTGTAAAAAATGTATATAAAAACGTGAGTAAAAAACGTGTGTATAAAAATATGTAAAAAAATATGTATAAAACGCGTAAAAAACGATATAAAAACGTGTAAGACAAAGGACTAATGGTGAAAGTCAAAGCAAACTACAAGGACCGCATCGTAATTTTTTAAGTGAAAATGTCAAATGACTAACGGTGAAAGTGAATGCAAATGACAGGGACAATGTTGTAACTTTAAAACTTGAAACTCAATATTACGTACATTGAACAAAATTTGAAAGTTATTTACGACAAAATAATAAAATTTGTATGTTACGACTTTCGTATATTTGAGAAAGTTATTCGATTCTCACCTTCACCCATATAAGAATATTAAAGTTTTTATGCTTATGTTTGGAATATTGCCAAGTAAATGGTGTTTTTATAGATTAATATGGAGTATGGATCTAGTGAAAAAAAATTATTTAAGTAAGAAAAGTAAGAGATTTGCAGCCACATATATCAAATAAGAAAAAAGAAATAATATAGAGATGCATCTATCTATACTACATATAATAGAAAAACGGTCAAACCTTGAAAAGTGAAAAGTTGAAAATCAAAGATGAGAGAAATGTATTGTGTAATTAATACTCTTATTAAAACACACCATTACTTAAAAGTACAATATTTTATTCACATTGTACAATCAATTAAAAACATATCTACCAAATTAAGAAGAACCAATTAAAACACCCCTTACTAAAAAGTACAATAAAATTTTCACAATGTACAATTTAAACAAGCTAAAACATAATCCTAAATATAAAATAATTAAACACACTAATTAATGTTATTTTTAAAACACCCTAAAATGAAAAGTATATGTTATTATACGCATTATACAAATTAATAAAACATACAAAGCTTCATACAAGCTAACAAGTTGATGGTACATATAGTTTGGAAAATCGGACCGGACCAACGGGTTCAACCGGGAACCGGTGTCGCCACCGGTTCGGCTAACCAATAACAACAATCCGAAAACGAACTAGAGAGGACCCGTTGAAACCGATACAAACTGGTGAATCAGGTCTCATCGAGATCTATTTCTCCGGTTAATCAGGTCTCATCGGCTAAATCACATATGATATTTAATATCATATGTGATACTAGTGTTAAATCATATATGATAAATCACATATGATATAGGGTGAATTGCATATATATCTTTCCAAACACTCAAAATTGCATATATATCCAACCTAAACTTATAATTGCATATATATCCCTGTTAAACCTTACAATTGTCATATATATCCAAATAATTTTTTTTTCTATATTAAAACCCAAAAACAAATTATAATTATAGGTAATATTCAAAATTTTGATTATAGTTTGAACGAGACGCAATTTAAGATGATTATGAGTTACCTAAGTCAACGTTAAGGTTTATAGTTGTAGACGTTAATGGTGTTTAAAGGTTAAGGTTTATAGACGTTAATGCATGTTTAAAGGGAATAAGTCGCATAAATATAAGATAATGATGAGTTCGTTTGAAAATACAAAAGTATAATCGACATTTTTGATATAAACTATAATTACAATGCGTTTTTTGGTTTTAAATTTATAAAAAATAATAATTTGGATATATATGACAATTTTGAGTGTTTGGAGGGATATATATGCAATTATGAGTTTATGCTGGATATATATGTAATTTTGTGTGTTTGGAGGGATATATATGCAATTCCCCGATGATATACATATCATATATGATTTAACACGAATATCACATGTGGTATTCTAATTAGTGTTAAATCATATATGATTTTTTCATGCAAATTTCAGTAACGTAAAAAAACTAAAAAACGTGAAAAACACGGAAAATTTTTGTCAAAAGTATATCAAAGTGCCTATCTATAGAAATATAATTAAATGCTCGTCGTAATGGTATTTTTTTTTTGTTTCGCTTGACGATTAACGGTTTGAAAGATATTTATATTTGAAAAAAAAAAAAAAAAGATGAAAGTGGGGTTTTTTAATTGTTGGGATTAATCTCATCCACTAGATCTAATAAAAATGGATGATATAGATTGATCCCTTAGTATGTAAAGAAGTTTTTGTCCTCAAATGATCTTAAATCAATAAATAAATAGATAAAATTCTTTACATGTCTCTTAATGAACTATGATAGTTCAAGAATAAGGGTGCGTTTGGTATGCGGCCATTAATCACAATGGTATGACTTTGATAGTACCGGTGGGCCCTTCGGTATGAAAGATCCATTCCTTGCCCTTGTGAGGTATATGGAGTATGGAACATATATATCATGATTTAAGATCATTTGAGGACAAAATATTATTTACATATCAAGGGATCAATCTTCACCCTCCATTATCATTTGATCTAATAGATGAGAGATTAATCCCAACAATTTAAAAAACCCACTTTCATCATTTTTTTTCAAATATTAATATCTTTCAAACCGTTAATCGTTGAGCCAAAAAAATATATCATTGCGACGAGCATTTAATTAAATTTCTATAGATAGGCACTTTGATATACTTTCGACATTTTTTTTTCGTATTTTTCACGTTTTTTTTTCAAGTTTTTTTGTTTTTTTTACGTTACTGAAATTTGCATTAAAAATCATATATGATAAAACACTAATTTAAATATCACATGTGATATTATTGTTAAATCATATATGATATGTAATATCACATGTGATATTAGTGTAAAATCACATATGATATCACATGTGATATTACATATCATATATAATTTAACACTAATATCACATGTGATATTCAATTTAGTGTTTTATCATATATGATTTTTTTTTTCTTTTTTCGAAAGTATATCAAAGTGCCCGTCTATATAGAAAGATAATTAAATGCTCGTCGCGAAGATGTAAATATTTTCGCTTAACGATTAACGGTTTAAGAGATATTTAAATTATAAAAAATGGGTGAAATAATAAAATTGTTTTAATCTCAACCATTGATTTTTTTTTAGATTGATGATGTAAATAAGTCCCTTGATATGTGAGAAAAGTTTGGTATGTAAAATAACTCTCCTCATATATCATTCATTCCCACATTTGAAAGATTTGCATCTTAAACAAACACATGATTGAAATGAAAATTCATTCCCTCATTTCTATTTCGGGATACCAAAATAGAAAAGATATACACAAAGGTATTGAAAGCGGCTTATTATCGATGTCAGTAATAAACTTAACCTCTCTTTTTATCTTGTAGTCTTATGATGGTTTTCATTATTTCAGTTCACTACTACAAAAAAGGGCATAGAGCCCGGTTAAAAAGGTGCAAAGAGCCCGGTTTTGTATGAGGGCACAAAGGGGGAGGGACTCTATGCGAAAAGCAAATAGAGCCCGGTTTTGAAAACGGGCTTTATTACATGTTATAGAGCCCGGTTTTCTATCAAAGAACATGGCTCTAAGTGAAAAAAAAATAAAAAAAAAAACAATAAAAAAAATCCAGCCATGAATTACAACTTTTTTTTAGCCAAGTGAACACTGTATTCATTCAGATAAGAAAAGATTCAATGACATTACATGTAAAACCTGAAAATTTAAAATCCGAATAAAGACTAAAATACCCTTGGAACTAAAAATTATAAAATACGTAAAATCTATTTATAACATTTAAAGAAATTAAAAGATTAACTTGCGAATATTTAAAAACCCTAACAAAAATATATTACGTAATTGATTTGGTACGACAAAGAGTTAATGTTTCGTAAATGTTTTGGGTCGCGTTTGTTTAATTCGTATGGACTAGGGCCGAAGCCCAAATGGTGGTGCGTGTGAGATGGTGACCGGTTGGACCAAACCCAAACCCAAACCCAATTACTTTCCTAGTTTAACTCAAATACTACAACTATATATACTATACATAATCATAAGTTTGGAACCCTAGTTATTTTGCTCTCTCTTTTTCTTTTCTCCCTATTCGGCCGAGCCAAACAAAACACCCTTGGTGTTGATTTTTGCTTCAACGAGTTAAGGTATATCGTTTATTTGTATTCCTTTAACGTACCTTGCGTGTATATGTCAAGTTATATTTGTTTCGTCGCTTTTTGTTTCTTTTCTTTTGTGGCCGAGAGATGTGAACCGAAACAAGAGAAACCCTAATTAATTTAACTAGTAACTAATAAGAAACATGTAACGTAAGATGTGATATTGAATCGAGTCGTGTTTGTGTTGATTTGATTAGGGCCGAACCATATTAATTAGGACCGAACCATGTTTAGTTTTTGAATAATGATTATAACTTAATAACTTGAATAAGTAAAGTATTTAGATGAGCTAATACTAGTGTAAACCCTAATATACATAAACCCTAATTTGAATCGAGTTACATATAAGATTTGAAGATGCATTACTTAAGTAAAGGTTATGTTAAACATAAACCCTAGTTTTGATATGCTAATTTAGTAAATTATGCTAAACCCTAATAGAGTAAATGAGTGATTAATACGAGTAATGAGTAAATTATATGTCACATAAAATCATAAACATGTACGGTGAAACATAAAAAGGGAAAGATTATTTTGTGACGTGTTAGGTTAAGTAACTAGTCATTAAAAGACGTAACATGTAAGTTAATGCATATTAATGAGACATTAAAGAATGAGGAAACCCTAACGTTAATAAAAGACGTATGAAACCCTAATTTACGATATTAATATTAAAGCATTTAAGTCTCATTTAAGTATAGAAACCCTAAAATATTAAAAAGATCATTGTGACGATTATGGAATCATTAATAATATATACGACATTAATGTATATAGGTTCTGTGAAGAAGGAGTAATTCTTTGCTTCCCTGTTTCGACTTTTGATCTTTTGCTTTCGAATAAGGTACGGATATTCTGACCTTTTCAGTAAAGGTTTCGTATAAGTTTTCTTTTCGTTTTCATATTAGGATTTCCTAAACCTTTGCTATGAACCCTAATGTGTCTATTTGAGTACATTGCTTATCCGAATCTGTGATTTTTGAATCATAAAACCTTTGATTTTGAACTATATGATATGAAGACTTTGATTTTGAAAACATGATTAAACATTTGATAAAATATGATCTATGTCGGTTATGACATTCTTATTTGATTCGATAGTTGACACCGAGCCAATTTTAACTAGTCATGGGGTTCCATGTCCATGTCAAGAATGCACTTCTGACATGACTCTAGGGCGAGAGTGATGTTCGCCACGTCCCTTATCTCGTTATCTCGTATGAGCTCAATTTGAATTATATTATGAATATTTGTCGTAGGGCGATGGATGCATCCTAGATCCGTTATATGCCATATATTATTTGTTATCCGTTATATGTTATCGATGATTGATGCTTTGCGTGCATGCACGCCCTTCATAACTCGTAGGTCTCCCTACAAATATGTTGCCTTATGTGATTATGATATGTTCGATATGGCATATGTTCGGGCTTTGAGGTAGTTAGCTATAAAACTTATTCGATATTCGAATTATCTTTTGAAAAGACTATGATTTCACTATCTTTCTTTTACTTTATTTCGTATTTGTTCTCGCTTCAGATTCGCTTTGCTTGTATATCTGCTCACCGGGCTTTTGAAGCTCACCGCACTTTTCTTTTCTTCCGCGCGGTATCTAAGCATTGAGCTGGGTATTGCTTTGGGATGAGTCTTGAGTGGACTTACCTTAGAGATTTAGCTTTGATATTATGATACCATTTAGACTTATGTTTTAGACATTTCTTTTGGAGTTTATTTTTCCGCTGGGACCTATGTATTGAAGTCTTTTGATTTGGATTATTTCCATATTTATGTTGAAGATTTCTTTTGGTTTATATGTTTGCTTTGATATGACACCATTACTTGTGATTCCTTTACCCTTGTGGGGTTGGGGCGTTACATTACAACTTACTTTCTATTGATGCATTAAGATTAATCTTGTGACTACTTTTGCAAACAACACATTTGAAAAAGCTACAAGCTAACATATTGACTACTTGAGCGAAAAAGAAAGTGAAAAATAACCATTGCGTTGCTGTGAAGTCATGTTATTATGCATTGCTTTTGACCGAAAGATATGGGGCTGATGAAGTTGATGGCATCTCATGTATGTGCTGATCTTCCAAGCATAAACTTAAGGGTTACTAGGTAGAAGGGGGATGTGTTATCTTCCAAGCATAAACTTTTGGAACTGTGTAAGGTTATATTGCCTTTCACGACGATCCTCCTCTCTTTGTTTATTTATTGCTTCTTCACGATCCTCGAATTCCTTATGTTCAATACTTTCACGAGTAACATGCTCTTGTTTTTGTAGCTCCATCTTTTCTTCCAACGAAATTACCTGCATTTTAAAATTTGAATATCATAAACATACAAACAACCTAAACCAGCCCATTTACTCAATATGACTTGTTTTATGCCTAAACCAACTTATTTACTTAACAACTATTAAAAGTTACAAACCTCACTCGTAGATCTTGAACCCTGACAATGAGGATGAGGATTGCAGGATGATCGAGTGGAAGGCATACCCGTCACCACGTAATGGGGATCCAAGGGTAATGAACTAGTACCAAATGTTCTCCCCTTTATTTTCCCTCCGTTACACTCATTCCAAAGATCCATATCGCCTGTTGGATGATTAATTAGTCTTATCCGGGCCATGCTTTGCCAAAAATTTTTCCTTGTATGCATTCTGTTGCAAATAAATATATAAGAATTATTTAGAATGATATGAAAACAACCTAACTACAACTAAGACAATCAAACAGCAGCCATGTGAACAACCAAACAGCGTAATCAAGTGTGACAACTCGTATTTTCAGGTCATATTACAAAACATTATTCATGCTTCATCATTTATCGTTTATCGTAAACTGGGTTTACGAGCATCAAATTCACGTAACCGTAATGGTTTAGCTGTGAATTCATGATCATATCATCGAGGACATTTCATATAGACTAAGTTTAGTCTACATTTCATTAAAATCATTATCATCATATTAGTTCATGCATGGTTTTGCATTTTACAATAAACGATAATTTTCATATTAAATAAACGTTATCGCGTAATTAATTATTTTGAACAATTGATCCATTACTTCCAAAATTATCCGATATATTTTATACTCGTATTAAGTTATAAAAATAATATTATGAGTTTACCAGTTTTAAATTTATTTTGTATATAAATTGTTAAATTTATATAATTACGACGGTTTCTTTAAATTCAACCCGATAAATATTTATTCACTCAAATCTTTCAAGAAATGTATTTTTACAATTTTATGACTACAATATATTTTACTTTGACCGTTAACATTTATTTTAGCTAACGCTACCCTAAATGTTCAAATATATACATAATTACTAAACAAGACTTACAAAGTACACATCTACTTATACTTTTATATTTAAAATATATATATATATATATATATATATATATATATATATATATATATATATATATATATATATATATATATATATATATATATATATATATGTATTATAGATACATACCCCTTGTGTCGACAAGGGGGTGATTCACCCAAAGATTTGCTAGATTTTTACTTATATTGTATCACACTCAACCATTTACACATACAACAATAATTTCAAAGTGTAAAAGTCAAGATTTCTCTCTTCTCTTCCTCTCCAAAAATTCGGCAGCCCCAAGATAAAAGGGAGGATCATCTCCAAGTTTTCAAGACAAGTTTAATTAAACACTAGTATCATTTGTTGCAAAGGTTTTGTAATACAAACCTCAAGTGATTAGGAAAAACCTTTTGTCCATAAGCCTCATCATATCACTAGTAAGCATTCATATTCATATTTTTATTTCACATTCATTTTTATGGTCATATCATTTTATTTGAGAAACATGCAAGTTATGTGATGTTTATACCACTTTTAAGGTTTTTAAGTGTTAAATATATATAATCCATCCTATAATTACTCCTTGTTATGTATTAGTTTTGGTGATGTCTAGGAACCCATGACACCCTAAGAAGGTGTATGGTAGGATTAGAATAGTTTCGGAGTTGTTTTGAATGGGTTAGAATAGGTTTGGCGAGAAAAACTCATTTCGACACGCTTTGAAAAGGGTCTGTTCTTAAAATTAAATTCTGGAAAATCCGACAGTGGGTATAATATTTTGGGCTAGATATTTAGAAAATAAACTTTAAAACGAAACCGTGGCGCTTGAACGGATTAAAACGGAGTTATAACGAAGAAGTTATGAATTTTTCAAGTTGAGCGTCAAAAACTATAAATTCGGAAATTTCAAGATGAAAATGTCACTCTTTACGAGTCAAAAATGAGTCTTAAGCTTTATAAATTGTGTCAATTATCAAAATATATTAGTATACTTTGACACGAATCTAAGGATGTAAAAACGTAGAAAACGGACTTGTAACGATTAAATTACACGCGATAAACCAAGTTGCCGTAACTTTATTCTATTAGCAAAATTAATATATTCTCTATTAAAAACATACTACGACAACTAAAGGACCATGTTGGCGGACGCTTTTAACAATGATGTAGAACTTTTATAACGTGATGTCTTCTAGTAAAAGTAAGTTCGCCTAGCATATTTTCCAAAATGTCCAACCGCTTGTTGAGCGGAGTTGTAACGAATAACATATAGTCACTCAAACTTTGGCTAAAACCATCCATAAACAACATTTTGGACAAAAGTACCATACTTTACCTATATTTTTCTCCGTGATCGAGACCTCTAGGATGAAAACTTAAACACTAAAACTTTGAGATAATGATTCAAGCTTCCCAAAACCGTTGAGTTTGTTTCTAACGCTCGACGGCACCATTTTACGACTAGCTTTTAGAGGCCGTTTTGTCACTTTCATGGAAATTTCAATAACATTATTTTACGACGAAAAGTTATAATTTCACAATAAATCACTAAATGATTATCGTCGGATATCATTTCAACGTAAATACATGTGAAGTAATTTAAAAATAGTCAAGACGTTAAAAGATTATATTTTCGACGAGAAGTATTGTTTTCAAAAATTCATAAGTGGTATAAATATCATCCGAATTGCATGCATAACATTACATCATGACTTATTATATATCATATCAATCATAATAGGTCGCAGTTAGAGATTGCGCATCATTTCGGTGTACGCACTTTTGTCATCGCATCATTGTACCAAGTGAGTTCATAGCCCCACTTTCTATTACTTAATTGTTTTACCAACTCTTGGGGGAGATACATGCTCAACTATTTTTAATCGAACACAAATGCTTTGAACGTATGCTATATCCAAATGTTTTATTGTCACTAAGTAATCAATTGCCATGTTTGAAGTCCCTACATCATGCACCATTAGTCACTTGCAGTGGAGCGAATATTGTGAATAGGCCTATTGGAATTAACACTCCCGTTCTTATTGACCCGCTTAGGAAAATCGAACGCACTATATTTGAATCATTAAGGTAAATTGGCAAGTTTACCTATTAGGGCTGCGATGAAACGATTTTACCAATTTCTATTGGTACGAGGTTTACGCTTTGGTTGTCATGAACTTAGTGAAATAAATGCTGTTTTGTTTTCAACGATGAGTGTGAAACAATGTAACTCACACTACGAATATTGTGTTCAAACGAATTAATTAAACCTATGAATTTCACTCAACCTTTGTGTTGACAGTTTTAAGCATGTTTTATCTCAGGTATCTAAGGCATTCACTTCATGGCATGCATGTGGGCTTATCATAGAGTCGTGGTGACGACGCGTCTCACATGGGATTTATACACTTTAAAAACATCGTTTGACTTGTACTAAACTTACTTTCCGCACATAGTAATTTTCATTTGGGACCTATACTTTGTAACTCTGATTATTTTATTAAATCAAACGATGTATTTTCCAAACGACATTTTAGGTCGTTCAATATAATCGGAATGTGATGCTATGACAATCAATCCCAGAATTCCATTCACGCAAAACAGTAATTTGGGGGTGTGACATCAAGCAAATCAAATAACAAGTAAAAATAACCAACAACGGCCTAGCAATAAGAACTAATCAAAACGTTGCATTTAATTCCAATAAGATAAAGAGACATACCCCTAGCTTTTGGGCCTTCAGGTTAATGTACACACTATTTTGTGAATGTGTATCTTCAAAAGAACTTGAAAACTGCCACCTGTTTCCTTTTCCTGCAGCAAATATCATAATTAAGAGTTGATAAGAAATATACCATAATAAGAAAATTTTATTTTGAATGTTTACATTATTTAACCTGTGTTGGGTCATTGTAAATGACCCGCACGTATGCTTCCCTACTGATAGGGATGAGCAACAAGCACTAAAAAACGGACGGCACAGAACCGTCTTGACTGCATCGCACCGGTTTTTATACCGATACGGTACTAGTACTACAAAAATGTTGGGATAGAAAAACCGGTAGCACATAAATTCAGTGCGGGATCATAACAGGAATTCCCGAATTCGGTACCGGAATATAAAAGGTTGGCTTTTTGAAATAAACCCATGATCCAAACACTCTTATGCAGATTCTCATGCATATTGGAACGTTTAAACAAAAAAAGCCCACAAAAAAGCCTCCCAAAACCTTCTGTAACAACTAAACCTATGTAACATACTTCAAAACTCTCCCTCAATCACAAATTTGCTTTAATATTTATGAACTAACAGCTGTAAAATTACAAAGGCACTACATAAAAACACACAATCATACAAATTAAAATGAATATTCAAATAAACAAAACCCCTATAACCCCTAATTTGATTTATCAATTATCATAATAAAAACCCCCAATATGAATCGAATATAAAAAACTTTAATAGAAATTAATTAGTTACCTTAGTTGATTATACCAGTTTGGTACCTCCTAACTGGATTAGTTTATTAATGGCTTGGTTGCTTGATGAAGGTGGCCTGTGACGGTAATGGTGGGTGAGGGTTAGGGTTTGTGAAATGGAAAGGGGGAAAAAGTTTGGTGTTTTTTGAAGGTAATGAAAATTGGGGAGGGGGAAATAACCCGCCTAAAATTTTTGAGGATTTATGTTTCAATTTGAAGAACCGCCTATGTTAAAGTTTTACAAAATAACACTTGATAAAACCCGGTTTTGTAAATGAAAACAGGGCTTTAATGTATTTTTGATAAAGCCCAGTTTTTTAAAAGAAAACATGGCTCTAATATAAGGAATAGAGCCCGGTTTTAATAAAGAAAACGCGGCTCAAATATTTGTTAACATAGAGCCCGGTTTTGTAAAAGAAAACATGGCTCTATTCCTTTTTTTAAAACATGGAATCTTCATAGAGCCCGTTTTTAACTAAAACCGGGCTCTATTAAGGGGGCTCTATTTCAAAATCTCTAGTAGTGGTTTCTCATCAGTTAATTTTCATATATTATATCTCCAGTCAAGTAATATGTGCATATGTTTTTGCATCATAGATCTATATATTTTTAGTCGCATCGTCAAAACACTGTTACATTGGACTTTTAATGGTAAGATCTCGTTTTACTTCCATTGGCTTCTCTCCATAGCAATCCAAAACAATGACTCCTTCGATATCATCTGAATGATGATCTCACAAAAGAAAGAAATACTTAACGGTGAAAGACCCGCTAGAATTATGACAAACTCTAAAAGATAGATTACCATTTAAAGAGAGTATCTCAATGAAAGCTCGTTGTAATTGAATGCACCTCTTGTTGCAATATTATAAAAGTATAAGCGAGTTCATACTCATAATTTTCAGGTCTGAAAAAAATGTGACTCAAATGATAAAGATGAGATGTTTAAGTAAACATTCCCAATTTTAAAATTCTCGAACATGCTTATAGAATAGCAAATATCGATATCATGGTTTAAACAATATGATGAGATATTATAAAAATTTTCATATTTTATATAAGAAAAGCCAATGCGCTTTCGACGAAAAATATGAAAGTCATTCAACTGTTAGTCCGTCCATTCGTTGAGATGAATGTGACAATAGTAATGATGATCATTATATACATATCAGTGGCATGAGTGTGATAAATTAATGATTATTGTGTTGATTTAAAGAACACAGTTAGCAACCTCAAGTTGCAAGATAAATGATGAAATTCTCAATTAAAGATTTGCATTCCCTCATGTGAATGTAATAATATATTGGTCAGCGTATAAATCTTCATTCCTTAAGTGAATGTGATAAAATGATCAACATAAAATCTTCATTTCCTTAATAAATGTGATAATATAATGATCAATGTAAAGATCTCTATTTCCTCCAATGAATGTGATTAAATGATCAATATAAGATCTCCATTCTCTTACGTGAATGAGAACATAAAAAGATAAACTAAAGATCATTCATCATGATCATGAATATGGTCGAAATAATATGACAAATAACAACCCATGAACAGTGGGAAAATAAAAATGGAGCAAAAGGAAAATGTGATATATGCAAAATACAAGTGTTTCAAAGAAATACACACTAACTTCATGAATGTAAGAATATATGCTAACACATGTTGAAATTTATATGAATGCTTCGTAAAAGCAATTATAAAATTGTCATGAGGAATGAAGTTCAATATTAAGAATGCATTATATTTTTTGTTTCTTCCTTAACATGCATTATACATATATTAGTGGCAGATAACCACAAGTTATAACATAATTATAATATTTTTTGGCATGACCGTTTATACCATTCTGAGTCATTAATGATGTGAAAGTTATAATAGAATAAGATTCTTCAATCTAATGTTGTTTTCTCTCAAAGAAAGTTAACTATTCATCCATAAATTAGATTGGGGGTCAATCACTCAATCACCTGGAAAGAAAAAAAGTGGATATATGTAGGCATATACATCCATTATGTGCACCATTTAGATTTTAAAATCGATGCATCGTCTAAATGGTCATAAAAATCGCAAACTCAAGTTCGCATGATTAATAGCTCAACTAATTAAAATGTGAGCAATACATTCCAAATTATGCGTTTCTTTATGAAAATTTGATGAATTTCTTCCATACTTTCAATAATAATGAGAGAAAAACTATATGTTGGTGTATAGGGTCGTGATATAATATACAACAACAAAATTAGCATCATGCCAAACTGTCATTATAAATCCTCCCCTTTAAAATTGGTCTTGGTTAGAAACCAAGTATCTCTCAATTTAATTTGTTTTGTGCAATACATACTCAAATTACTCCACCTAAATGCACATATATAGGATATAGAAGAAGGATAATTCCTTCAGGAGGAGAGAAAGTAGTAGCTGCGAGTTCAGAATGAAAAGTAGTTGCACTTGTATGCGATTGCCAAGATAGATTAAATTTGATAGTTGAACCACTTTATGCGTCCTGATTCTTTTTAACACTGTGATCATCGGGTTAAGGGCGGATATGCATAGGGCTAGGTAACCGTGACCATCTGGCCAGTCTTCCACTGATAGGGAGTGTACTCACAAGTCCAAATCCATGCTCCTTGAGTCTCTATTTACATTCCCTGACTCACCAATGGAAGTAGCATTTTAGTCATTGCACATGTAGATAAATCATTATGATTTGATACGATGAACATGGTTAGCACATTCTCCTATCATAAGACCTCGACCTTACCTTTTATTTTACTATTGCATTTCATTTCTTAGTTTAATATTAGTTTATAAAAATTACCAAATTCGTGCCAATCTCTCAGATTGAACCCCCTTGCGTTATTAGAATAGATAATTAGAATACCTTAAATAACTTTAGTTCATTCACTCCTTGCGAACGACCCGTGCTTACCATTCACTAACTACATTAATCGGGTATAATGCCCATAATTGTTAGTTTATTGGTTAGTCGGAAATTATAAATACTAAAATCTGATAAAAATCTTACACCTAGATAAAAACAAATCAAAAAAATTTCGAGAAAATTTTGGAACAGTGTTCTTCAAAAATCCTAAAAAGACACTACTTTTGTGATTATGTTTGGGTTTTTCCCAGATGAATGATTAGATAAACACTTACACTACCATACAAATCAAACCTTGAACAAAACTAACCGTTAAATCTACGATTTGACCTACGAACATTCGAAAACATACCCAAACATAAATCTAACCTAACTAACTTAACCAACAACTATCATATTGCTCTGATGCCAATAGTAGATTCCCACATATGATCAACTTAAATACTAAACATGGTGACTTGATGGTGGTGGTGGTACCATGATATATAGAAGAGAAGAGAGGAAGAAAGAAAAGATAGGGGTTTCTATTATCACACACTAGCTTCACCTTCAAGTACACACACAAGTGAGGGCACTTGTGTGTCTTATAACATCCCAACGCCTACTATTCTTGCACTTGGGCTTCGTTTTGGCTCATGTACTAGGCTTAGGATACTTCCACTATTAGACTAAAACTTATAGCCTATTAGCTTAGATCCTTTAGAATGTTACTAGACTATAACATATTCTATAAAAACGTTACAAATTCCTAACAATAGAATGACTATTACTTCTATAACTATAATTAATGCTAACAAGAAGAGATCACCATCGATCAACAAGGTATTGCCACCTTTGCTGAACTGAATTACTTCTTTGGACTTGGTCTTCAGATACTGACCCGCATCAGTACTCTTGAAGTGAGACATCTTTTGGTTTTCAACGACTCAAAAGAAGGTAGAGTTGTACTTCATTCTTCAGTTCAACTTTTTTGTTGTGTATGGTGAAGTTGTCTTTAGCATTGTGTTATATGAGCTAAAGTTGTGTTCAACTTCTGTGTACTAAAGTTGTCTTCAGTATCTGCATTGTATGAGCTGAAGTTGTCATCGGCTTTGAACTTGTGTGAGCTAAAGCTCTCTTCAGCTTTTACACTTAGGATATTTTATGTTTAAATCTAGTTGAGGAGAAGTGGCGGGTGCTGAACTCACCCAACAACTTTACATGTTCGAATCATTTACCATTAATAAATTACTAAAAATATATTCTAATAAAATAAAGTTTTTTGTTATTGCGGATTAATTCGGTGAAAGTTGCAAGGGGTGTCGTTGTTGTTTATGGAGGGAATAACATAAAAATGTAAGTTTAGAAGTCACAATATAAGTTAAAATTTAATTATGCAACTATAAGTTATATTTAATAATAATATGATGTTAATTCTCATTAATAATTTAAGCAATTGCATTAACTTATTATATGTTACAAAGTTTCAAAACTAAGTATGCAAACAGAAAGTGTGTGTACTAAGAATTCTGTTATTATAATGGTCTAAATATTTTATAGTAGTTAAAGATAATAACTCGAAAAAGATACTAGGTGATTTGATTTTGTTTAACATTAAATTTAGGGAAAATAGAACAAAAAGATACTCAAGTTTTAGGTGTTATTTTTAATCAAGGTATCTCACTTATTTTTTTCATAAAAAAGGTATCCGGCTTACTTTTTTTGGCCAATTTGGGTATATTTGCTAAATATTAACGATTATCCGTTAATTTTTACATTTTTAGTCTACCATCAAAGCCACTACCACCAACCATCGTCGCCACCACAAACCCTACTCGCCACCACCACTAACAAATCCTCAACCACCACCCCACTCACCATTGCCTAAAACCACCAACCACCACCAAGCACCGTCGCCACCACCAATGCTACCCACCCACCAATACCAGCACCACCTACCGCTACCACCAACCCCAACAATCATTGTTTTACCCACACGCCACCCAACACTGTTATCACCACCACTATCACCTAACCAACACCGTCGTCATGACCAACCTCACTCACTGTCGCCATCACCACCATACCCAACCATCATCGTCATCTGTATTAAGAAGGTCTGGTGGTTTGTGGCGGTGGTTGGTGGTGGTAAGTGGGATTGGTAGTGGAGGTGGTGCTTGGTAGTGGTAGTGGGGGGCCTGATTGGTGGTGGAAACGGTGGTAGCGAAAGTGATTGGTGGTGGCTGCGGCATACTTGAAATGTAAAAATTTTTTATACGGATGACCATTAAATATTTTTAAAGAATTACCTAAACTGAAAAAAAAAATTTGATACATTTTTATACCAAAAAAAGTGGGATACCTTAATTGAAAATGACCTCTAACTTGAGTACATATTTGTGTCATTTGCCCTTTAATTTATTAATACATCATGCAAACTATATATCCTAAATATAAAGAGAAAACAAATTTACTTAAAACTTAAAAACTAATAAATAAAATAAAATTAGTAATGCTATTAGACTAAAATAAACCTTCTCGTAAAAGACAATACAATATATTAATTATGTAAATACCTAATTATGGTTAAAATGACTAACTTTCTTTACGTTCATTTACTCAACACTCATATATACATAAAAATAATTTCACATGCAAATTAACTTTACTATAAATTAAACCACTTAAAATGGTCTAGTGGCAAAAGGGCTTGTGACTATCACTCTAAATTGTGTGAGGTCTCAAGTTCAATCCTTTTAGGTGAAAACAACCTTAAGTGGCCGGCACACCTCCTGAAAAGGGATGACTCTATCTGGTTTGAATATGTGTGGCGGTAGATTCAAACCCCGTAAATTAATTGGCCAAAAGATTAGAAATTATGGTTAAAATAATAATAATAATAATAATAATAATAATAATAATAATAATAATAATAATAATAATAATAATAATAATAATAATAATAATAATAATAATCTATATCTATACTACTTATAATGGAGGATGACCCTCTCTCCTAAATTTTTTTAAGATGTCATTAATGTGTTTTTTAAGCATTACAATTTTTAATGCATAATTTACACAATAAATAGCTTTTACTAATTTATCTTCCACAACATTTTAATGCTTCATTTATTATTTCTTTTTGAATTAGTTTAGTTTTAATGGAAAAATACACATATAAATGAATATGATTTTAAAATGCATGCAAAATTACAAAGTTCCAAAACTATTATTATATCGTAAGAGTGTTTCGAGAACCAATCTAAATAAATTTTGAATTATTTTAAATAAAATTAACCACAAAAGTAAAAAACGGTTTTTTGTAAAAGTCGGGACAATTTTTTCAAGACAAATGATGTAACGATGTAAATTCACAAGTGATAATTTATTTGATTTTATACATATTACACATATCTATATCTATACTACTTATAATGGAGGGATGACCCTCTCTCCTAAATTTTTTTAAGATGTCATTAATGTGTTTTTTAAGCATTACAATTTTTAATGCATAATGTACACAATAAATAGCTTTTACTAATTTATTTTCCACAACATTTTAATGCTTAATTTATTATTTCTTTTTGAATTAGTTTAGTTTTAATGCAAAAATACACATAATGAATATGATTTTAAAATGCATGCAAAATTACAAAGTTTCAAAACTATTATTATATTGTAAGAGTGTTTCGAGAACCAATCTAAATAAAATTTGAATTATTTTAAATAAAATTAACCACAAAAGTAAAAAACGGTTTTTTGTAAAAATCGAGACAACTTTTTCAAGACAAATGATGCAAAGATGTAAATTCACAAGTGATAATTTATTTGATTTTATACATATTACACATATCTATATTACTTATAATGGAGGGATAACCCTCTCTTCTAAATTTTTTTTAGATGTCATTAATGTGTTTTTTAAGCATTACAATTTTTAATGCATAATGTACACAATAAATAGCTTTTACTAATTTATCTTTCACAACATTTTAATGCTTCATTTATTATTTCTTTTGAATTAGTTTAGTTTTAATGCAAAATACACATATAAATGAATATGATTTTAAATGCATGCAAAATTACAAAGTTCCAAAACTATTATTATATCGTAAGAGTGTTTCGAGAACCAATCTAAATAAATTTTGAATTATTTTAAATAAAATTAACCACAAATGTAAAAACGGTTTTTGTAAAAGTCGGGACAATTTTTTCAAGACAAATGATGCAAAGATGTAAATTCACAAGTGATAATTTATTTGATTTTATACATATTACACATATCTATATCTATACTACTTATAATGGAGGGATGACCCTCTCTCATAAATTTTTTTAAAATGTCATTAATGTGTTTTTTAAGCATTACAATTTTTAATGCATAATGTACACAATAAATAACTTTTACTAATTTATTTTCCACAACATTTTAATGCTTAATTTATTATTTCTTTTTGAATTAGTTTAGTTTTAATGCAAAAATACACATATAATGAATATGATTTTAAAATGCATGCAAAATTACAAAGTTTCAAAACTATTATTATATTGTAAGAGTGTTTCGAGAACCAATCTAAATAAATTTTGAATTATTTTAAATAAAATTTACTCCAAAAGTAAAAAACGGTTTTTTGTAAAAGTCGGGACTTTCAATTGTTTTTATATTAATTAGTTTGATATTATCCATCACTTTTTTTAAAGTTACTCAAACTCATTATTTTTTCGCTATTGGTAAAATTATTGTAAGAGAAAACATAAAATTGAAAACATTTTTTGCCTAAAATTTTATTACTTGATACCGGCTATCGCAATGCGCGGGTACCCTACTATAATATTCTAAAGAGTTGAAATATGCGACATGAAACTTTTGACATCCGCAAATTTATCGTCACATAAAACGTTTCAGATTATAAAGCATGGTTCATTGAAAATTTTTATTTCGTAGTACCGCCGCCGATCGCGCATGGCATTCTCGCTAAGTAATAATAATAAACTTTACTATACATTGTTGCCCCTCTGCCCAGGTCCTCTTGTTAAATAAAAAGTTAGACTATAGACTACCCTAACCTATATATGAAAATGGACTTCTAACATATGGGCTACTGGCCTTCTCAGGGCTATAAATGAATCGGACGAACATGAATAGAACTTTGTTCATATTTGTTTATTTAATTTTAATTGGAAAAATGAACGAACACGAACGCTTAAACGAACAAATTTTCTTTTCCATGTTCGTTTATTAATAAAATGAGTTGTTCATGTTCTTTTATGTTCGTTCATTAAGGCACTAAACGAATATAAACGATCGAACATAAATGATCATAGGCAAACAAACATAAACTTTATACAGTTAAAAAATATGATATACGAAGATAAATAAATAAATGAACATAAACGAATGCATAGTCAGACGTTCACGAACATAAATAAATGGCGCGACTTTTGTTCATGTTTGTTCATTTAACTAAACGAACGTAAAATATTGTTCATATTTGTTCATTTAATAAATAAACGAACATAAACGAACTTTTTAATGAACGATTCATAAAATGTTCACTGAACGTTCAGTTCGTTTACAGCCCCATACCTCATAAGTCATGAATACCTTGTGTCATGGACTCCTCTTTTTGATACAGTTTAACCATGTTATTAGGTGGTTGTCTCACTTACATAACTATTTTACCAAACACACTGATAGCTAGCATTTTTTTTGTATTCAAAAAGTGATGGTACTCTAAAATTTTGGTTTATGATGTTACTTGGTTGATGAGAAAACTAAAAAGGATTAAATTAAACAACATACACAAGAAGGCTGCGAAACATATTTAAAAAAAGGAGATAAAACGAGGATAAACAAGTTATTTCTTAGGACACACATTGTTCACACGCAAAACAGATAAACATCATGATAACTGTCAAACTAGATACTTAAAATAATGTTGCTATTAACCACAAAACCATATAAATCACAACGTTAACCAAGGTTTTATAGCAAGTAGAAACTTGAAGAGTCCTTCGTGCACATTAATTACCTGCAGCGACACATTTGACTAGTTAGCAGAAATTGTAATACTAATCTCTATTAACGAAGAACAAATGTTGATGTTTAATTCTTACACTAGCTGGAGGGGTGTTTGATCTTGGCAAGAGTAATTATTATTGGGTTGAAGTTCATTGACTTGAAGATAGTTTCGACCATCGAATGGCTGATGGGGTGCTACTAAATCATAATCAGAACTTCCAGGCATTAAGCTCATATGCTGCTGTTGGGCTCTTTCATTTTCAGCAATCTAGTCAATTGTGCAAGAGTTAAAGTCAATGAAAATCGATCATACTAGAGAATTATGCAGCGAGAAAAAGAGAGAGACCTTTGCTCGGAGGAACTGATTACTATTATGCAACTCATTTTCCTGCACTAAATAGTAATTGAATCTTAATTGCTAAAATGAACCATTAAATAATTACTAGAGATATGACAATATATAGATAGGCATTTTCAGGGATATAAACTAAAATGAAGTTTGTAGGGGCTAAACTACCATAACGTTATTAACTCTTCACAATCTATAAGATTTAAAAGATATTTCAGGGTGTGCAAGCCCATTTTGAGCTCACCAGAACACATGGAATAGAGTCATGAACTTCCAATAGCAACAAAGTAGCCAGGAACTTATATTAGATCCAAACATTACTATATATGAATAATTATTGGGTTTAGGCTATAAAACAGCAACAAACTTTCTTCAATTGACTGTTTCGATACGTAAAATTTAAAAAATTTGTTTAAATTAATGTAACAAACTTTCATAAGTGTTCCAATATGCACATGTTGATGTAGTGTCAAACCAGAAAATGTGACATGTGTCACCATTTAAAAGGTGACAACACATCAAAATATGCATGTTAGAACATTTTCTTAAAGTTTGTTACATTTACTCATATTTTTTAAAGTTTACGTGCTAATACGGGACATCAAAGAAAGTACATCATATCGCTATATTATAACCTAAAGCAACATTTATGTGATTTCATAAGGTTAGTTTATAAATTTCATTCTCGTAATATAGCTGTTGTCATTAACCTCAAAGCATTAATTAATACTCTTAAAAACTGAAAAAAGTGTTTCTTGTAGATTTAAGCTCGATTTAACCATTTTGAGGTCATTTTGCCAACTTTTCACTCAACTATGGTGCACGAGAGCTAATCTTTAAAGCTTCAAAATACCTAAGTTTACTACCATAAGATGTCATCAGAAGCAAGTTAATTACCCGTTTCTGCATATACTCGATTTCAGCAAATAGAAGTTCATTCTGCAATTTTTGTGGCAAAGATTGATGTTAGATTTCTGAATATCATATATAAATATGAATTACAAATGAGGAGGTCTATACTTTTTTTGATCTGATCCTGCTAATGCCTTTCTCTAACTTGGTTTCAAGATTCTTGAGGTCTTTTGCTTGCATGTTCCCAAGCGATTCACCCATGATGTTCCTGTAAAATTGCCTTTTAACAAAAGGTTATGATCTTGATCTCAATGAAACACATGAAGGCTTAACCAGATATATACTGGACTTTTAAATGTTACCTGTTTTGGTTCTGAAGGTTGGCGATTTGCTGACGGAGTTTTTGAGCTTCTTGTTGGTAAAACTGCCATATTAAAAGTAAGATGATTTTATTACATTAAAGGAAATAAAACATAAATAAATGAATAAGTGAGGTGTTTAGTGACTTGGTCAGAAAACTAATCAGGTATTAAAGTTTTTACCTGAGCATTGGCTTCAGCAACAGAGCCACTGCTTGGTGGATCTAAGCATGCCTTCTTATACCTATCTATGGTTCCTTTCACACTGATTAACAAGAAACCAAAAATCATTAAACAGTCATTGATGTCAGCAACTAAATGAACTTTGCATAATTTAAGTAGTTCCTATTTTACCAATAAAATTTAACTACTATATAAAACCAATATGCAATCACAGCATCAAATCTATGTAATAAGCCCTCGAGGATGTACCAGCATAGACAAAACTTGTTGGCCGATCCCAAAAGTATGCACTATAACATGTAGCTAATTATACTGGTAGTTAACTAGATTCAGTTTTAATGGGTTCAACGGTGTTGACATGCTGTAACCAACATTCTATATGCAATCCGCTGTTATGTTTCTGCCACGTTGCTAGTTGCTTTCTAGCATTGAGTTTTATTAAAGCTTCGTTTTTGATAAAATTGCTAGAAAAAGTTCAGGAATAATTTCAGATATCTCAGAACAGTTGTAAAAGAAAATATCGCTGTTAAAAAAATGATAGCACCTTAAAAAGATCTATTTAAAATGCAAAAACATTATGACGTATACATCTACTTTGTTCCACCAGGTATACATTCCAAACAGAGTTTGTATGAACTAGTTATGATATTGGTGCTACCGACCGTATTAAAACTTTCCAAAGGATCTTAGCAAGCCTGGATTATTGGTAATAAATTTATAGTTTAACATATTTAAAACTTGTATAGATCCAAAGGTAAAGTGATGTAGACTAAATAACGTGATAACACAAATCGCACTTGTTGATTCACACGAATACCAGGAACGATTCTACCAATAATCGTTGATTCACACGAATGCCGATTATGGGGTAATTCTTAGAAAAAGCCGCCAAAAATAGACTTTTGGTATTTCATTGAAATGCTTAGCCAAAAAGGCAATACACTTAGTAAATAGAGATACAAAGTCGAAATGGGCCATAAAGGACAAACGGGCCGAAAACTATTACCAAAACAAAAGTCCGAAAAACCCGAAAAAACATTAAAATGCAAATAACTCATAAACGGAGCCTCGTAGCCCAAGTTATGCTCATTTTGATGAGACCCCTTTCGTCACGCGATCTTGGGCCTCCGGAAACACAATGGCCCTTTCATCAACATTTGGTCCCACATCATATAGAAAGCTCTTAATTCTTCTATTCGATTTCATGGTAACAATGTTAATTCATTAGTTTATGCAGAGGTCTTGTTCTCATGATTTGAGTAGTTATGGACCTTTTGGTAATGGATATGACTTTATAGGAGCTGATTTTCCCTAGCAAAATAGTGTTTCATTAAAAACAAATCCTACTGCAAGACCAAGTTTTTTTTATCTCTAAATTAACTAGAATGGTACTCATGATATCTTCATAAAGTTTATCTAATGGAAGCCTTGTTACTTTTGGTAACATTCCGGCTTCAAAAGACTGCTTTACTTATTACAAGCTTTTCTCAGGCCAAAAGTTATCTATATGTACAGAACTCTCATTGTCACAACTATATATGAAATGCAATAATGTTTACCACTGTTGTAGCAGACGTATTAAGCACTAAGCCTAAACTATGTGTGTTTTAAGAAAAACCATCCATATGATTGTAGATACACGATTGAAGTTTCCTGCATTTAGGCGTTTACCTTCTTCACATAACCATTACCATAACTATAACCAGCAATAGACGAATATTGCAAAATCTTAGGCTTCTAGACTTTCTTATTAATAAAGTCATTCCCTTTTCCATACAGCCATGGACCATCTAAAAACTTTGAAATGAATATTCCTATCCATTCATGAAATCCAAATATCTGCACATACATACTGATCAGCGGCCACATCTGTAACTGATTTCTAGCTTTCTATTATCTTCTTGTAAAAGACAATTGGCAAGAACAATATTTTGGAGAAATGAAACTTCCCTCACTCAAGTATTTACTATTGTTATCTTGTGTAATTCTACCAACTTGGGCCTTATTGACTTCCAAATGACACAATTCGGGTCATCTAAGTGTAGGTCTACATACTCCCCGATCTTGTTAAACGGGTAAACACATGAGGTTTTCTTTGTGCAGGCTACCTAGAGAGGCCAAGTCTTTAATTCTAGTGTATGCGCTCTAACCGGGGTATCTGAGTGACTATTCCCAACTCCTTCCTTGACCACCCCCAAAATCTGTAGCTACTGAGGTTGGTTTGAACCTCATACCTCTTGTGAGGACACAAAGGTGTTTGACCGTTAACCGGGTATTAACCTACTAAAATGTCCCATTTGACGCAATTTATATGTCATACAAAAGAAATTCGGTCACTTGTTTCTATTTACATTAGTTATTGTCAAATTTAAAAATAAGTTTTCAAAACGAATATATTTTGTAGAGTATTTGTTTATCGTAGAGTGACATTTCAGGTTGAAACTCACTAATTTTACTTACTGAGGAGTTAAAATTATTTTTTTACCATGACTTCTTTAAAAATTTGGATTACAAGAACTAAATCCGTTTCCTTAGGCTACCCCCAACGCTACGGGCATGAGGGGTTGGGAAGCAAATTCACAAAGCAAGAATGTTTGGGAGTGTGGCGTGAGTGGTTGGCAAGGAAAGAAGAAAGGCAGCCAAAGGTGAACTTTTCACTTTTCGGCAATTTTGTTGGACCTGTTACGGATCTATGTCTAAACCGTAGTCACAATATACCAAAAACACGAGATAAAGATTGAACTTTGCTTAAACGTAAAATGCTTTATTTAATCTGTCATCATCTTGTTTGATTACATGTTCTAACTATATAAACAAAGTGAAACGGTATGATTGAAAGGGTGTGTTGGTTCGTTAAATCCAACAGGCACAACCCTTCTTTGTAACTGCCATAATTGATTCATAACTAACTTCTAAACTACTTTATGTAATTGTTTATAACTGTCCATAACTGCTTGTTTGGATCAGCTGATTGGGATTAACCCAATAATTGTGCTAGTGTATATATAAATTTTTTTTGAATTTTTTTTAGTTTGTAGTGTGTGAGAGATATATAATGAGGTATTTTAATAAATAAAAAAATATGTTGAAAGGTGAAGTGATGTGAGATGGTTGAAAAGTGAGATGGTGGTGAAGGAGAGATGCTAATGTGACGCTGAGGTGTAAGGTGAAGTGGTGTGAGTGATGGGGGTAGTCTTATAGAACATAAAACTTAACAAAAACAATTGAAAAACATGCACACAAAATAGAAGCCACTCAGTATGAAACACTAATTCTCTAATACCGTAAATACAAGAGCAACAACTATTGGTTTAATGGACAAAAAATTAATAGACGTGTGTTAGGATCGAACTCGAGACCACGTGATTGCACACTTTACGTATGCGAATTAAAGTTAATAATTAAATGTAATAGTTATATTTATTTATTAATTAAATGAAATAACATAACGGACGTTAAGTAATTAGTGTAATGGACTAATGGTCGTCAAATGTAATTGGAAAAGGACTAAGTTGTAAATAATGGGAAGGTTCCGGAATTCCTTGTGGGATACCTCATCCGATCGGCCACAAGAAAAGGAAACCCAATCCATCTACAACTCAAACTTGTTCACCAAGTTTGTTTGGGTATAAATACAAAACCAAGGGTGTTTGTAATTTATCTCTTGTACTCATTAAGCTAAACCTAAAATTGTTTTGTGTGTGTTTTGCTCCAAACGATCGTACACCACACCAAGGGTGTCGATCACCACCTTTTTCCAACTCAAGTTATTTGGTTTGATTAAAACTAGCATTCCTTTAATTTGGTATAGTACGTGTGTACAAGAAAGTGGTACTAACACATTATTGTTAGTATTCTTGGATTGAATTACAAAACGGTAAGGGGTAATTCTTATAATCCTATAAACCCTAATTAGGGTTCATCCAAATTGCTAGTTTTGTGGATTTGATTCTTGTTCGGCTAGAATCAAGAAAGGTACGCATATTCTTTTTTATGTTAATTAATTATTCGTTAATCTTTCCTATACGCTTCCGCATGTGTATTTGATGTTTTGAGATTATTTATTGAATGTCATGTTATATAATTCCAACAGTGGCATCACAAGTCATTGGTATTAATGAGTAATTAATTACTAAACGCGTAAAAAACGAATAATTGTATGATGTTTGATATGGTTAATCTAGGGTTTTGGATTACTTTTTTATGTGTCGATTGTATTTTTTTTATGGGGCGTACCCCTTAATTTTTTTTTAGTCGACATGCTTAAATTTTTTTAGGTTGGAAAATTGTTTGCTAACCTTATCGAAACCTAGAATTAATATATATGTTACGTGATTAATTCATGAATAATATGTTATGTGACATGGAATTATTAATATGCGATCTTGTGACTATTTGAATAATTGTTATGTTATATCCATGATGATACATACATGTTTGTAATGGATAGTTGCTTGAATATTGTTTAATTGTTAAGATATTTTATCACATGTTTATTTACGATAAATCTTGAATTGGGGAAGACTCCAACTATATACATTAATGAATCAATTATGTACAATTTGGTATATCATTAATTATGGGTTTACGCAATCGATTTGTCGATGTATGTAGCTCACTTTCAATTGGGAGAGTGAAAGCCCTAATTAATATATACATTAATTTAACGTAGACATTGATTATTAATAGGGTTTTATCGAATAAGTTGCATGTGGCTACTTGTTTACACGCATTAAATTGTTTATTATGTGCGCATTGTTTTTAGTTGTTTATTTTTTATTTTGTTACTTGTTTGTTTATTATGTACGACAGTTTTAAGCAAAGGGTAATTTTGAATAGAAAAATAATACGGACTAAACAATGGTGAAATTTGATTTGTTTTTGAAAAGTTAAGTTTTCTATAGTTTAATTGATTGATGATTTTGGTACAAATGGTCCGAACGGCTCACCCAATTTGACTGGATCGTGTGGGAAGTATTAGAGAGGGAGCGATTAAGATTGTGACCCTAAAGAGGAGGTTATTGCTTCAACACGACCAAACTCTCCGCTTGCTTACGAGTCAAATTGAGCTACTTAGTAAGCCATTAATGTACAAACTCATCTTAAGGGCGAATTAGTTTTAATTCCATGCGCCACTTCGGTGGTAATTACCCGAAACACTAAGTCTTTACACTTATGCAAAAGTACGGTATAATGGGCGATAATTAACGCTAAATTCCTTGATTGGTGAACCCAATACCTCAATCAAAACTTTGATAATTTGATCTTTATGAATTGATAATAAAAAGTTTTTATATTAAAATTATGCTACAAGATGAATGCATGACATCTTTGTACATATTTGATTTGACTACATAAAATCAAAACTAGTACCCCTTATAAATTAAGTTATGTGCCATCTAATTAAAGGAACACTTGAAGTTGCAATTTACGCCATGACAAGATTTGGCTTAGATTGTGATGGAGAGGTAAATCTCATGTAAAGTCGACCTTACATGGATATATTTGCATTTCTTTAAGTTAGATACTTAAGTCGAGTAGAAGTAGAACTGTACTCAAGGCATAAGATGGGATGAAACATGTTTATCTTTGCAATAGCGTTGGAAAATATAAATCCCATAATGATCTAGGAATTGGAAATTGTTTGCCAATTATTGTTCGGACAGACACCTATTATGTGCTTTCACATTAGCGCATCAATCGATGTAATGGAACCACGATAATTTGATCCTAGTTTTTGAGAAAATTCTATGGTTATATGAATATTACCTGGGTATTTTATTTTCTTGAAAAGTTTAATTATCGAAAATATCGAAATTGAATTTTGAAAATTCTTTAAATGTATTAATGCAACATTAAACCGTAAACGAGGTTATTCTCATTGGTAAATTGATCTACACCGTAAGGGTTTTTGGTAGAGTCAACTTTGCTAAATGAATAAACCTAGTCCTCTTTTCATAAGAAAGAGTGAGATTCAATCCTATTCATTTTCATGAATGAAGAAAGGTATGATAGGACAATTAGATTTGTCTAAATTCTAAATACATAACTCGTAAGCAAATTTTAATAGTTAAGAAAATTGCATATTTCTGAGTTATTAAATTAGAAGCTAGAATAATTACTGTATAATTGGTAAAAGACAAACTAGCATATGTTATCTAGTTGTTTTGTTTTGACCATTTAAAAGTACTACTTATAATTGTTGGAATAGTAGAATTATTAAGAAAGAAATTGCATGCCCAATTTTTCAAGTTAATAGCATTTATGGATAATTCATCATCTACATAGTAGAATACACTTTTTTAGTACATAAGTAATTGTTATGTATGGACTTTATCAAAAGTGTATGGAAGTAAATAGAACACTATTTTCTTTCATCGGTTAATGAAACACTTACAATGTTGTCAAATCCAGCGGAGCATTGTGTTCTTATTAATCAATAAGGAATTAATGTAATGATCTTTAATTCAAAGGGAGTTACAAGCTTTGTTATCTTGGCAAGAACCCGCATTATCTCTAGAATGTCTTAAGATAATTACTTTCCACTTGTAGACACTTATGTTTTCAAGGATAGTCATGCACGCTTCCTTATTAGACAATGAAGTGGTTCTACATCTACTAGTTATGCTAATATCAATGACACAATCATATTGGTCACATAAGCAAACATATATCGTGTTTTTTATTTGCTACATGATGTTGTTCCATGCACAAGTGGAAGAAATCTATATTGTGTACAAGGTACAACATATAGGTATATGATTTAACGGATTCGCTTGACTGCAAGGTAAGAGACTAACGTTCAAATATAACTTGTACATATCTAATTCAAGAAACACTTGGTTTTGCAATTTACGTCATGTCAGAACTTGACGAGATTGCAACAACGAAGTAAATATCTATGTGAAGTCAGACCTTGCATGAACATATTTGCAGTTTCTAAATTAGACAAGTATTTAGAACATGTGTCAAAATGATATATAAGACTAGTTCAAATTAGATATTTATGTATTATTATAATGACATAAATGAAGTAATCTAATACTACTTCAATTTGTTTATTTATGTATTTTGGAATGACATAAATGAAATATAATGTAGTCCTACATTAATGTGAAGTAAATAAATTAACTTGAAATTACTATTGAAACCAAGAGTTGTGTTCATAATTACTGTAGTTAAACATGTTTATGATTCATTGTAAAGACATAAACATAAAGTCTTTTAAGACTTATAATAAAGTAAGACGTTAAGTTGTTATGTTTTTTAATTAAGACATATACAAGAAGTCATTGAGTTGATCAATGATTTATAACGTATAATGAGATTATAACAGTTTATGTTTTCTTGATGAGACATGGATATTAAGTGACTTAGTTAAACATTACTTATGTTATAAAGCATGCAATTGGCTTGGAAAGTCTATTATACCATTAAGTAGACTTAGTTGGTAAATAGGTAAGCCAAGAGGAATATGTTTATCTTATATATTATTAGATTGTCTTACAATATTAATTCTAATGAATACCACAAGTTGATGGTATGTTCAGTTAGGAGAATCAAACTCTATTTGATTTGTTTGATTCAAGATAACCAAAACTTCTTTCTTAAAAAGTAACAAGGTTATAAAATTGAGTATGGATTGAATATACTCAATATGACTCCAACCTAGAAGATTGATAAAACACCATTTCATTATGGAATGTGATGAATCACATTAAGTTTTAAAATTGAAGATTCTGAATTTGTTAAACTACTTATGAATAGGTTATTAACAAACTAAAGTAAGGAATTATCAATGTGTATTTGTAATGTCCCAAAAAGAGAACAATGTAGTTTTTCTCTAATTGCTAAGTATATATAGATAGTCTATATATTATAAAAGGCAAGTGGGAGTTTTTTTTATCTTGAAAGATAAAATTACAAAATACATAATCTTCTTAAATACACTAGTAAATATCATGATGAGGCTAGATATGAAATGTTAACCTCGAGATGATGGAATTTTTATTCATAGATCGCAAGGATATCTCGTATATTTGACTTATATGTCGAGAAATATGATTTACGTGATTATAGTAAACCCGATAATCATTATGATGGATTACCAAATATTGAATTGGGTAAATTACTCATACTATGAATGTTAAAGATGTCATTCATAAAGATAATCAATTTTGAAAATTTGATTTATCTTAATAGTTAGACTAGAGAATGAAGATAAGTTTCTTCAAAGAGATGGAAAACTCTAGTGGTTTAAATCTTTGTGTAAAAATTACATGGACAAAATTGTACACATATTTAATGCATGTTTTATGACAAGATTATTAATCATACTTAAGCAATTAATTGTGATTGAATATTCTTTCCTAGACACATTAAATATATAAAGATGATAATTGTCATACTTGTTTTCATTAATATGAAATATGAAAATGGAATATCAAAACTCTTTCTTGAGAAATTACTTGAGTGATGACGGTAAGTAATCGAAAGGTTTTTTGAATTCATATAATCTTTGGAAGTGTACGAAGTGCAATAATTCATGAATGAATAAATAAATGCATGCATCTATGAAATTATTCTTATGTTTAATTATTAAATCCTAATTTCGATTTAGAATTGAAATAAGATAAATTTTAAGTATTCCTGAAAGCTAGTGGGAGTATTATGTTAAGGTTTTAAATCTCATATCTTACATAACATATAGAAAGTAACATTCCTTGTAAGCTAAATGTTAAGTTTTAGATTGGAATGAAACTTCACTTGTAAGATTTAAGAATTAAAACGTACAACCTTGGAATATATGTTTATTATTAATAAACATGTGCAGTAAAATAAATGATTCTAATAAAACATGATATATCATTTGGGAAATGGATAAATATCTTTTGACAAGATAGAACATGAATGAATTATAAGTTTGACATGTAGATTCATCATGTACATCATGTTGTGTATATTAAAATTGTTGTATCATTCTTTAATAAGAAGTGATTTGACAACATTAATATCTAACTAAAAGTTATTAGATAATTTGTGTAATGATTATTCTAATAGAATTACATCCTCAGCCTGAAATTGCTCCTAGATTCTCCGGATGAACAATATTTCAATTGTTGTGCAAATTGTCATCACCACAAACTTGAAAGTTTGGAAGACATCAAACATTACACAATAAGATATTAAAGTTTACTTGAGTTTTAATGAGCATATTGTTTTTGTATACAATGATGTCGGTTTAATTGAGATGACACTCAAGATTAGTCATGGTAGGATTTCATCCTTGTTAATGGCCATATGAACTAGTTGTGCTACTAAGATAGCAATTGCATTATACATTAAAAGAATAAGAATACTTTAAACTTTAAAATGTTTGAAAGTTTAAATTGTCATAAAAATGGTGATAGAGGATGTCACACTTTATGAATTATTATGTGGATTGGTGAATGCACACATACAAGAACTTCACTAATTGAATTCTTGAAATAAGTATTCTCAAAATTACGATAGATCAAGTTGGTTGATTTATGCCTTGTCAACAAGTATGATTGTCATTACTTAAGGCATAATTCATCAACTGAAATTTTCATGCATTGATTTATTTGGTATTTGGATAAGGGATGTTAAACAATTGTTATAATAAATCAAATACTTGGTATGTTTGATTTTATGATATATTGTATCCTATATTTGCATGTTTAATCTGTGAATAAATTTATTTATTCTAAATCATCCGTTGTCAATTAATGATATGAGAGTATCGTTAAATTAAGACAAATCGAGTGATTTGGTAGAATATACTTAAAAGTATATTGATGAGAAAGCATACCACTTCGCATGATATTCAATGAATCAATATAGACTTGTCCCAACTACATGATTTTACTTTATGGATATTGTTATTAAGTAAATCATGAATAGTTATCCTCGCACTTGAGATACCGATAAGTGTCATGAATGTAGTGCACTTCGGGAACAACTTAACGCTATACGAATCGTAGTCATAAGGGTTGTTTCAAGTGTTGCAAAGTTCACGGTTATTCTTGTAGTCAAGATAGATTTTTTTCTTCTAATTTATTTTGAGTTTAATATCGCTGGCCCTCGAGGTTGACAAGATGTTTGTGTGGCCACACCCAAAATCTCCCTAAATATGTTTAGAAGATTTGGTAATCTTGGTCAATCACTTATAACGAGAAACAAAATTGTTTAATAAAGAATGACTTAATTTCATATCTTTATTTAACATGGTATTAGAAACAAAAGGATAATAATAATGAGAAATCATTAAAAGGTTTTCCAGGAGCCTTGCTCGAGTTGTACTAGAGGCATCAAGTGTTGCTAGACGCTAACCGATGTGATCACTCTATTAAGATATGTCCAAGTGGGAGTTGTTGGTTTAATGGACAATAAATTAATAGACGCGTGTTAGATCGAACTCGAGACCACGCGATTGCACACTTTACGTATGAGAATTAAAGTTAATAATTAAATGTAATAGTTATATTTATTTATTAATTAAATGAAATAACATAACGAACGCTAAGTAATTAGTGTAATGGACTAATGGTCGTTAAATGTAATTGAAAAGGACTGTTGTAAATAATGGAAGGTTCCGAATTCCTTATGGATACCTCATCCGATCGGCCACAAGAAAAGGAAACCCAATCCATCTACAACTCAAACTTGTTCACCAAGTTTGTTTGTTATAAATACAAAACCAAGGGTGTTTGTAATTTATCTCTTTACTCATTAAGCTAAACCTAAAATTGTTTTGTGTGTGTTTTGATCCAAACGATCGTGACACCACACCAAGGGTGTCGATCACCACCTTTTTCCAACTCAAGTTATTTGGTTTGATTAAAACTAGATTCCTTTAATTCGGTATAAGACATGTGTAAGAAAGTAGTACTAACACATTATTGTTAGTATTCTTGGATTGAATTACAAAACGGTAAGGGTAATTTATAATCCTATAAACCCTAATTAGGTTCATCCAAATTGCTAGTTTTGTGGATTTGATTCTTGTTCGCTAGAATCAAGAAAGGCACGATATTCTTGTTTATTTTAATTAATTATTCGTTAATCTTTCCTATACGCCTGCATGTGTATTTTATGTTTTGAGATTATTTATTGAATGTCATGTTATATAATTCCAACAACAACACTACTTCTCTAAAAGGTGAAGATAGGTGGGTAGAAAGACATACTTCTACCTGAAGATAAATGGGATGTTTCAAGAAAGACTCTTTAATACTATAAATCTAAATAATAAAGTTTTCTAGCAAATACTGATTGTTCTGGGACAGAATGTTCGTTTATTTGGGTTCAATTCCTCTTTTCTAATATCCAGTACCATTACAGTATGTTTTAAACATCACTTTTGATGAATGAGTACCCAGAATTTATGCAGATCACATTTGGATTTAACAAAATTGTTTCTTTACATGTAATTGTGAGTGTTGCGTTATAGATATGTTACTGTGCGACTACATTAATCTTTTCTTGATAAAAAGTTCTTTTTAAATCATTTCACTTTTACGGAATAGGCATTCAAGATTTATGCACATCAAATTGAGTTGACAAAACTATTAAAAAGATTGTTACTGTGTTTTATTCAAAGGTTAGATGAAGGTACCCAAACACTTGCACAGTAAAACCTATCAGCATTTATCAGCTGTTGTATCAAAAGGCATTTTCACTGCTCAAATAGTATCATGATTTCAATAAAAAACCATCAATCAAGTGAATAAAATCCCACTTTTCTCGGATATCTTAAGGATTCTATAAATATTCCTTTTATGTATACATTTTACCTTAATTTCTCGAAGATACTGATTGGTTGTCCTTGCCACGTCCTCACTTTATGATTGGACAAACATTCCTACGGATAGATCTTTGCCACGTGTCAAAAACCCATTACACAATAGGTAATACGTTTAACTCCCACCCTTTTACCCTCCTTGGGTAGATCCATTATTATTGCTTTTGTTACTTTTCTACACTGTGAAGTCTGAGCTAATCAGAGCCATTGATGAACTCTCATAAGATACCTTAGCTTCTCATTGGTTCCTCAGAACTTGTACTTTGTTTCTCTCTTACACACACTAAAACACACTCACTTTCACACACACACATATGCAAGATCTATATGTACTATACCCTAACTTGATAAACTATCTATGTCTTTTGAGTTGGTCTATGCTTAGGTTGCTGTTTTAGTATGTTTATGTAAACGTGAAATGTTTTTTAAAGTTAAGAAAAATATATAAAAAAGATGAAATCAAAAGGTGCAAGAATTGAACTTAGCTCATTAGTTTGTCAGAAGTCAAGAAACTGAAATGAAATCTGGGTTGTGACATAAGCCAAGATTTCTTTCTTGTTGAGACAAATCTTGCCCATACACCTAATATTTATTTATTCCTGTTAGATTTTTATGTTGGTATTTGATTAAAGACAAAAGCTAATAAAATGTAACATTTTGATGTTAAGCAAATTTAAAGAATTTTGACATTATGTCACTGGTTAACCCTAAACATAAGATACCCAAATACCAAAAAGTAATTTTTTATATACAATTTTTGGAGTATAATAAGATACTGATTTTTCAATAATACCCCCTTTTTATAAATGTTAAATATCTAATCCTTAATCTGGTTTTTTATACCTTTGATGTTAACCCTAATTTTGACCTAGACAAAAGACCACTGATTTGATCCAGTTTGTACTGTCATAAAACCATGAATTCGTGCATGTGCAGTTCATTTTATTACCGAAACATCGTTATCATTGGAAATGAAAAAAGAATTACGCATACAAGTATAGTAGATAAAAACCCTAATTAGGTTTACTTTGACTAATTATTAGTATAAATGTGATTAGGGTTCCTTTTAGACAAAAGGTTTATGAAAACTTGGTACAAGTCCAAATTTGGTTAAGTCGAAGATCTTATGACATATGAAAGATGAAACTTTATTTTTACATGTATGTAAAATATTTAAACTGATTTAAGAACCTAATAAAGTTTTTTGGTTTTTGTTGACAAGGCTTGATGACATCTCTTTTCTGATAGTCCAATCATATTACTTTGGTGATGCTTAACTGACATATATGTCTATTAAGGAAGTGTCAAAAAGATGGAAGTCTTGAACAAATAGGAACTTGACAACATCTTGTAGGCCTTCCCTTAGCTTACTACTTGTGTGTTTGTATTCTGTGTGTGCAAAAGTGTGTTTTTTTGTGTGTGAGAGAGAAAGAGGGATAAACAACAATGGATGAAAGGTAGATAGGAAGATGATCTCAGTGTTCTGCAATACACTTCCTAAATCTTTGCATATTTGCTTACAACATATCCAATGTTTGCTTTAGCAACAGATCTTGTAGGTACCAAAATATGATACAAATATCGGATCATAAAGAAGAAAACAAATTTAAAATAAAATTATAAAACAAAAGATAAGCTCATTGAGGTAAACAAACAAAGCAGAAAAAAAGAAAGACAAGTGAATGTTTGTTCTGCAACACAAATAAACTAAAAAATCTCACAAACACCTGTTATTTCTAGGTTCCTTAAATCTTTATTCACATATACATCAACATTCACTCATGTACTATACACCCCCAAAAACACATCACATAAAGCAAATTCAACACATTTAAAACCAATATTTTAGTTCAAAACTAATAAACGAAAATAAAGCTTTTTTGGGTATGCAAGATTTGTTCAAAACAGATGAAAAATCACATGATTTGAAGATTTGTTATATGCACAAATAACAATAAACCATACCTGTTGTTTGCGTACTCGTAAAGGCGACCACGGGTAGAAAAAACGATTAGCGCAACTTCAGCATCACAAAGAACTGATAACTCATAAGCTTTCTTGAGTAAGCCGTTGCGACGCTTACAAAATGTTACTTGTCGATTGGTTGTGTTTTCGATCCGTTTGATTTCGATCTTTCCCCTTCCTAGTTTTCTCTCTGGAGATATTTCCCCCGAGTCATTTTCCGGTAAAGACATCTATATAATAAAATCAAACTTAAGTGAAAAATCACTCAAAGTAAAACAATCCAGTTCTATAAACTACATAAACTTCATTATAATCACAAATATACAGTACCAAGAACTCCAAAAAAGTTCAAGAAAATTTAGCTCCTTTTTGCCCAAACAACATCCTGAACATTAAATATTTCCATGATCTGTTTCTTATTTGGGTCTTTTAACCAACCCATATAAAGATTTACATGAAATAAGGAAAAAAGAACAAAGATAACTGATTTTAAATACTCTTTTTACACCAAATTTCATGAACTTTTATATGATATATAGATAAACTAATAATTGAAGGTAAAAAAAATGAAACCAGATTCAACACCTTTTTGATCTTTCTCTGCTTTTAGAGGGTTTCCTACAAATCTGAACAGGAAAGATGCAAAAAATGGTAAGGGGAGTGGGATGGTTGATGAGTATTTATAAAGTAGACAATGACTCTTTTCTTCATTAAATTAGCAAACCCTCTTAATCATAATCACATTTCTTGAATCCATTTAATAGAATCATAATCTTTCTATTTAAATGTGAATTATTTAGTTTGTAAGAAAAAAGTATTCATACATAGTGTTTGTGTGTGTGAGAGATAGAGAGAAGAAGATGGACCTTATACAAGATTATGGTCTTTTGGTATGTGTATGAAATTTGTAGTAAAAGTTACAGTAGATGAGGAATGTGTTTTTTTAGTACTTATAAAACCAGACCATTTTAAGTCAATTGAAGACTCTTTTAAACTTGGTTTACATTGATGTTTGACTTTTGTAGTCAATCCATTAAATGTTTTTGTACAAAAAATAGTGATACACAAGCTCTTGACTAGGTATATATTTTTCTTGTTTGGAACCGATGTTTACCGATTAATGGCTAGTTATCTCTCGAAACCATGCAAACCCATGTATCAGGTAGAAACAGTTGAGGCCAAATGAGGGTTACCCTAGAAGGACAAGCTTTTAACTAAGATATACGCAGCCAAATGAGGGTATCCCCGTGACTGTTTCAGAACCCATTCCCAGCCCACCCTCAAGATATCTAACTAGTAAGTTCTCAACCTAGAACTTTTGTGTGGACTTGATAATGTCTAATTACCAGTAGGCCACTTTGGTAGTAATGAGTCTCCTACTTGTTTCAAATTTGATAGAAATTATCCCCATTTTGGGCATTTTATATTTCATGGAAGGCCATAGTAATTGCTATGGGTGATTAGGAACGTGACCTACTCACAAGATGTTTAAGGTTCAAACCTCACTAGTCACTATGCATACGTTAGGAGTAGGCAAAGTAAATGGCCAGAACCAATCACATGATACCATAGTTAAGCCGCATACATCTGAGTCAAAATTAGTACACGAATAAAGAAAACCTTACCCGTTTTTACCCGTATAGTAATTGAATTGATGTATTGTGCATACCCGCTGTGTGGGTGGGATAGCTAGCGATATATTACCATTGATGTTTTTTTCTATAACGGATAAGTTTGTTTGAAAGAGACTCATATTTAAGGAGAAGATCGGTCTAGAAAGCTGTACAACCACACCCAATAAACCACAAAAAGCCAAGTAAATTCCTAAAAATAGACAACAATGAACAACCAACCCTAGTAGTGAAACAGAGAACAACAAACACATACAAGAAACTCCAAGCATGATAACCAAATTACTAGAAATAACTATACACTGCTAAACAAGGATTAAAACTCCACTAATCCCATCCCCCATTTATCTGTTCCAAAACTTGTTTACATTGTATTGTATATTTGAGTTGAATTTTTTTACAAACATTTTAAGGGGCTAATCCCCACCACACATATCCTTAATCTAATGGTCAAGATGCAACATTATAAAAAATAGAGTAATTTCTATTACACAATAACTCACCCCAACCACCCCCAAAATTATGCGCCTGTCATTATCCCAAATAATCATCCCCAACTACACACAAAATACACACACTTTCTCTCTCTAACGAATCAAAAACATAATTGCAAATCACTAAAACCAACCATAATTTTTCCCTAATAATCTGATAAAACATACTGAAATAGAAGAATCGACGTCTACAACGATGAATCCGACAAAAAATATAATTCAAAATGAATCAACTGAATCTCCGGTTGATTGTACGATTCATTTATACATTTATTTTGTTGATTACTCTATTTTTTTTGTTTTTTTTGTTATTTCAATATTTTGTTGTGCGTTTTTATGTTATTTATGAGGGTTTTTATGTTTTTGTTTATTTTAGTTGTTTACTGATGGATTGGTGTGATAATACGTTAAATTTTACTATTAGAGAATGATTATTAGTGTGTTTTAGTGATTAATTTTTGATTGATTTTTGTGATAATATGAGATATTAGAGGTTAGGTTTGACTAAACACAAGAGATATTATGCCTATAACATGTTTATGTTAGTTTTGTTGTAGATTTGTGTGCTTAATAGTTAAGTTATGACTGTTCGAAAGGTTAGATTGATAGGTTTAATAACGGTACTTGAAACTACTGTTGATTGGTAGTATAACTATTGTGATATTACAGATGACATGATCGTTGATTAGTAGTATTACAACTGTGATATTCGAAACGGAATGTGCTTAAATGTTATTAGAGTTATGCGCTTGATATGAGCATTAAAGTGTTGGTTTTGAAAAAATATATGTGAAGCCTGAACTTGTGAATGCTTTAGATGGTTGTTTGTCCCAGAAAGCTTAAACGCAAATGTAGACAAAATTTTATTCTCTAAAATAATTATTAATGCATGATGTGCGTTTTGTTGTACGTATTTTATATTCAAGTTTTAAAATTATATTTTGCCGGAATATACCTAAAGACACACTTTCACGGGCAGTGCAGCCGATCAGGTGTAGCTAGTTGGGTAAGTATGATGTCATTCTCATGAGTAGTGTTGTTTAGACTAACCTAGTGAATTTTAAAGGTTGAAAAGGGGGGTTTTGATTTAGTTTTATTATAAATACAAAAATAATAAAATTAAATTAAACTAATTAAACTACGTGGGTTGTGATCAATAAGAGAATGAAGTGCTAGCCATGTTACTCCTACTATATTCATTTAGTTATTCGTTTACTAGTGCAAAGATTCAAATGCAAAGTATTAGTTACATCAAAAAAGCGCAGACAAGCATTCCTATTTAAGGTAGACTAAACCACTTGGTCCATGCATCTAGCCTTACATATAAAACCTATATCCCTGAAGCAAAGTATCAGTCTACTCAATTATGTGCATTCAATAAACGGTGTCAACTAATCTATGTGATTTATCTACGGTACCCCTTTTATCCAGGCGATACCTACTCTTCTCACTCGTTAAGTCTGTTGAAGAGCACCAAACTTAAGTGTTTTGGGCATTATCTGTTTAACCTCGGGTTCTTAGGCCTCGAGTCCTAAGGAAGAGAACTAACAAAGCCAGGTCACTAATACCAACCATAGTAATACGGATCACCACTAGCTCAAAGACTATTGATGATTTAGACAATACACATCAAATGCTAAACAAATAAACGAGTACAATATTTGAATGGTAAACACATAAACTAACTAAAACAATGCATTGAATCTTCATAAATGAATTAACATAAACATAATATTCATAACATGGGTGTTAGCCCATAATGTATGTAGAGTTACACGTAGCTAAAACAAAACAACGAAAAAATAGAGATCATAGTGAAATCGATATGCAAATCGTGTTGAGTCAAATTCTGACCAAATTGTCCCCCACAAGTATTTAGATCATTAAATAAGCCTAAGTTAAGATAGCTTATTACATCAGAGATCCAACTCTCTCTATGATATAGTTAAATCGTAAATCATGAGCAAAGTTTACCCCCTGACTAAATGATCAGTTGATTCGTTTCAAATAGTATATAGAAATAATATCAAATATGTGATATACGCGCGAATCAACGTAGGAAAAAGGTCAACACGCAAAACCCGCAAATATACGATATATGATACCGGGCAAGTGATTACCCGGGTCGTGTCCCAACCAAGGTGTGAATCGAGAATTTCGTTTGAGGTTTGTTATTAAAATGCTTGAATGATCGGGATTTTACGTTTTTGTTTTGGTTTTCTAAATTTTTAAAGCATGTGAAAGCAAATAAGGCAAGTAAACTAAGATAAACACTAATTTAACAATTAATAAACATAAGAAACAATAAAACAATGCTAAATGAAGTCCTAATGCACTAAAACTCAAAACGGGCAAAACCGGGAGCGTCCCGAGCCCTAAAAGTAAAAATTTTGAAATTAAAATCCTACGGGTGCAAAACTAGTTTTTCTACGTTCTAAACGATTAAAAATGATTTTAGAAAAAAGCTGAGTATTTTTTTGACTTTTAAATAATTTTTTATGAATTAAAAACTAATTTATACTAATTAAATTATAAAAAATACTAAATGATTTAAGAAAAATATGAAAAATTATAGAAAACTATTTTGGATTAAACTTAATGTAAGAAAAATAAAAGTTTGGAATTGCTTTTTGAAATAAGCTGTAAAAAAGCACTTAAGTTACTTAAGCTAAAACTGTTAAACTTCTATAAAGAATTAATATGGTAAAAACTAGCACGCAACACTTAAGAGGGCAGATGGTTACGTGGTAATGTGTTGAGGCTATGAGTGTGGAGACCATGGTTCAATCCTGGTCTTGGCACTTTTTGTTATTATTATTTTTTTTTTTAAATTTTCTTTTGCAATGTGATTATAAGACAAAAATAAGTGATTGTTATAAAACCAAAACATTTATACTTTCAAAATAAGCTGTGAAACAGCTTATTTCAACAGCAGAATTCACTGTAGGACTGTTTGGTTAAGAAGGCAACTAAAGGACTTTTAACGTAAAGCAAACCTAAGATAAAAACCTATATGACAAAATAAGGTAAGGACAATATTGAAGGCTTAATAGAATAAGCAGGAGCAAGTAAAATAACCAGGAAAAGGAAATAAGCAATTATGGACTTAAACTAAACTAAGGAATGAATGGGGAAGCTAAGGGGGCATAAAAGCTACTAAAAGCTAATAAAAAGCTAAACTATGGTAAACTTAGCTACTAAACTTAAAAATCACTAAAGGGGGTCTAATAAGCAGACGGGATAAGTTAATAAGCTAATAAGAAAACAGATGAGGCTGCTTGGGGACTGCAGATCAGAATAGCCCATATGGGATGTTTTGAGCTTAAAATTAAGTATTATAATACCTAAAAAGAAAAAACAGATAATGACAGAACTATAAGCTACTTGTAAAACAATTTTTAGCTAATTTAAGATTTAAATAAGCTACTTTAAGAAGCATGCAAAAGGCTGTTGTGGGAGACTTATGTTCTAAACTCAGAATACAAAAGGGTGCAAGGGGCACTTTTGAAGGGCAAAATAAGCTAGCAAAAGCTACCTATTTTGAATATAAGCTAAAAACATATCAAGGGTACTAACCAAATAACATATATATCCAAATTTCAAGAGATTTGAACAATGCAATAATCTTGAAAACAAGCTTAAAGGGACTCCAGACTCACATGTAGTCTCATTCATCTGTAAGAGTTTTTGGTGTGCTTCAAAACCTTTAGAACTAGAATTTTGATTGAAACTTTAACCCAAAACATTAAACCAACTTTGTAAACTAACATTACCCTAAAACAACAACATAACATGAATTTCTAATGTATTTGTGCTTGTGACTGTGTAAGAGATTGTTCAGAACTAGACGTTGAAAGTTGAACAAAACTTCATCAAAACTAAAAATCACCACTTAAATTACTTATAAAACTACCAGTAGACTTAATTTTAGTCAAAACAAATTTGTTTCAAAAGTCAACATGGGTTAAAAACCAGTTTTGGACATGTCTGGTTGTTAACCCAAACACTCATTTAAGACAGAATATTGCTTTAAATTAGATTTTTAAGACTAACCTTTAAGAACTTTTTGAACAAAACTTGAATTATAAGACTAATCAACTTATAAAATAACAATTTGACATTCAAATTAGCATTTTACAAATAGCACTTATATGTGCTACCACAGATTTGCAAATATATAAAACTGAAACATATATTAACTAAAAAAACACTTTCAATAATAAAAAAAAGTACAATACTGAAAAACTTAAAAGAAAACTGAAAACTAAAATTTTCTACTTAAAACCCTAACTGCCTTTGAAAGGCTACAAGGAGCTACTATTTATACTAGACAATTAGGGTTTCCTCCATTCATCTTGTGTGCTTGTTCTATGAGAGAGGAAAGAGCAATTGTCCCATTTGTGCTTCTTTAGGATTCATCTCAGCCATCCAGTCAGCCTTGGGCACCACTTCTTCAATCTGAACCCTTCATTCTTTGTTTTCTTCTTATCACCCGATGATGTATCATGGGATTGCCAAGTTGGCTTACATGCCCATGTGATGTGGGGTTAAGGTGTTGGGTTTGGTTTTCAATGTAGACAGTGATGGGTTGAGGAAGAAGAAATGACAAAAAGGATTTGGCGCCAAAGGGTAGTTTGTTTTAAGGATTCTGGATTTGGATGGGTTAAGTAAGTGGAAGGGGTCATAATGGGTTTTGGCAAGGGTAAAGGGAATTTGACAAGGGGTAAGGGTTATAAGTGAACTAGGGAGTGTAATAACTTGGGGGTTCACTGGTATATTGGGGGGTTCAAAAGAGTAAGTGTGAGGATCAAATGATGGATAAAAAATGGGCTTGGGCTTATAGTATTGGATCCGGATATGGATTTGGATATTGGATTGGATTTTTAATCATGGACTTAGATTAATGGACTCATGATAACGGGCTAAGGATTATGACTCGGACCATAAAATATGATGACGGGTTCAGATTTGTTTTTCCGTGCTCATTCCAAAAATGCATCCCGAGGTTGACTTTGACTTCGTCTTCACTTGTTTAAATTCACAAACGTTGTCAAGTCGATCCGAAAATGTCCGTTTTTACTTCGTTTTCAATCCTTTGTACCTAAAACACATAAAAACACAATCCAAAGATATTTACAATAATATTTGATATAATTAAGTGTTTTTAGACATTTTGTCGGGTTTTACGGGTTAAAAATGATGAGTAAAAGGCCACCCCTCACACTATCAATTACTAGACCCTAGCAATCCGATCATATAAAGTAATGAAAGGATCAAGAATACCAAGAATACCCCGTTTTGACTTTTTATTCAATACGAGAAAATTTAAACAAGACAATAATAAATAAAATGCTTGATTTTCAAAACATGGCATCACAGAACGGGATTCACACAAAATGGGTGTCTTCTGAGAATTGTAATCGTCATCCTCTTTTTGATACTCTAAACCAAGCTTAAACTTATTGTGCAAACGTTTTTTGTAAAATGTCAACACTAATTATATTAATAATTAACTTTTCACTCCCGCAATTTATAGAGTTTAAGTGAGTGTGCTCATTTTCAAAAGTTTGACCATTGGAATCGACCTTTGTTATAGTTGTTATCCATTTAAGTAAAATATTAATTCACCAAAAACCACAAAATTCTAAGGATCGAAAGGGCTTTTTCCATGTTGCGGCTTTCTTCTCGGCACTTCCCAAACCAGTTGGTTTTAGGTGACCGAGCTTTTGACACCTCACGGAGAATAGTACCGGAATCAGCGGGAATTCGATTACAAAGATTTATGAGGCTACCGTTAAGTTAATACTAAACCTAAATGGATAGCAACCGACAATGATTTAGAGATTCGAGATTCAAAGGTGAGATCACTCCATGTAACGACTTTCTTCTCAGCTTGTCCTTTTAAGGAGGCTAGGTTTTCACCCTTGAGAATAGTATCGGAGCTTTCGGGATCTTTGAAGTCAAGAATTTCCAAATTACACTCAAACATTTAGACAACTTTGACGAATACTAGTTCAACTTCTGATTTAAATTTGAGATAAAGCAAGTTTCGCACATTTATTCATAAGCAACATAAACATTTTATTCAAGCAACTCATATTTTTCATTTTTCATTTTTGATTTTTTTTTCATTTTCCCAATTTTTCATTTTTTTCACTTTGACTTTAAACTTGCAATTTTACTTTTGCCGCATTCAAGCAACATTACTTACTTTCATTTTGAAATATTATTTCGATTTTAAAAAAGTATGCTTTCCCAAAAAATTTAAATAAAAAGTTGAACTCGAACTCTAAATCAATTTTGCTTAAAAACTTTTTTATTGTAACAAGACTATTTTAATGTTCAAAAGTTTCAAAAGTTTGAAAAGAAGTGCTGAGTTCCATATGCATTTCACGAAAATGTTGGACGTGAGTGATCGTAAAGTGACCACATGGATCAAAGTTATTGAAGTTCTCTGATCATGAGAGACTATCCCAATGACCTAAGGATTAAGACGTTTGACTTCATTTCTCATTAGATTTAGACTTAGTTTCTATTTGTAGCGTAAAAGCGTAATGATGTGGACAAAGTTCAAATTCAGTAGGAGATAAGGAAAGATGACTTATTGGCCGAGATGGAAATTTGCAGCTCCAAGTTGAAATAACTAGAGATAAGGATATTTTTCCTGGGGCCCTTATGTGAAAAATATTTGTAAAAAACATAGCCATGCGACAAAGTGTATGGGACACTATGAGAGAGCAAATCGAGTATCACGAGAAGAAGATAAGAACGAAAGTATTACGAAAATATATATCCATGTATGGTACTTTCAAAAATATTGACAAAGTGCGAAGGGATACAGTCATATACCCGAACTCAGTTGAGGTGTTCCTAAGTTTGAGAAATAATACCTTTGATATTGAATCAGTTCCTATGAGTAAGATATTGAAATGTCTTGCTCGAGACCTCTTGGTACAGTGAAAGCAATTCTATGTTGTTGTATTTGCATAAGTGGGAGTCTGAAAGGAATTGTGTGCAAATAACACAACGGCTTTCACACTTGTCCTTAAAGAAATGCCAAAGGGTCAAACTGGTGCACACTAAACAGAACAAGTAAGCGGAAATAAGAAACGATTTACGAAATGAGAGTAACGAGGAAATTAAAATATAGTGTGAAAGTATAATATTTGTTCGGGACAAATATCAGAGGGTAATAAAAGACAAAACCACAAACCTGTAAAGATTTTTGGAGCGTCGACCGACCCTAGCAGGGGGAGGGATTAAATTTTTAGTTTATATCAAACTTGATTACTTGTTGAACAAGGATTAGGCTAGCCTAATCCAACTAAAACCTTCCTTGGTATTCTATAAATACCAAAGGCTTTCTAGGTTCAACATAATAATTCCTGATACCCTAAAAATCTCCCCCCCCCTCCTCTCTCTTGTGTTCGATCAACTGACCAAAGAAACCAAAAGATTCGAAACCCTTTTAGTCGATCGCGCAAACAACCCTAAGTCGACTTCGGGTATTTGCCCGATTTTTTGCTCGCCTAACTTGCATAGGTCCGTAGCCCTCGTTCTACCTATGCAGTACCGGTGGATACCTGACGCTGTCTAAGAAGTGATAATCCCAAAGAAACCCTAATCAAGATCATGTAGCATCAAGAAGATTAAGAATGTGTTCCATGCAGCTGAAAAGGTTAAAGAAGCTTACTTACAGCAGGATTAACAAGTAATTTTTCTAAACACCCTTTATATTTGTTAGAATTAGGTTAATCATTGTTTATATGATTTGACTATTAGGGTTTTGGTCTGCACGACTTTATGTGTTGAGTTTCCGCTGTGCATGTTTTATAGCCGTGCGGATTGCCACCTGAACTTACATTATTGTCATCACTCACTGACTTCATCATATTCTTCTTGGTTCAAGGACTTCACAAACTTTTTGTCTCAAGAAGTGTCAACTCCTTTTTATACTCTAAAGATGACTCCACAAATGTTTCTTTTCATTTAGGGAGTTTGTTTACATTTAGGGTATTTTTGTATTCAAATCCTATATTAGAATTAGTGGGCACTGAATTGGCTCAACAATCTCCTCCTATTTTGATTTAAATGTAGCCTAAATGTTTTTTACTGTAAGTGAGCAAAATAATTTTGGTTTTAACTTGATAGAAGTTTTCTTATTTTATTGAGAAAAGGGGCGGAACAAATGTAGTGGTGGATGTGCCACATGCTGCACCTGATTTTAGTCAACGCCAGTATAGATTTTCTTGAGAATTTACGCTTTTTTATTTGTGCAACGCCCATTTATATTTTGTGATACTTAAGGTTTTTCTTTATATAACTCTTAATTAGCCTAAAGTTTATCTGCCCATTTTAAATTCCCCCAATCCGTCACTGATTGGGAATCAATATTTTATCTTAGAACGCTTTAACCTGATATTTGATTGCATGTCAATTTGAACACATCCACATAAAATTAAATGACTTTCTTTCGTCCATCGAGCTAATAAGTACCCATACATTGCGGATTTATATCATGGGGCTTTGCCATGATGGTTGCGACGCATATAACACACAAGGCCACATGCTTGCTATTTTTAGCAAGTGGAGAATAGCATTCTAGCTACCACTACTATATCTATACCCTAAGGATATATGTTTATATATAGGAATTTGCTAGAATCACACAAAATCATCCACAAAAAAAATTCATACGCTGAGGTGGAAGCGGATGATTGGTTTTTCGTGAGAGTGGATCCCACAAGAAACCAATCATCCACTTCCACCTCAGCGTGTGGATTTTTTGTGTGTGGATGTATCACTCCTCTTATATATATATGGAAGGTAATTTGTACACTTTTAAAAATGATCGGTACACTTACATATTGAGTGTTTTGACATTTGTACTTTTACAAAATATTTTTAGCAAGCGGAGAATAGCATTCTAGCTGCCACTACTATATCTATACCCTAAGGATATATGTTTATATATATATGGGAGGTGATTTGCACATTTTTAAAAATGATTGGGACACTCATATTTTGAGTGCTTGGACATTTATACCCTTACAGGATAAACATAATTAAAAATAATATGAAGGTATAAATGTCCAAACACTCTAAATGTAAGTATCCTAATCATTTTTTAGTATGTGCAAATCACCTCCCTTAGCAAAACCTTTAAATATCTCCCAGTTTATAATTGGCGTATATGTACGAGGCATCATTTTTAGTCAAATGCTAGTGTTTTTTTTTTTTTTTTTTTTTTTTTTTAAATGCTAGTGTTTTAGATCCGGTTGTTAATTCAAAATATTTGGTGTATAGCTCAAGGTAAGTTAAATGTTTTAAAGTTGATTTGCTATTACGGGAGTCTATTTGAGAGTGAAACACGGCGATATTGTGTCGGTGCCACCAAATATGAGCACATTAAATCGATGCAGTGCACAAATTAAAATCGTTGGATGTCGGTGATTGCGAGGCCATTTTCATCGGACACATTGTTATGTATGTATTTATTCTGTGTTGTGTATGTTTCCTATAACTTTTGTAGTTGGCGCGACTGTCAACCTGCTTAGACATTGCATATCTGTTCGATCACTTTGCGCCACACAGGAGGGTGTTATATATGTGACTGGTCTCCATTTAAGACAGGTGTGTGTCGAACATATTATTATTGCGCATGTATGCCAAAAAGCGGTTATCAACTACATAAGTATTCCATTGTTGTAATCAACTTACCATTAAATCGACCAAAGCATCCCGAATCTTGACATGTTTTGCCAATCCATGCTATATACATCAACAAAATATTAAACTTATGTCATGACTACTTGTCACGGAAAAGTCACAATTATGCAAAGTTTCGACTTTTACAAAAGAAACCTATATGTTTCATATTCGACTAAACTTATGTACTCCACGCGTCCATAAGCTATAGCTCCAAGTGCTATTCATGTGTTTATTCTTGATATGGTGGTTATGGTTGCTGACCACTATTTAAAGTAATCATTAACTTTAGTGATCACAAAGGTGATCGTTAAATTCAATTTAGTGACCATTAGCTATTCCTCAAAGTGATCATTAACTTACTTTTGCCTTGAGTTGTCAATTTCTTTGTTTTATGTTGCCACATGCGCCTTGGAATTTTTGGTACACGATCAATAGTTGTGATGACAACACATTGGAAAGAGTTGCTATAATTTAAACCGTTTGTATCGTGTGCCAATAGAGCTTCTTCCTATTACCAAGAGGCATGCCACTTACATGAATACATTGCATAGAGTTCAATACGATATCTTAGCACTATATGCCAAAATCAATTTGAGGGTCATAATATTTTTCAAAATTCAGTTCTTTAGGATTTCTCCATCTTGAAAAAAAGTCAAGTTAAAGAAATAATTTAGATAAAATCTAAACTTAAAATAGCAATATAAAACCGTAAGAAGGTGCTACCATAGTCAGTGATCCGACTGGAGATTTCACAGCGAATTTTACTTCAGTGTGAACCTATATTCATTATAAGCATTACATTAGCACGTCTAAATGACTAACAACTCTGACTACATAGCGAATTTCATATACATCTAGGCTACTTTAAATGAAATAGATGGTGTATCATCTCGCATACTCATTAGAAACCCGTTGTACCTTGAAACCTTGGTCGGTGATATTGCAAAATGTTTGATGTATATTCGAACCTTGATCCACTAAACTTACATGGTATTAGTATTAGTATTGGCCCATTGTATATTGCCCATTATGTAGCTTATATAATCTTGATGTACCTCTCATTATTATTCATTCAATAGACATAAACTTACATGGTATCACGGCTAACCTTGATCCACTAAACCCTAAATTTATTTATTTTTCGTTTTTACATTTGTCGATCAAAGAGTTGTCGGCGGTTCCGTTTGTTTGTCGACCAAGAGTTGTCGATCAAGGATTACATTTATTAGTCGTTTGTTCCGTTTCTATTTATTAGTTCCAAGATTACATTAATTGGTTGACCAAGTTTTGTTTATTGGTTAACCAAGTTGGTTGTGTTTATTGGTTCCAAGATCAAGATTACGTGACCAAGATTTTGTTTTGATTGTAGTATCGGCAATTTATTGTCATCTAAACCAATCACAGTTGATACTCACTGCACCTACTAGTTTATTATTGAGCAACTTAGTTTAATACTCGAGCAAGTGTTTTTATTCGACAAGTGTCTTTTATTCGACAATTAAACCCGGTTTGTCGACGGTTTCTCGATCCACTCTCGTTTATCGACTATAAGCGGTCATTACAAAACCCTTATTAGTTTCTCATCATGGTCGGCTCAATTTAACAACCACCGACCTCGAAATCTTGCAAGGTCTCTTGGTGAACTTGGATATAATGGGTTGACTCCCATGTGCTGATACCCGCCGTGTCGACTTAATACTACTCCTATGGTTTTATTGAGTCCATATTATGCTTCTATGTCGGGCCCAGGTTTTGTTACTCCACCCAGCGGGTTCGCACGGGTTCTTTTGGACCTCAACTTATGCCTGGCTCCTGACTAGTCACACAGTTCCACAGGGTCCGGTTTGGTATCACGAGGTTACTTGAAGTCGGGGGTTGAGAATGCACATGTGGTGCACCAAGGAGTTCAAGGGAATCATATCGGTCAACAAGGGGTCTTCGTTTACGGTTCGATTCGGTACAGGTTCATCAAGGGGTCGGGAGTCAATTGGTCAAAAAGGTCAACCGGTCCTGGGTCAAAACTATTTCGCCACATGCTTTTCTGCGGGGACTCTACCGAATACTACTTACAGTAATTGGAATATGGACACAGTGCGTCCTCACATCTTAATGATAATGTCAATAATCTTAGTGATGTTTTTAATTCGTGTATTTATTCATCATTCTTTGTTGGTAATGGGCATTCTATTCCGTTACTAACTCTGGACATAATATTTTGCCTACGCCTTTTAGCCTCTTCATTTAAATAATGTTTTAATTACTCCAAATATCGTCAAAATTTGATTTCGTCGTCAATTTGTTTGTGATAATTATTGTCTTGTTGAATTTGATCCTTTGGTTTTACATTAAAGACTTTCATACTCTTGGTCTTTGCTCGGTGTGATAGCTGGAGATCTATACCTGTCATCATGACCCTCTCCTATTCCTCAAGCCTATCTCACTAGTCGGTGTCATGGCATCAGCGACTTGGACATCCGAGTGAAGTGCTACATCGTGTTATTTCAATAATTATATTTCGTGTAATAAGGAGAAGTCTCTCGTGCTTTGTCATGCGTGTCGACAGCAAACACGTGAAACTTCCGTTTGTTAGTTCTTCTACTTTAGTTGGGTCTTCTTTTGGCGTTATTCACTCAGTTGTGGACTTCCCAATTCAGTGCATGCGGTTTTCGGTACTATGTTTTATTTTAGATCATTATTCACGGTTTGTTTGGGTTTATCCTTTAGTTAATAAATCGATGTTTTCCAAATTTTTGTTGTTTCGTAATTTTGTTAAAACTCAATTTAAGAGTGAAATTAAGTCGTTTGATTAATGATCATGGTGGTGAATTTGATAACCACTCATTTCATAAATTATTTGAAAATGGGATTGCATTTAGATTTTCTTGTCCACGCACTTCCCAACAAAATGGAAAATCCGAAAGGATGATTCGCACCATTAATAATCTAATTCGGACTTCTTTGTTTCAAGCTCATCTCCTCCTAACTATTGGGTTGAAGCCCTCAACATGGCGTTTACCTCTTGAATATATTACCATCTCGTGCCATTGACAATGAAGTCCCATACACCGCTATTCGGCACTACACGACTTATAGTCTTTTACGTGTTTTGGGTGTCTTTGTTACCCTCATCTTGATCGCGACCACAAACTTGGAGCCCGTACCACCTTTCATCTTTTGGGCCATGCTACTAATCATCGTTAGCTACCGTTATGGGACCTCAACACCAATAAAATAATCATTTCCGACATGTTACATTTGATGAAACCGTATTTCCGTTTGGTTCCACGATACCCAATATCGGTCCTCGTATGATTTTTGGGCGACACCTCAAATTTAATCTCGAATATCATCAAGCGATCACCTACATCTACTACTACTTCCTCAACCTCCACCTAACCCGCTTTGCTCCTACTATCGCACGATGCGCGTAATGCTCCTTCACAGGTCCACCTTCCCAGCTCGCCTCATATTTCCACCCCATTTCCGTTTCCCAGGATCCACCAACTCCAGCTGTTAATCCAAATCCGGTTTGATTCATCCCATGGTCGCGTTCTCGTGTCGGGACTACGCGATCCTAATCCTAAGTATCTTTGGTCATGTGTCCACTTGTTTCTCCTTCCTAGGTCGTATAAGGATGCTCTTGATGATCCAAATTGGCGAAATGCTATGTTTGATGAATATAATAAACTTATTAAGAATAAAACTTGGACTTGTACCTCGTCCTGCGGTGTCAATATTGTTAGGTGTATGTGGTTATTTAATATAAGTATTTGGTGATGGCACTCTTAGTCGGTACAAGGCACGTCTTGTTGCCAATGGTAGCACACAGGTGGAGGAGTAGATGTTGATGAGACTTTTAGTCCGGTTGTTAAGCGGGCACCATTCGGACTGTTCTTAGTTTAGCTATTTCTCGACATTGGCACGTTCATCGACGATGTCAAGAATGCATTTTGCATGGTGATTTGGTGAAGCTGTTTATATGCATCGTGACCACTGTTTTCGGGATCTGAGCATCCAGTTATGTTTGTTTATTCTGACGTTCTCTTTATGGTCTTAAGCGGCGCCTCGGGCATGGTTTGATTTCTTGCTTATATTCTTCTTGTTGGGTTTACTTGGTAGGTGTGATTCTTCTTTGTTCATTTACCGCGCGGGGTGATGATATTGCTTTTCTACTACTTTATGTGGATGATATTGTACTTCTTGCTTCCTCGACGAGTTTATTAAAGCGGTTATTGCTTCTTTGCATAAGGAGTTCTCTATAATGATTTGGGTGCTCTTAATTATTTTTGAGTGTATCGATTCTGGCGTGACTCTTAGGATGTTTTGTCACAGTAAGTATGCTATGGAGATTTTGGGCGTGCACATATGGTTGGTTGTAACCTTCTCGGACTCTTGTTGTGCCGAGTCTAAGTTGGGTGATGATGGTGATCGGTTTTACGATCCTCGTTATATCGGTCTTGCGAGTTCTCTTGATCTCTCGCTTTCACTAGACCCGATATCACTTATCTTTGTCGGCGGTTTGTTTATATATGCATGATCCTCGCGAGCCTCATTTCCTTGCTCTCAGCGGATATTCACGGTATGTTCGGGGACTTTGGCTTATGGTTTCTGATTATTTTCTTCTACTCGAGTCCTTGGTTGCTTATTAGGATCTTGATTAGGTGGTTGCCCTACCACTCGCCGGATCTACATCAGTTATTGTATTTTCTTGGCAACAACTTACTTTAGTGGTCCTCTAAGCGTCGGTAAACGATTTCTCGTTCGATCTTGAGGTGAGTATCATGATGTTGCCAATCTTGTTCTTGAGACATGTTGGCTTGAATTTACTCGTGAGCTTCATACACCATTGTTATCTGCGACTATTGTTTATTGTGATAATGTGAGTGCGATGTACTTGTCTTCTTACTGTTGACATCGGTACCAAGCATATTGAGATTGATATTCATTTTGTTCGTGATTTGGTTGCTCTTGGTCAAGTTCGAGTATGTAATGTTTAGTATCAAGCAAGAAGTTTTAGAAATTAACATCTATTTGAAATAACCAATGAATATTTTTGGAATAAAAATTATTTGTAGATTTAATACAAGAATCTAAATTTATACTTAAAGACTTGATTGGTGGATTTCAAAAAGTGAGTGGTGAAAACGAATGAGGGAATAAGTTGTAATACACTGTTTAGTATCAAGCAAAGTTAAACGAATTGGATTATATCTAATTTTAAGCCTCCTGAAATGAGCCTAAATATCAACGCTTCTTAATAAAGACTAGCGCGACCATAAAATCAAGGGACCACCACCAAAAATCAAAAGCATATAAAGTTCCAATATGGTTAAATATGATGTTGAAGTTTGAAACCTATTTGAGTCGATTATCTAACATTGGTAATAGACTCATATTTCTATATTTATACTTTTCATTACAAAAAGTAATCACGCCCCTACCTGTCTCCATTTAGAGTCGGAGGAAGAAATTCCTTCTTTCCAGCGAGTTCATGATCGACTTTTGTATAAAAATCGAGAAGTAAACATTATAGTAGAGTTGCAACAAATTTCATGTAAATGACTAGTGGGTCAACACAATAATTTAGCTGGATCATTGTAGTATTTAGTCATGTCTTTCTTAGAATTAATTTGGATTTAAAGAGAGTTGGAAGGTAAATGAGCAACAAGTTATGCCGCTAACTTTTTTTAGATTGCAAAACTAATTATCTTAAAAACAACATTTGTGGATCTAGGTGTCATAACATTAATATACATAACACGTTAAACTATATGAGAAACTCCACTTAGGTGCAACTATAATAGATTACTAGTATGAGAGTATGAGGACATATTTAATGGGGTCATCGACCCCTCTCACCATCAAATAGCTACGTCCCTGCATATATTTGTCATTTGTCCACAGTTACGTGATAAACGAGTAAAGGGGGTGGCTTCGACATTACTCAACTTTTGAATCATCTCCTTCACAAACACAAAACTACACCAACATTTGGAGAATTTTAAAGTCGGAAACTAGTTTTAGCATAAATAATATGAAGCTAAACAAAGTGTAGGTATGTTCAAACAGTCAAAGACTATGTCACTGTTTCTATTTATATTCTAATAGAAAGTTAAACGTTTTATACTGGAAAATGAAAAAGAACATGACATGAAATCATAAGAGCATGGAGTGTTACGGCGAGAAGGATTCTCCACTCCAACGTGGATGGCTCTCCACCCTTAGCTGGCCCTCGCCACGACACCAAGGCCCTTCGCCGTTTGCTTGTTCGCCACCCCAACGACACGGAAGACGACAAATGAAATGGGAGAGTAACCGTTTGACAACGGTTCAATTTTTAAAATAAAGAAGCCTTTTTTTTTTGTTTTTTTTAATTAAAACTTTACCCTCTTATAAATAATACCCCATTTTTATAAAATCATTCACACACTTCACTTTCAAATCTTTACATCTTAAGAATTAAAACATGAGTGATTCAAATTGGATTCCGATATTGATGATTTACAAGATATCGAGATGATTCTCGAAAGTTGCGATTATGGGCAATCGTTATGAGAACAAGAAGTCGAAAGTTCACGCACCGCAATTACATCTATCGTGAGCGTGACTTGTGAAGAACGACTGATGTCCGACTATTTTGGTGATTATCCAAAATATCCGGAGTACTATTTTAGACGTCGATTTCATATGAGCCGTAAACTATTCTTAGAAATAGTACAAAGTATTGAAAATCATATTCAAACTGTTGATCCTCTTCCATTGCATTTTGATTTCTTTAGAGTCCGACCCGATGCTACGGGTGTAATGAGTATGAGTGTTATTATGAAATGCACATCCGCCATACGCCAATTGGCGTACGACACCGCACCTGATGCATTTGATGAATATTTGCAAATGGGGTCACACTCGGCACGCGATTGTTTAGATTTTTTACTATGTGTCTAATTGAGTTGTTATGCCCAAGTTTTTAAGAAAGCCTAATTTGAATGACATTCAAAATTTATATAACGCACAAAACACGGTCCACGGGTTTCCGGGAATGCTTGGAAGCATTGATTGTATGCACTGAGAATGGAAAAACTGTCCCGTTGAGTGGCAAGGGCAATTTTATAGAGGTGATAAAAAATATCCAACTATTATGCTTGAAGCCGTTGCGTCATACAATTTATCAATGTTGCAAAAATCGGTCAACTCGGCCGATTAATCGTTAATCAGCCGAGTACCTTGTCGATTTTTGAAAATCGGTCGAAAAATCAGCCTAGGATAAAAATCGACACTAAGCATTCAAAAAATTGGCCGAATCGGTCAAAAATCGTCTGAATCGAGAAAATCGGTCATTTCTAAAAAAAAATAATAATTTAGGCATTCTACTTAATTTGGGGATCGTATATTTCACTTATAACGCAAAATGGGCATCATAATCAGAATTGGAGCATTTTATTGAGGTTTGGAAAAATAGTAGGCTTGAAATCGGTTAAAATTATTGAGGTTTGGTCTCCGACTAATCACCGACATCCCGACTTGACCGACAGGTGGGTCGACCGCCCGACTACCGATTCACGATTTTTGCAACATTGCAATTTATGGATTTGGCATGCATTTTTGGGGTAGCGGGTGCGAATAATGATATAACTGCTTTGAATAATTCACCGTTATTCGACGGCCTTCTTAATGACATCGCTTCAAGGTTCCGCTTTCAAGTAAACGGAGTAACATTTAAAACGGGTATTACCTAGTCGACGGATTTACCCACTTGGTCATCTTTTGTCAAATCATTCTCGATCGCATATTTGGAGAAAATGCCTTGTTTAAACAAAAAAGAAAGTACTGCAAAGACGCTGAAAGAGCTTTCGGTCCTCCAAGGACGCTGGCATATTATAAGGCAACCGCGCGTGCTTGGACTATCAACAAGCTACGAAGAGTCATGTACACGCATCATATTGCATAACATGATTTTGAAAGATCAAAAGTTTACGATATCCGAAATGAACGATATTTATGTTTGTCCGCGATCAAATATACAACGGACATGGGTCGAGGGATGCGATTTACAACGGAAGAATGCCAAAAACCCGTGATAAACCAACACACGCAAAACTCACTACAACAATCGGATGGACGGGCGAGAGCTTTTCACGAGACACCATGTCCCCGCGAAAGTCACTAAACGACAAAATAAAATCGACGTGGCACATAAATACGCGACTTGTTAGTCAAATTAACGGATACTTTCTGGGGACATGTCCCCGCGAAGTAAGTTTGATTTTATTAAACTTTGTCCGGATAGTCAAAATTAACGTAACGCTTTCTCCGGGACGTGTCCTCACGAAAGTATTTTCAACTTTTATCAAAATTTGACCAAAGTCAAAAGCATGTTAATTGTTCATGGAAAATTCCGCCAAACCTTTTCCCGGGACATGTCCCCGCAAAACCCGATATTCGTAAAAATTACACTTTATTGCAACTATTAATACATAACTAAAACCCGATGCTTGGATAGTATTTTCATTACGTAAAACCCTAAATTATTTTAAAATTAAACGGCATATCTTTAGTTCCATCGTCTGCTTACAAAATATCCGTCAAAAGAAACGAATACTTGAATTTTGAGCACTGAGTTGTATCTCCGTGTTATCCAACGCTTGGGATATATTGATGAGACTTGACGAAATGTAGTAGATATATAGCTATGGAAAACAAAATATTATATTTATGATGAATTAATATGGTTCTTAATTCGTGTTTGTTAAATGTGATATTGTTTCTTCCGCCATTCTTTGAGCATATGTAATTTAGTATTGGAAAAGGGTGTTTGGACACCATAATCTGTTAACTAAGAACATGGTCGCTTTCAAGTTTGGCCTCCAAAGAACCTTACTCTTGTCTCTAGCACATGTTTTTGTGTTTACAAAGAACCTTATCCTAAGATCTTTTCATGGCAAATGAGCACTCTGTTGGTGCGTAGATTGTTTTAAGTACTCACAAATGCATCATTCCACATAAAATATCCGCATCCATTATCTTTTCTCGGGTCGTTACATAATAAGAAAATTATAAGAGATTACAACCCAATTATTTGTATATTTACATAAATAAGAAATGTATGATTGTTCACCTTGACAGAGGACATGAATAATATTGTCGTCCGATGAATATTCTCTATGTGATGTTCTTAATTTTATATTTCCTGCTCCACAAGAACACATAAAAGGATTAAATTGCTCCATATCAGGTTTTGAAATTTGTGTCAAGATAAGAGGTTGTGAGGTTGAGTGGTTTTGAGGATAAGATCTGGTAGATTTTGGTGGGATAAGATCTCAAGTTTTCTTTATATGATATATAGAGCGATCCGTAGCTTTTGGTGGGAAGTTTCGCGCCATGTTTTTGTGGGAATTCTTGGGGCCATTTGTTTTGTGGGAAGTTGAGACCAAATAATAATAATAATAATAATAATAATAATAATAATAATAATAATAATAATAATAATAATAATAATAATAATAATAATAATAATAATAATAATAATAATAATAATAATAATAATAATAATAATAATAATAATAATAATAATAATAATAATAATAATAATAATAATAATAATAATAATAATAATAATAATAGCAATAATATAATAATTAATCGCTTAACATGATACGTAATAATATAGCACCTATACTTGCTCGCTTAACATGATACGATACCAATGCACCTATACTTTGTCGCTTAACATGATACATATACCAATGCACCTATACTTGGTCGCTTAACATGATACGATACCAATGCACCTATACTTGGTCGCTTAACATGATACGTACACCATAGCACCTATACTTGCTCGCTTAACATGATACGACACCAATGCACCTTTACTTGGTCGCTTAACATGATACGCACACCATAGCACCTATACTTGGTCGCTTAACATGATACGATACCAATGCACCTATACTTGGTCGCTTAACATGATATGTATACCATAGCACCTATACTTGGTTGTTTAACATGATATGTATACCAATGCAACTATACTTGATCGCTTAACATGATACGCATACCATAGCACCTATACTTGCTCGCTTAACATGATACGTATACCAATGCACCTATACTTGATCGCTTAACATGATACGCATACCATAGCACCTATACTTGGTCGCTTAACATGATACGATACCAATGCACCTATACTTGGTCGCTTAACATGATACGATACCAATGCACCTATACTTGGTCGTTTAACATGATACGATACCAATGCACCTATACTTGGTCGCTTAACATGATACGCATACCATAGCACCTATACTTGGTCGTTTAACATGATACGTATACCAATGCACCTATACTTGGTCGTTTAACATGATACGTATACCAATGCACCTATACTTGGTCATTTAACATGTACCATAGCACCTATACTTGGTCGTTTAACATGATACGTATACCAATGCACCTATACTTGGTCTTTTAACATGATACGTATACCAATGCACCTATACTTGGTCGCTTAACATGATAAGTATACCATAGCACCTATACTTGGTCGCTTAACATGATACGCACACCAATGCACCTATACTTGGTCGCTTAACATGATACGCACACCATAGCACCTATACTTGCTCGCTTAACATGATACGATACCAATGCACCTATACTTGGTCGCTTAACATGATACGTACACCATAGCACCTATACTTGCTCGCTTAACATGATACGATACCAATGCACCTATACTTGGTCGCTTAACATGATACGATACCAATGCACCTATACTTGGTCGCTTAACATGATACGATACCAATGCACCTATACTTAATCGTTTAACATGATACGATACCAATGCACCTATACTTGGTCGCTTAACATGATACGATACCATAGCACCTATACTTGGTCGCTTAACATGATACGCACACCAATGCACCTATACTTGGTCTTGGTCGTTTAACATGATACGTTACACCATAGCACCTATACTTGCTTGTTTAACATGATACGTACACCAATGCACCTATAATTGGTCATTTAACATGATACGATACCAATGCACCTATACTTGCTCGTTTAACATGATACGATACCAATGCACTTGGTCGCTTAACATGATACGATACCAATGCACCTATACTTGCTCGCTTAACATGATACGATACCAATGCACCTATACTTGGTCGCTTAACATGATACGATACCAATGCACCTATACTTGGTCGTTTAACATGATACGTATACAAATGCACCTATACTTGGTCGTTTAACATCATACGTATACCATAGCACCTATACTTGGTCGTTTAACATGATACGTATACCAATGGACCTATACTTGGTCGTTTAACATGATACGTATACCAATGCACCTATACTTGGTCGTTTAACATGATACGTACACCAATGCACCTATACTTGGTTGTTTAACATGATACGTACACCATAGCACCTATACTTGCTCGTTTAACATGATACGTACACCATAGCACCTATACTTGCTAGTTTATTATTAATTCTAATTATATACAATGATAATTTTAATTTTACTATTAAACCTTTTCCCGGGGACATGTCCCCGGGGAAAGTTTTGGAGTAAATTTTCATTTTCCCTCCGCACTTTTACTTTGTCCCACCGTCATTTTCCCCGGGGACTTGTCCCCGGCAAAAGAGACGCTAGAAGACAAAAGAAACTTTCGCTTGGGATTTGTCCCCGGCAAAAGTTGAAACGAAATATTAACCTCAATTATTGACAAATCTGGTCTCACTCGGGAAAAAAAAAACGAAAAACGACTGCGTCTTCTTCCTCCCTCTCAACTCACCACCGGCAACACCACCACCTCCACCGGCATCTCTCACCACCACCTCCACCGGCTACTCTCACCACTAATACTTCAACACCATTGCGTTGTCTTCTTCCCCACACTCGCACCAATCGCGCACGATGCATCTCAACCCTCTCATTGTTTAATTCTTTCCTCAAACCCTCTCATTGTTTGATTTTTTCTTATCTTTTCATTTTTATGCTCAACAAAGGGTACCACATTACAACCGAGGTTAATTTTTAATTTTTTCAACTGTTTTTAATTTTTTAATTTGTTAATTTGTGTTAATTTTTTTCTAATTTGTGTTAACTGTTTGTAGTTTTTGATTTTTTATTAATTTTTTTGTTAATTTTGTTTTTTGGTATAGTTACTGCCTGAAGCCATACCTGAAGCCGATACCCGAAGCCGAGAATTGAAGCCGAGACCACAACGCACGTGCTCTCGAGACCCCACTACTGAGGTATTTTTTTTGTGTTTATGTTTGTAGCGGGGACATGTCCCCGGCGAAAGTTTATAGTTGAGCATTTTAGCTATCAAAATGGTTTTAGTAGTGTTCTTTATGCAAGTGTTGGCTTATTTACTATCATTGAGCTTTAATTGAAGATATCAAATCAGTTTTTTTAAAAAGCCCCAAGTTCACAATCAAAAAAATTGATTTTCTCCCCTGAAGGGCTGTTTGGAACAAAGAACTTGAGTAGGTCAAGACCCACATTTGACCCATGTTTGAAACCATTTTGCACTTAGTTAATTGTTTGTTTATAGTTAGATTATGCTTGGGGTTAACAGCAGGGTGCGTTTAGTTAATAGCAGCCCACATAGGGGTGTTTGGATTGTTTCATTATGTACTAAATTTGAATAAAAAAGTTTGGTTCTTTAATTTGATATTCTAACTATTTTGCTTCTTGGTACAGTTGTTGTCGAGGCGTATTGTATGTGGTTATATATGTCAAAAATATATATAAGTGGCTTATGAGCTTATTTGTTTTCGGCTTATATATCATAAGCTTCAATTTTCCAGCTTATTTGGAGACTTGTGGGCTTATATAAGTATAATATGATATAATAAACTTATATAAGCCGGAAAATTGAGTCTTATGATATATAAGCCGAAAAACAAATAAGATTAAACAAATAAGCTCATAGTATGGTATTTGATTGTGTTGAACTGTTGTAAATGATTTTAGGACTTTAGTGATTAATTTCGAAAGTCCTCGTCCGGGTTAATCATCCTATAGAACCCGTCCAAATTAATTTATTAGAAATTAATTTGGAAAGTCCCCTGTTTGTCGCTTTTGAATGTTTTGTCTCATTTAGATATGAATGCGTATATTGATTTATTATTTGTGAAAATTTCGACATTGTTTTCCCTTTACTCCTACGAATATGTCTTTAATGCACATATTTAGGGAGTTGAGGGAAATGTCACGAAATTTTCTCAAATAGTAAATTCAATTATACGCATTCATATATGAGACGAAACATTCAAAGAGTGGGTTAGGATTGCCTTCCATAGTTGGATTAGGTGAACATTTTAAGTCTATATAATTATTTGTTGCTTCATTAAAACACGCTTATGCCAATTGATAAAAGTTGGGTCTCACTAGCACGCACCAAGAGAGAATTCTTAGTTGGTCTTAAAGCTTTCGCAAGCATTGCAAGCCCTTGGTGAATATTGATGGGAATATAAAATGTCCTCTGTGTTTTGTTTAAACGTAAACTGGATAAAAAATATACGGGCTACCATCCTACATCTATCCTTTAAATTTATGTTTGTTTGTTTAATTATCTAGAAGTTTAGAGTGTCGAGTCTTGGCTTAGCAACGCCATTCTTCGTATGCTTGTAACATAGAGATTTTTGACTTGCCACCACTAAATAGCCTATCCCACCAAACACTTGGTTTCCCTACCGTAAGCCTAACATTACAACCCTTTAAAGACCTCTTTGATAGTCTTTCCTAGGCGCTTACGCCAAAGCGATGGAGGTTTGATCTATTCTCAAGCCTATGGTAATCTATGTACTAGGACCCGAGAGAGATGTGAGTATCCAAACACCCCATGTGAGGTGCTAGTATGTAATTTTCGTGCTTGTTATGACTTTTACGGGGCTTATATGTATTGTGGACTGTTTTAAACCAATGCTTCATGACCCTAACTTATAAATTAATTGGCTAAAAGCACATTTGCTTGAGGACAAGCAAATACCAAGTGTAGGGATATTTGATAAGGTTTTAAATGTACCTTTTGAGGGTCATTTAAGCCCTTATTTGATCACTTTTGTATCCGTTATTACTTAATATCGTTCCTTTTCACTTTTTAGGTCTCTTGAAGGCAAATTGTCTGTAATGGCACTTATTTAGACGAAAAGGCGCGATATACAAAGAAAATGGCCAAAGTCAAGAATCAAGACACTCAAGTCGCTAAAATACAAGGTGACGGCCATCGCTTAACTATGACGCCGTCGGAGCATTTTGTGACTACACGAAGCCAAATTTCTTATTTTCAAGTGACGGTGTCCGCTTTAAAAGAGTAGGCCATCGCAACTCGCACGGTCTAGATTTGATCCAGACGGCGCATAAGTCAAGAGGACGGCGTCCACAAGCACAAGGTGACACCGTCGCAAGACTAACGTGGCCAAGACGAAACCCTAACGACGGCGACCGACGGCGCCACAAATCATAAGGTGACGCCGTCGAAACTGATAAGGTTTTAAATGTACCTTTTGAGGGGTCGTTTAAGCCCTTATTTGATCACTTTTGTATCCGTTATTACTTAATATCGCTCCTTTTCACTTTTAGGTCTCTTAGAAGGCAAATTGTCGGAATGGCACTTATTTGGACGAAAAGGCGCGATATACGAAGAAAATGGCCAAAGTCAAGAATCGAGACACTCAAGTCACCCCGAACGACGCGTGAAATACAAGGGATATGACGGCGTCGTGTTATCGTCGCGACGCCGTCGCCTTTTCATCACTTTTGTGACGACACTTTTGTGAAGAGCCAAATTGCTTATTTTCAAGTGACGGTGTCGCTTTAAAAGAGTAGGTCGTCGCAACTCGCACGGCCTAGATTTGATCCAGCACGGCGCCGAGATCAAGGGACGGCGCCACAAGCATAAGGTGACGCCGCCGCAAGACTAACGCGGCCAAGACGAAACCCTAATGATGGCGACCGACGACGCCACAAATCATAAGGTGACGCCGTCGCGATTGTAATCTTATATATAGAATCCGAATTTTTCGCTTTAGTGTGTAGTCTTTTGGAGTAAAACCTAAACCGAACCAAGGTCGTCTTGTACAAGATTTTAGGGTTCCAAACCCTATCTTACATCAAGATAAGTGTTTTACTTCATTAATTCAATTATGTCTTCAATTACTTGTGTGTATGCTTGCATGTTCTCCATGTCCGGCTAATTTACTTGTGTGTTTGCTTAGGAATATGAAACTTAATTATTGAATATTGATTGGTTGTCTCTTATCTTAATTGTTAATGATCTAGTAATGCGATAGGTCATTCGTTGTGTAGTTAATGCTTGATTAATCTTTGTGAACCTTAGACTATAACACCTAGAGTAGTTGTAGGCTAAACCATCCAAAGAGTACCTTAGAGTTAGAGTTTATAATTCCTAGAGATTTTGTAGACGAGACCCTTTGGTAGTTTCAAAGAGTTAGGGACAAACGATACCCTACGACTTTAGACACACAACGCGATTAAGAATAAGGACGTGACAATTCAACCATCAATAGGAGATAATTAAGGAGTAATAAAACCTAAGTAAACACATCTTTAAACCATCATACGAGCACACAATAATTAGACATAGACTACATACACCTTAGATTAGATAATTAGATAAGTAGAGTAATCGGTAGAAATACCAACCCCAAATCCAAACCCCGAGATTCGTACCTTTCTAATTCCTAAAAACATAAAAGATAAAAATAATCTTCCTCAACCCCAACCTTAGCGTAGTAACTTCTCACTAGCATTCCTATTCCCCAGAGAACGATATCAATACCCGTGGCTTACCCTAATACTACACTACAACGATTAGGTTCATCGCCTAGGTGTTATAAAACTTGCTCAAGAAAAGGAAGTTCCTTTGACCCCGAACGACGCGCGTAGCGTTATCAAGTTTTTGCGCCACGCCGGGAATAGAATAGCTAGTTAGTAGTCCACCTCGCTTAGGTTTCTTTGCTTGATTCCTATCAAGTAAATTTTTTCTCATTTTTAGCTTTCTCGTAGTCTATCCCCTTCTTCGTGACCTTTGTTCGTAATCCCATCACTTTTCATCATGGAAGGTGATAACCAACCACCATTCATCAACCTACCACCAAATGACCCGCCAAGAGCCCGTACTTTGGTGAATACTCGAGACCAAGCCACCTAGGCTATAGGAACACCATTGAGCTTCCCGATCAAGCCCAAACTACGGCCTGCGATCCGACACCATCCGGTTGGTGCAAAACGGATGTGCATTCCATGGACTTCGTTCAAGATCCTAATCAAGATCTTAAGGATTTCTTAAAATTGTCGATTCCATCGACCTTGATGCTACTACTCGGGAGACCACGCGTCTGCTGCTCTTCCAATTCTCTCACGGGACCAAGCTAGTAATTGGCTTGAGCGACTTCCCACCGGCTCCATCTCAAGTTGGGATGATCTCACCTCTCGCTTCCTTGCTCAATTTTTCCCACCGGGAGAACCACTAAGCTTAGGAATGACATCTTGATGTTCCAACAACGCCAAGGTGAATCTCTACGAAGCATGGACTCGATTCAAGGGACTTACTTCATAAAGTCCCTCATCACGGCATTGATCTTTGGCTCCAGGTCCAACTTTTTTATGATCATGTCAACTTCCCCACAAAGAGATCCATTGACCAAGCGGCCGGTGGAAAACTTAGTGATCTCACCGCAAAAGAATCATGGGGTATAATAGAGGACCTTACTCTCTATGACAACGAAAGTTGGAATGACCCCCGTGAGTTGCCCAAAACCGTTAAGGCAATCTCCTTGCCTCCCATTGACTCACAACCTTCCGATCAGTAGGATGCTCGAACTTGAAGATCAAGTTAAATTCCTAATGAGTTCCTACGAAAATCCTAAGTCTTCACGCCATGTGAACAAAGTTTCTTCCTCGTGTGAGCCGTGTAGTGATCCTCATAACACGCAAGACTTGCACCCGATTCCCGAACATGCTTCCGCTGACTACGCATCCTCGCAGATTAATGGAACGGAGGAAGATTCCTACAACACCCGGACCTAGGAATTTCAATGATACCCGAGAAGCTTGGAAGGGCAAGCCCGACTTCTATTGGGGACAAACCAAAGAATTCACTTCCAATGATTTCTCATGGCCCCATCTCATGGCCCTAACCAACAAAACATTGAGGGATGTTGCAACACCTAGTCGCATCCCAAGAAGCTCAATAGCTAAGCTCTCGGACCGCTTTAACCAACAACAAGCCGAGATGGATAGGAAGATAGATAACCTCTTGAAAGCCATGACCAATAGTGATAGGAAGGTTAATGCTATCTCAACTCCCGAGCCTTCCGTGTAGAGATTAAGGACCCAAGTAAGTTAGCTAAACACGTCCAATTCGTCAATACCATCACCTTAGTGAAACCTAATAGAACAAATGACGAAGAGGACCATATACTTGAGGATAATGAAACAACCGAGGAAGTAGATGAAGTAGACAATGACTATTTCAATAAATTTCCTACGAAGAAGAGCTATCTCGCCACCCTCACTTAGTGCGTGACCTCCGTCACATGTATGTTAGAAAAGCCCTAGAATCAAGTTTGGGAACCCTTGGAATCTTAACATACCATGTTGCATAGGACACCTTTTCGTGGCAAAGGCCTACATTGACCGCAAATCACCAATAAACATAATGACTAGCACCTACTATAATTGGGTAATGAAGAAGCCTATCCCAACTAGGCAAGACCCCGATAATCCTAGGGTTAGGTGTAATTTTCTTGGTAGAATTAAGGGATTGCCCGTTTATGTAGGTAGTTTCACGTTTCCTACGGACTTCATAATTGTGGATGATATTAGCACGGCCATAGATCCTAGCTTGTCCCACGTTATTCTAGGAAAACCTTTCATAGAAAACACCGGATGACTTATGATCCCTCATTAGAATAGTGCGATTCAAGGATGAGACCGATGATGTAGCTTACCAAATGCCGCTTAAGATTGAGAAGTTTTCATCACTCTCAATGATGAAAAGGAACTTAAACTATCGGTCTATTATAGGAATAATGAGGATAAGGAAAAGGAGTAGATTATGTTATGGCTAAGATTTTCGGATTCTATAAGGATTGCTTGAACTTAGGACCGAAATATAGAACCAATTGGGAGAGGACGACCTCTTAGAAAGGTGCATCATAGGGCACTCTTACAACATGGAATTCCCCAATAGAGACCGCCATGAGGAAGGAGATGACGGTAATGAAGTCACGTAGGGCACGACTACGAGTCTAGCTACAAGACTCATAAATAAAGAAAAGCGCTTCGGGAGGCAACCCATGCTTAATTGTTTGCTTGTTAGTGTCATATATCTTTTATTGATTGCTTATTCTCATGTTTAAATTTGTAAAATGCTTTATTTTGTTTTTAACCTCGCCTTAATTGCATATAAAGGTATTTTACATAAAGGATAAGTGTAGGAGGATTACACACGCTTTCAAAAGAAACGTGAACATGAGAATTTCAATTAATTAAAAGATATATATGTGTTTGTTCGAGTCAAATGCTTGTATCGAGTCATAATGGATGTTTTGCGTAAATTTTTCCGATTCTAAAGATGTAAATTTTCCGTAATTTTTCCGTAAAATCGCACCGCTTTTTGTCAGATAACTTTTTGGCGTCAGATCGCAACCGACGGCGCCGAAGGAGTAAAACAATGATTACTTTTTTCTCGCTTTCGAGCTACTTATAAATTTTTGGAATTTTCCGTGTCTTAATTTTCCGTAAATTTCAGAAACATCCATTCCACAAGCATTATATCCTAGTTTAATAGAGTCTTATATATATTATTACCGCCGATTTTACGCGAAGGTTTCGCTTTGTTTTCTTCAAGTGTGCGTGTTTAATTTATTAAGAAGAAGATACATAAGATTGGAAGGAGCTTTTCACGATACATTCTTCTTGGAAAGGATTTAACCACCACTTTACACGGATCCTACCGAGCTAATCGTGGAGTATTAGTTTCTTTCGCTTTTAATTACCTTCTATTATCATAACTTTGATATTTTCGGGAACATTGGGGACAATGTTCGCTTTAAGTGTAGGAGGAAAATAAAACGGAACTTTGAAACTATGCTTATCCTTGATTATTTGCTTTGTCCAATTGTATTTGTGTAATAAACCATGAGAAAATGTCGGTTAGGGTAATTTTGGCACCAAATTTAAAATTTTTCATGACATATAGGAGTGGGCCATTAGTCTTAACAAAAGCGCCTCACGGATAGGAAGTTATATGACTAGCACAAAACCCTTTACCACTTAAATTCCACCCAAAATGCGAGGATCGCCTTAGATTAGTAGGAATTAAAGCATTCATCTTTAATGCTTAGAGTGTGAACCGTAGTATATTAGATTCTAGAACTTGTTTTGTGATGCATCCCGAGATCGCTAGTAAGACTACACTTGTGTAGTTAGGAATAACTAAATGATAAGAGGCATTAGGATAACCCTTGTTTGATACCGTAATATAATTACTTCTTCCACATCGGTTGAGTAATTCCCCACACCTTTGCGTTGTACTCATCTTTAGTACACGATACCCCTAGTTAACCCCTCGAGCCTATCCTTTTCGCGGTTCTCGTGATGTTTCGGTTTTTCCGAATATCAATGAAGAGCATTGTTTACACCCCACCCCAAATGTACACCCAAATCGCCTTAGCCTACCTTGTATGCACTCACTTTTAGTGCATTATTGTTATCACCCTAAACCCTTAGTTCAATTATCTAGTTGCTTGCATGAGTTGCTAAGTCGAGTCATATCCTTTGTACACGCTTTGGGACGATTGGGACTCATGGGAAAAGTTAAAGTTTATGAAATGACGGAAGGGAACGTTAAATTCAAATTCCCTTTATTTGCGTAATAATGTACTCCAAGTGTTTTGATCTTTTCAATTCGGGTCAAATTAGTGTTAGAGTAATAAAACTCAAGTGTAGGGATGTGCCTATAAATCCCTATCATTTTGATGTTACCGTAGAGGATGGTAGAGTAAAAGTGTATGAAAAAAAAAAAAAAAATAGAAAAAGAAAAAAAAAAAATAGAGTGTTCAAAAAAAAAAAAAAAAAAAAAACATACGGGCTACCATCCTACATCTATCTTTAAATTTATGTTTGTTTGTTTCATTATCTAGAGTTTAGAGTGTCGAGTCTTGGCTTAGCAACGCCATTCTTCGTATGCTTGTAACATAAAGATTTTTGACTTGCCACCACTAAATAGCCTATCCCACCAAACCCTTTGTTTCCTACCGTAAGCCTAACATTACAACCCTTTAAAGACCTCTTTGATAGTCTTTCCTAGGTGCTTACGCCAAAGCGATGGAGGTTTGATCTATTCTCAAGCCTATGGTAATCTATGTACTAGGACCGGTTAATGAGTGTTTATCTTCCATTTCCAACTTGTTATATTTCATATACACCGAGAGATGCGAGTATCCAAACACCCCATGTGAGGTGCTAGTATGTAATTTTCGTGCTTGTTATGACTTTTATGGGCTTATATGTGTTGTGGATTGTTTTAAACCAATGCTTCATGACCCCTAACTTATAAATTAATTGGTTAAAGCACATTTGCTTGAGGACAAGCAAATACCAAGTGTAGGGATATTTGATAAGGTTTTAAATGTACCTTTTGAGGGTCGTTTAAGCCCTTATTTGATCACTTTTGTATCCGTTATTACTTAATATCGCTCCTTTTCACTTTTAGGTCTCTTGAAGGCAAATTGTCGGAATGGCACTTATTTGGACGAAAAGGCGCGGATATACGAAGAAAATGGCCAAAGTCAAGAATCGAGACACTCAAGTCGCCGAAATACAAGGGACGGCGTCGTGTTATTTATGACGCCGTCGCATCACTTTTGTGACGGCTCAAGAGCCAAATTGCTTATTTTCAAGTGACGGTGTCGCTTTAAAAGAGTAGGTCGTCGCAACTCGCACGGCCTAGATTTGATCCGCACGGCGCCGAGATCGGGGGACGGCGCACAAGCATAAGGTGACGCCGCCGCAAGACTAACGCGCCAAGACGAAACCCTAATGACGGCGACCCGACGGCGCCACAAATCATAAGGTGACGCCGTCGCGATTGTAATCTTATATATAGAATCCGAATTTTTCGCTTTTAGTGTGTAGTCTTTTGGAGTAAAACCTAAACCGAACCAAGGTCGTCTTGTACAAGATTTTAGGGTTCCAAACCCTATCTTACATCAAGATAAGTGTTTTACTTCATTAATTCAATTATGTCTTCAATTACTTGTGTGTATGCTTGCATGTTCTCCATGTCCCGCTAATTTACTTGTGTGTTTGCTTAGGAATATGAAACTTAATTATTGAATATTGATTGGTTGTCTCTTATCTTAATTGTTAATGATCTAGTAATGCGATAGGTCATTCGTTGTGTAGTTAATGCTTGATTAATCTTTGTGAACCTTAGACTATAACACCTAGAGTAGTTGTAGGCTAAACCATCCAAAGAGTACCTTAGAGTTAGAGTTTATAATTCCTAGAGATTTTGTAGACGAGACCCTTTGGTAGTTTCAAAGAGTTAGGGACAAACGATACCCTACGACTTTAGACACACAACGCGATTAAGAATAAGGACGTGACAATTCAACCATCAATAGGAGATAATTAAGGAGTAATAAAACCTAAGTAAACACATCTTTAAACCATCATACGAGCACACAATAATTAGACATAGACTACATACACCTTAGATTAGATAATTAGATAAGTAGAGTAATCGGTAGAAATACCAACCCCAAATCCAAACCCCGAGATTCGTACCTTTCTAATTCCTAAAAACATAAAAGATAAAAATAATCTTCCTCAACCCCAACCTTAGCGTAGTAACTTCTCACTAGCATTCCTATTCCCCAGAGAACGATATCAATACCCGTGGCTTACCCTAATACTACACTACAACGATTAGGTTCATCGCCTAGGGTGTTATAAAACTTGCTCAAGAAAAGGAAGTTCCTTTGACCCCGAACGACGCGGAAAAGTGCCACAAGATGCTAAGTGATCAAGTCAAGACCCAGATTAGTCGGTTCAATGTGAACAAGCCTCTTCCTCTCGGTGGTGAACCCGACAAATGACCATTCATCAATTCTTCTTCAACCATGACTGGACTATCTATGTGCTCGCTTCATCGAAAGAAGACCACCAGACGATTTCAAGATGAAAGTGCTGCGACACCGATCGGGGTCTTGAACAAATGGTTCTGATCAATTCGGGTGACAAAGAACAAAAGTATGACATTGCCGCTTCTTATGGTATTTCGCATTGGTGGTACAAAAGAAGAACTTCTACATCGAGAGACATGGAGTCGATAAAAGACGCAAGTCGTTAGATCCAAGCTTCAGATTCTCGAGTGTCATCGATAGAGATCTTCTCAATCTATGGCTATGATTACTTGAAGAAGATTGTTCTGAAGAGCGACTTGAAAGAGCATGCTATTGAAGAGAACGACTTCAAACACTTGATGCCAAATGACTTTGAAGATCTCTACCTTCGAACTCACAAGGACACCTTAACCATCTTCCGGTTCGTGAGAAGAAGGCTCTCTCATCTCTTGTCAACCTTTGAATCGTGGGCTTAGTCATTCGAAAAGGGTTGAGGATTTTCACTAGGAATGAAAGCTACTGCACTGGTCAACCTTACAAGTCCACAATGGAACGCCTCAGACATGAATTTCGTCACGAATATAGAGTTCTTGACACCCCTAGAGCCGTCATCTTCACCGACAGATATGGGACTCAGATGCTAATGAGACTGTATGAGCTCTACAAATTCGATGATGGTACTCTCAAAATGGTGGAAGAAGAATTAAACTCTAGAGTGAATGAAATCAAAGTTGATCTGAAGCCGTGGAACAAAACAAAATTCTGGACTGATGAGGACTTGAAGAGATGTCAAGATTTCATTGCTACAATCAGGCGAAGACTTAAGACTCGAATGATCTTCCGCAGCCTTGAAAGTTTTGTTGGTGGTATACTTCGTGAAGGTCATTACAAACTGCTTCAAAGAACTGAATGAAGACATCTTCCGGAAGTAGTTTCTGTTTTGTATTTTTTAATGTGTAAAATGTGGTGTACAAACTATGAACAACTATAATGCATGTAATAGTGTTAGGTTATGTATTGTGGTTTCCCTTTGCATCTAAACAGGGAACTTCGGTGTTGTCCACTTCGGATCATATAAAAGCTGGACACATTTTTCTCCAACAAATATTTTGTTTCATACATATTTAAATCACTTGAGATCCAAAATCTCAAAGGATTTGAAATTTTTGACTGGGAGAAAATGTGATATAAATATGAAAGATGATAAAGATGACCATTTTTGTCTCAAAGTGCATCTTGCTTCTAATATGTGCTAAACTATTTTCGAATCTCGAAGCATATATTAAGGGGAGCATTTCAAAACTAATTCAAATCTTCAAGGTACAACGATTTCCATGTTTTTAAATAAGGTACCTTGATTGTGTGATAAATGGTTTCTAAATGTTTGGTAATCGTGGTAGTACTTCAAAGAACTCTTTCCTCTATGTGATAAAATGATTTCAAATATTCTACGCACATATTGAGGGGGAGATTTTACCAAGAAAATCAAATGGCTTTTTCTATGAAAATTGTGATCAAAGAAAATATTTCAATGTCCTCTTGCCTCCATGTGCTAAACAATTTCTAAATCATATGCACATGTTGAGGGGGAGGTTTTCTAAATAATCAAAACAATTAAGGTACAAATATCTTTGATTTCGTATCACAAGTACCTTGATTGTTTTTCCAAATGATTTTTCAATTGGTTTTATGGAAGAATGAACTGTACCAAAAGACCAACCATGTTTCTTTATGTATGGAGTTATAAGGATGGTGAGGTTAGGTATTCGTTCTCACGATCCGCCAGAACCGGAGGGATCTACCAGGAAAATCCACTAGATAGTGTAGAAGTCCTTAGGTATATTGAAAAAAGGAGAAAATGAGATATGGGAAGAGTGCGGTGAGAGGCGAGCTAGTAATCGGAATAAACCCAAAAAGTTCTAGTTATGAAGTCTCGGTAAGCAATGAAGGGGTTGACGAATGAAAAGAATTGAATGTGAAAGGGTGAAAAGAAATAGCCTCCAATAATTCAACCTTAGGGCGTAAACCGGGTTCAATTCATATACTACGGTGGTTACCAAGGTAACATCGGTATTGAAGACAAGACGTCATGGACCCGATGGACGACCGCACTTCAACTTCCCAAACCACTCAAGTTCCTCTTAAAAGGTCTTGTTTCATTCTCACGGGGAACCGACATAATCTATCGACTTTCTCTTAGAGATTGTTGATACTGAAGAAGGAGACCCTCTCCCTAATCTCCGAAATAGGATCCAAATATGCACAATTGAGTCTAGAACCACGAGATCATCTATAAATCTCATTAGGACACTTTCAATGAAGACTCTCGGTTTCACACAATGTGGAAAGAGAGATTATATCTTATGAGTCATACGCATTATCCTTGTGGTATTGCAAGAACATCTGAGTGATATGCAAACATATTCACAATGAAGATGGAAAGCCTTCTGGAGCCAACATCAAACAAGCTCCTGGTGGGTGGCATGTGAGATCTATCCAATAGATCAACCATGTGACAACTAAATGAAACAATGGGGCGATTCAATCTTTTGAATCAATCTCGTTCAGTTATGGATTGACGGATACCTTTGAAAAACCGGTCGTTGTGCTTTAAAATCCTTTTCCTTAGCACATCGATCGTGTACTAATATTTCAAAATAAAAGGTGTTTATGATTGATAATTGATTTTCTTTAAAACCTTCGTTGTATTGCAAAACCATTTCTATTGAGCGATACACGATTGTTTATCAAATATATTTTCATCAATCGCTGAATCTCAATTACCGGTTCACTCACTCCGTGTTGTCTTCTTTGAGACGTTCGGTTTGAGAACAACTAGACCACCGCGAAACCCGTCAAGGAAATTCTTCGAATTATACGATCACGTGCAATACTTGTCTCGATCAACGGGAACCGTGGGCCGTGTACCTCAATTCAACGAAGTGATCAAAGACACTTTCGTGCACTTTATTACTAATCACGTATGCGTAAGCCCGACGTTTGCGGTGATCGAATGAAGCGGTCAATCCATAGCCGCATGCTCACACTACACATTCATCTCTAAAGAAATCATGATAAGTGCATCAATGACTCGATATTTTCACTCCATGCTTCGCTATCGCCGATATCATGAATCAACAAAAGCTTCAACTACTCGATAAAAAGAAATCATGATCCGAATGTGAGCATGTTGGTCCAAATGTCTCAACAACATATGCCGGCAACACAACAATGGGTGATACGAGATTAGGCGTGGTCGATGATCTCTATTAAAGCTCAAAGGTCATCGTGGATCACTCTATAACCTCCACAAAATATTCATTATTGTTGAACCATGATGAAATCACCACGGAAGCACAATGTTTGATTACTTTGAAGTATTAAAGTCTACGAGTTCAAGACTGAAGAATTAATAGACTGCTAGGATGCAAATTGTAATTCATGGGGTGACCTCCCTTATGGGGAGATTGTTAGGAATTAGAAATTCTATAGTGAAGTATCGGTCACCCCTAATGTAATCTAGCTTAAGTTAGCTCGTAGACATATCGTTTAGTCTGTTATTTATTAGTTGTTATTAGCGTAGCTTAGACTAGTGCAACACCGTGGAGGAATGACGGGTCTTTACCCATTGTATGCCTGATCCACAGCCCGTAGGGAGGCGTGTCTCTTTAGATAAATAGCCCTCTCCTCACAAGGAGAGGGTTGGATGTTCATTTGGAATCTAACCTTCCATGAGTTTCTCTTTCTAGAATATCCCACTTTCTCTCTAAACCATCTAAATTATACGCCTATTTGATCTTGTGGTTTAGTGTGTTTATGAAATCCAATATGTTACAAAGATTTCTTTCACAACCAAAGAAAGAAAACTTTTGTCAATTCATTAAAGGTACGCTGTTTTATTTGAAAATTTCTTTGTTCGAATTAATTGGCGATTCATTTCGACAACTTATTCTAATATCCCGATTTTTTCTTAATTCATCAAAGGTGTTAAACTACCGATGGGTTTGGATCTAACTTCTAGAATAAAGTGACCGACAACGATAGCAACATAACAGCTTGAAGGCTCATGACCGTCACATAATGATGCAACGGTTGCTTCCTCGCTAGACTTCAAAATTACTTGAAGGACCAAACCACCGCAACACCAATAATCGAGCTTTGTTCATTCTTCAAACAAATATTCGCTCGAACTTTGATGGTGGATGACATGTTGAAAGCTAGAGCACAACCGATCAATATTTTGTGCGCCGAGCAAATATATCCTCCGAATTTTTTGACATTATGATTCACTTGGTTATTCATCTACCGGAAGAGGCTATTGAAGGCGGTCCTGTTTACATGAGGTGGATGTATCCATTTGAAAGATACATGAAAAAGCTCAAAATTATGTCGAAATAAAGCCAAGCCTCAAGGTTCAATAACGGAGGGTTATATTGCGATGAAGCATTAACTTTCTGTTTGCATTATTTTCGGGTGTTGAGACGAGATTTAATCGTCCCGACCGGAATGAGGATGGTCCAAGGCCAACAAGTCGATTTGAGGTGTTTCGATCACCGCAAAAGAATGGTAAACAATCATTAGTTCGGTTTAAAGCGTACACAATGAAGCAAGTAGTATGGTACGTACTACACAACAATCATGAAATCGACCAGACATGAACGCGTATAAAGAGGTACGCATTTTATTTCAAAATTTGTTTCACGAAGTTGTTATTCGACGACTTATTCTAATATCATGAACATTTACAGTGGCATTTCTGGCAGAGACTTGGAAGAAGGGTTTCTCTTGGTTTGAGATGAAGGTAGACTTATTGTATGTATTACCCCGTATAAATAACGACTATTACTCATATCTATCTATTCTTAACTTTTCATAGATTCGTGAATTAAAAGTACGAAGGACCTAAGTTGTACCGCCGAGTTATTCGCTTTGGCTTATGGACCATCATGTACTGCAGTCTCATCAACTCTTGCGTAGTCAACGGTGTGAAGTTTATCGTACACGACCGTGATTTACGTCGCTTCAACTCAAAACAATGAATTTCAACTCCTAACCCTCGATGGAGGAATGCATTATGGCCGACGAAGAAATTCTTGAGTTTTCATATATTTCATTCAATGTTGTGTTGTTCAAAGTCAAATGGTTTGACACTAATAACAGTAATCGCCTAAAACATTGTACCTATAGAAACAACATTACGTAAATTATGACCGATCGTGTATCGTTTCAAAATGAACCATTCATTCTTGCAACGCAAGCAACACAAGTCTTTTACCTTGATTTCCCGGGTAAACGTGGTAATTGGAAGGCCGTCCAAGATTCTTATCATCGAAAGATTTGGAACCCGGATATCATTGTGGTAGAAGACAACCAGGATGTTGTACATGACAACAACTCATCACATATCACACTCTCTGAGTTGGATCATTGGATTATAACATTATAAATATAGATGTTCAACCAATGGAAGTTGAGGCACCACCACCAATTATCACTATTGTGGAAGACGAAGATGATATTGATTATGATGATCACGTTCTCATGATTTAGAATCGATGATGATGATGACCACGAGAATGAAGATGATGAAGATGACAGTACTAATAATGTTGAATTTTATGTTGATGATGCGGAAGATTAATCTCGAATTGTAATTTGTAGAACAACACTTAATTATTTGAATGAAATTGTTATCGAGTGGTTAAATGTGTTTATTTGTTTGTTTATTTATTTATTGATTTATTTATTTATTTATTTATTTATTATAATTATCTAGATATATACTGTTAAATGTGTTTGTTTATTTGTTTGTTTATTTATTTAATTAATTAATTATTTATTTAATTATATATATGTTTCTTCACTAATTTCTATGTTCGTTTAACAGATGGCAGATGTTGTAGCTAGGTCTCACGGTGGCGATGGAGGTAATTCGCCACCTCGTGGTCCCTCGAGGAGGATAGGCACCAATTGCTAGCGTAAGCATTTCTGAATTATTTTTCAATAAACTGTATTTGATTACATGTTATATTAAATTGATAAAATGTTATTTTATGTCATCATCACTTGAATTTGATTACTTGTAGGCTCTAAATCCAAAGCTGCCAACCCAAACGCCTAAACTAGGAAAGGTGGGAAGGTGGTGCGTGGTCCCACTAAGAACATGGCACTCAAGGCGAAGAGGGCACTGGATGGTCGTCCTGTGTCGATCGAATTTCGGGTAAACCAGGAGGGGTTTTGGACACACGTGGGCCCTCACTCTTCTTGGTTCTCCAACTATGTTGGGGAGGTGTTACGATTCGATTCCCATGTTTTGCGATTCATGGGCTAAGGTTCTAAACGGCCAAGGCCCACATCCATGAGCATCTACACGTAAGTTTTTAAACCTTTATTTTTTAATTATTGTGTTTATTTATTTAAATTTGTATATTTATTCAAACTTGTTTGTTTATTTAAATTTGTATATTTTTATTTATATTTTATTGCAAAGACTACTTTGATCTCGACACACACCTTGTCGTCCGAATGGAGACAAGATTGTTGATGATGATCGGTATTTTCTCCAAAATGATACGACGACAACAAATATAGGTACAAAAAGATAACTTTACGGCAGCAAGTGGGTGGAGAAAATTGAGAGATCAAAAGAAAGCGTCCAGAGAACAAGACGCAAGAGGATTGGGATGCGTTGGTAAATTCTCGGATCGACACTTTATAATAATAATAATAATTCATTTATATAATAGTTTTATAATTTAAAATACGCAGTTAAGCTTTGGACAAACCCCAAGAAACAAAGACATCTCGAGGTGAACCGATTAAACCGAATGGCGAACACGAGTTCTAGCCTTCACGGATCTCGATCGTATGTCGCTATTCGCCATAACTTTGTAAGAAACTATTTAATCATTTTATTTATATATATACATGGTGTTGGGTGTGTCGTTATTGATTTTATTTCTAAACAGTTGATCAATGAGGGTGAGAGGCGGTTGGAGAAGACTTGATAGAGTTTTACCGTCGGAACCATACGAGGGCGATGGGTGTGTATATGAAGAAATGGCCAAAGTCAAGAATCGAGACACTCAAGCTGCTAAATTACAAGGGACGGCGCCATCGCTAATCTATGACGGCCGGAGGAATTTGTGACGACACATAAGAGAAATTGCTAGTTTTTGGAGGACGGCGTAGGGCTTTAAAAGAGTAGGTCGTCGCAACTCGCACGGCCTAGATTCAATCCGACACGCGCAAAAGCTAAAGAGGACGCTTTATAGAGTAGTCTTGGGTAAACTTTTGAGTAAAACCTAAACCGAACCAAGGTCGTATTTTAGGGTTTTAAACCCTATCTTACACCAAGATAAGTTGTTTACTTCATTAATTTAATTATGTCTTCAATTATTGTGTGTATGCTTGCATGTTCTCCATGTCCCGCTAATTTACTTGTGTGTTTGCTTAGGGAATATGAAACTTAATTATTGAATATTGATTGGTTGTTTCTTATCTTAGTTGATTAATGATCTAGTAATGCGATAGGTCATTCGTTGTGTACTTAATGCTTGATTAATCTTTGTGAACCTTAGGTTATAGCACTTTGAGTTGTTGTAAGCTAAACTATCCAAAGAGGCCTTAGAGTTAGAGTTTATCATCCCTAGTGGGTTTTGTAGACGAGACCCTTTGGTAACTTCAAAGAGTAGGAGAAACGATACCCCTACAACTTTAGACACAAACGCAACTAGGAATAAGGACGTGACAATTCAACCACCAATAGGAGATAATTAAAGAGTAGTAAAACCTAAGTAAATACATCTTTAAATTATCATACGAGCACACAATAATTAGACATTATTGATTTTATTTCTAAGCAGTTGACCAATGAGGTGAGGCGGCGTTGGAGAAGACTTGATAGAGCTTTACCGATGTTATCGGAACCATACGAGGCGATGTCTTTGAGTCCCGTTATCCGAGGCTAGATATGTAAGTATAATTTATTTTCAAAGTCACCCATTTTGATGATATATAATGCATCACGACTTATATATTACTTTTCTTGTTTTTTGTAACTAAATAGAACGAGATGTCGCGGATGCGGGAAGAGAGCACCTCGATGGGACCCCATGAATTATTGAATATTGATTGGTTGTTTCGACCGCGCAGATTCGCACTGTGATTGACATAGTGTGTACTTTTCCTTTTCTAAAAAATATAAAAGCAGTGTGGCTTACCCTAATACTACACTACAACGCACCGCTTGGGTGTTGAAAAACTTGCTCGACGAAAAGGAAGTCATATTCCCCGGTGTAGGTCGGTCTTACCGCGAGATTCGGTGGAGTGAAGAAGACCTTTAGCGCCCCGACCTCGTGATGCAGCGGATGTGTCCTCAATGCGCGAAACATTGCGTAAATGCACCGAGGAGCTCGCTACGTAGGAGTCGATGGACCAGTCATGGAGTTTGTGAGGACATTCTTTGGGTTGGCGGAGCGAATCTGATCCTCCCGGGATCAAGTGTTACTCCACCAGTGGGTCGGGATCCGGAGAGGTGGGTCGGGATCTGGTGCTACTCCATCCGTGAGTCTAGAGATACCGGGATGGTAATGGGGTAGTGGGGTTTGAGATGCCGATTTATGTTACTTTAACACGTTTTGAATATGTTTGTAGAGAATAACATGGATTATTATGTCGTTTATGTGCATTATGTGCTAGGATTCCGTAAATGGATTATACGATAGTTTTGGACCATTTGCGGATAGGTAGTTTTGGATAGTTTTGTAGATGATCATGCGTAACGGTTTAGGAACCGTTTTGGCGATTTTGGAAAAGGATAACTATGTTAACGATTGATGGGTATATATGATATTATGTTTAGCGAATTTGTGTTATGATTGGCATATTAAACATTGGTAAAACAGGTTGTGGCATATTAAAACAGGTTGTAGATTTTTTCCGGAGAATTGCCGAAAAAAATCTGGAAATTACCCATTTTGCAGCAACATCCTGCATAATGGGTCAGCTAGTTTTGCCGGGGACATGTCCTCGGAGAAAGTACAAGAGCATATTTTAGTTAACCTCTTTCCCCGGGGATATGTCCCCGGCGAAAGAGTTTAACTCAACAGTGGTTATATACTTCACCGGGGACATGTCCCCGGAGAAAGAGGTTAACTCAACAAGTGTTTACATATATCACGGGGACATGTCCCCAAGAAACGTGTGCTACGCCGGACTAATAACGTAATTAGGGTATTTAAATTAAAGTCCAAAATAGTTTCTCGGGGACGTGTCCCCGACAAAAGTATATGCCACGTCGGACATGTTTGACATGCGACAATTGGTGTGGGACCCACATGTCCCGGTAAAGTGTTAAATGGCCCGGGAAAAGTATTCCAGAAGGTATTTCCGGAATTTTGCTGGGACATGTCCCCGAAAGGTTTCGCAGGACATGTCCCCGAAAGATCAAATTTCGCTGCGAAAGCGGCGATTGTTGTAGTGACTTCAACGAAATATTATTGAGCATATTTGGCAACTACATCAGCAACAACAAGATTAGTTTAAATTTCCTATGTTTTTTTATTTCGCAATGTATTTTAAATTTCGTATGTTTTTTTATTTTTACTATTGTATTTTGTAATTTTATTTAAATGAAATGAATTTTATTGTGTTAGAAAAATATGGAAAAGAAATAAAATGAGGGTGGGTGGAGCTCAAATGAAGAGGTTTGAGTTATTTGTGATTGAGGGGTATTTTTAAGTGAATGTGTTGGAGTGATGTGGAAGTGATGTGGCACATGTGGAGCCCAAATGAAAAGAAGTGGTGATGCTACGACACTCCATGCTCTAAGAAATGCATACAAAGTACCAAGTCGTAGTTTGAGCTGTTTGAGAGTCCACATGATTGCTTGGTAGATGAAGGGACCAAGAACTATGCAGAAAATGGAAATTTTGTTTAAAGAGTCCTTAAATGAATGTCGTAAAATCGGTATACATGTAATAAATAACCACAACACCACCATTTTCTGATGCGTATAGCATATTAAGGAAATAATCATATGCAAGGATTTCGTAATGGATTACTTGAAGCAAAAAAAGGTAAAGAAGATCATGAGTAAGCATCATATCAATATCTTCTTTTAAAACTCTTCAAAAGATGTGAAACACCGTCATTTCAATTTTTCCTAAATTAACATTCATGATTTTCCTACTTGTGTAAATCGATAGAGATCAACCAAAATATTACTTTAGAAAATTCATCAAAGTATTTTAGGAATCATGAATGACATCTAAAGTACCATTCATGATTTTCCTACTTGTATCATCTGCTCAAATTCTTCTTATAATCGGACACACATAAAAGTATTATAATCGTATAAGTAGTTTTATGATTTTTAGAGTTCCTCCTTCATTGATTTTACGAAATAATTTGAATAAAACCAACCTTTCCATCCGACAGCATACAACAATACACGGTTAATACTAGATTAGGTGGGATGCTAATGTGCAAATTTTGTAGTCTTTAATTAAAGTGAGATCCGCCTTGTCTTGATATTTCAGATGTGTTAGTTACTTCAACAATGTCTTAAATATTTAATGATAGTTTTAGTGATTGAAATTATCATGAAAGCAAAATATCGTAGATGGCTGACAATTTTTAGGCTAAAACCAAGTAAAATTTACCGATTAATAGGCAAAACATAAAAATGTGTAATTTTCATTTTATCATTGTTTTTTTATGTACGAATTAATATATTAGCATGTGAATTATATTATAAGGTTAAAGGTTGTATACTTAAATGTTTTACAAAAAAACAGATATATAATAGGAGTGAAAGAAAATTAGTGAAAGCATTTAATGCATCAAAGTTAAAAGACTCAAATACCTTTGAGTTACTATTCATTCCACGCACTTTAAAAATGAGAATTGATACATAGATCATATTTTTTTATGCATGCATCATGATTTGTGCATTACAGTTTATATTATATAACACCAGTAACGATAAATCGTGATCGTACGATCAAAAATACGATGTGAGATCACCCTCAAAATTGATATATGAGGAGATGAGCTGGTAGCAAACTAGAATTGGTAATAAAGTTATTAATGAAACTATATTTCTTAAATAAGCAAAATGTAGTTTAGTACCTTAGACTTAGCTAAGTAGCACTTTTAGTATTCTGAACTTTTAAAAGTGCGCTATAGTATCCGAAACTTGGCTAAGTAAAAAATCTACTACCATATATCCACTTAACAGTTAAGCCTATTAAGAATTCAACGGAGGTTATCCTCAAAATTAAAATATCTTTAGCATGACTACCGAATAAGGGTAGGAACAAGCCGACTCAAGCCCAAGGTTGCTTAAGCTCAAGCTCGGCTCGTTTACGATTATAAGTCTTAAGCTTGAGCTCATTTCGAGCGTTAAGCTTTTAGCTCGAGTTCGCTTGTATGGAGCCAAGCCTATAAAACTAAAAAGAGTCAAAGCTTAACGAGTTCGAGCCCGAGCTCAAATCTTGTTTGGGCCTCATTTAATAAACGAGCTTAAACCTTAGGTTTATATATGTTGTTGTCACGTATAATTGTACATGTATACGTGTATATTTATATATAAACAAGCTCGAACCAAATATATTTAACATACCAAGCTCGAGTCGAGTTTTATTTGCTTATCACAAAAACAATACCGCTCCCAAGCTTGTAAAATATGTTACGAGTTGAACTCGAGCTAAAAGTATAAGGTTCAAAACGATCTAGAGCTAAAAGAGCCAAGCTCGAGCTCGACTCGGCTTGTTTCTACATTTCTACCCTTATTTGATAATTATACTGTGAATATTGTAAATTTGAGGATGACGGCTACTAAATTTCTAACGAGTTTACTGTTAAGTGTGTACGTGGTAGTAGAAATTCCACTTAGCTAATTTCAGGGTATCATATATGATGCATCTTTAAAAGTTCAGGTACTAAAAATTATATCTGGCCAAGTTTAAGGTATACATCTTAGCCATAAAGAATTCTTAAATCTAATCAGAAAAACTGAATTCTGATATTTTGATGAAAGTACAAAATGAACCCATTCTTAAGCCCATGATTCACCCTGTCCAGCTAGTTACTCCACATAACAACATACATAATGTAAAGTGAAATAAAATAAGATCATGCATACTATTTGTTCGAGTACACTCCGTGATTTCGGCCACGGATTCTTCACAACGTTTTTATATATAGCTTCATACTGTCACTACTGTCAGTATATAATAAAGATAGGTAAAATCCGTCTTGTAACCAATTTCATATATCTAAATTAAAGGTTGACATACATATAACCCTAAAACTACGAGATTACAAAAGTGTTTTCGTGTAAATACCAACTGATAGAGATAGTTGGAAACGTGATATGTGTACATGAAACATATACTGTATAAAGAACTAACCGAAAGATGTAGTTAGCACATTTGAGCATATAATAATCGAAAGCTTAACAAATATTCCAGTTTATATGCTTGCATAGCACTGCATTGAATATTTACATACACGCCTAGTTTTTTTAAAGATCAAATTGCATGTTATTGAATTCATTCGTGTGGCGTGTTATGGTACCTTTGATGTTTTAGAAACGCAATTAAGTTCAACCTAGTCAAAAGGACTTTAATTACTATATATGCAACAGCGGCGTACGTACCCTATCAATTGAGACAAACAAGTCACCTTCATCTCCTGATCCTTCTCAAGGAGCTCAACATTTAAAACCGCTTTTGAGAGAATGCTTTTTGTTTTTAACTTTGAAACACACTCGACATTTAAAACCGCTTTTATATAAACTCCCAGTTGTTCAAAAATTAAGCATGCAAGTATACAGCTTAATAATATAAGGAAAACACTAATATGTCAATATACAAAATCTTATAATATCAAGTGTTTTAAAAAGATAACAAGAACAAATACATCAATCTAGTTGAGGAAATATATTACGAGGAACATGCATCATGCAATATATTCCCTGGGACAAATCTGCCATCGTCATTACTTAAATTGACTTGTTATGTAATAATGATTCCAAAAATCTAACTTATTCTCTTACTCAAAGAAATACAAGATTTTATAATAAGACTTGTAGATTTATCTATTTTGTGTGTATATAATTGTTAATGAAAAATAAAGAGAATAATAAACAAGGGAAAAAATCAAGACGAATATCCGTGATAAGTGTAAAAGAAGTTAAAAAAATTTAAAACTTTTTAGAAATACTTAAATTGACTTGTTATGTAATAATGATACCAAAAACCTAACTTATTCTCTTACTCAAAGAAATACAAGATTTTATAATAAGACTTGTAGATTTATCTATTTTGTGTGTATATAATTGTTAATGAAAAATAAAGAGAATAATAAACAAGGGAAAAAAATCAAGACGAATATCCGTGATAAGTGTAAAAGAAGTTAAAAATTTAAAACTTTTAGAAATACTTAAATTGACTTGTTATGTAATAATGATACCAAAACCTAACTTATTCTCTTACTCAAAGAAATACAAGATTTTATAATAAGACTTGTAGATTTATCTATTTTGTGTGTATATAATTGTTAATGAAAAATAAAGAGAATAATAAACAAGGGAAAAAATCAAGACGAATATCCGTGATAAGTGTAAAAGAAGTTAAAAAAATTTAAAACTTTTTAGAAATACTTAAATTGACTTGTTATGTAATAATGATACCAAAAACCTAACTTATTCTCTTACTCAAAGAAATACAAGATTTTATAATAAGACTTGTAGATTTATCTATTTTGTGTGTATATAATTGTTAATGAAAAATAAAGAGAATAATAAACAAGGGAAAAAAATCAAGACGAATATCCGTGATAAGTGTAAAAGAAGTTACAAAAATTTAAAACTTTTTAGAAAATTCTGATTTTTTTTTCAATATAGAGGATGTTGGTGCATAAAAAAGTTTTGAATGATGTTATTTTCTAATTTTAAGTATTTATACAATTTTAACACAAAAAAAAAAAAAGAAATTTAGTGCACAAAAATTTGTTTGATTTACAAAATTTTCAACTTATTATATTTTGATTCTCAATTAAATTTTAATACATGTTCTAAAAATAAATTAGATAGAAAACGAATTTTTAGTGTCCAAAATGTTGATTTGAATTTCTAAAGCGCAAACTTTTTTTTGAACAAGGTTGATTAAAAAAAAAGGGTTAAAGTAAAAATATCTTAGACGAACAATCAAGGGGTACTACTATTGGTACCCTTATTTCACCAAAAAGTACAAAATATTCCTTTATGACTTCCTTGTTACGGTAAAGCACGCTTTTTTTTTTTTTTTTTTTTTTTTTATTCAGACTTTCGGTTTAATTTTTTAATGTGTTAAACTTTATATTTTATCTTCCGTACTTTCGTGTTTTAGTAGTTTTATAATAAAAGAAAAAAATAAAAGAAAATGAAAAATAAGAAGCGAGCACAAATGGTGTTTTTGAGAGGTCTTTATAACCTATCCCTTACCATACTTAATAATCAAAGTTTCTTTCGCTCTATATTCTCTTGTAACCATGTTTTTAACTGGCAAAACAGAATAATTAGGATCGTTTTTATAAACTATTTCTATATAACAATTTAGTACTTTCATTTTTTTTAAAAAGGCGACAATATATAACCATGCAAACAAAGCATTACAGAACAAGGCATCCAACTTTCAAAATCGAGCCGATTACGAAAGAGGACCTAAAGAACTCATATTTCTAACATGTTTGGAACGGTTTCTAACTAACTTTGAACTAATTTTCAGTCTTACCTAGGACGGATTTAAAATTTTAACTAATTTCGGACTATTTTTTAAGAAAGAGCATGAGTTTAACCAGTTTTGCGCTAAAACCAGTTTCTGTATTGATTAGAACCAGTACTCAAATACATACATGTTAGAAAATAAAATATAAAAACATCAATATTAGATAACCAGATATGTATAATTAGTATGAAACCGGAAAATGGTGCAACTCTTGGTTCAACTCTTGATTCAACTTATTCATAAGTATAACATATGAAAATGTGATAAAACTTGATGCCTTGAAAGCATAGTTTAGCTGCTTTTTATGGGGTCATAACATCTTGAAAAGGAAAGCCAAAGTGGTTACTTGTCAAATCAGCAAGAGCCCATCAATGGTCCCCCATCTAAATCCAAATGTCATGTTCAATGAAACAAACTTTCATGGATGCTTAAATGGTTATATTGTGCATTGAGATTATCACTTTGAAACAAAATTTAGATTGTTAAGCTTTATGTCCATCCAATAAAAATGGTAAACGATAACATAACTTTATTGTGACCAAATTTGAATTACTTAAAATATTTTAAATAATTATTTTAAAATTTTAATAAAGATTTTGTGCCACTCACACGACATTATCTTGATGGGTTGATAAGATAAGTGTTAAAAGTGACCTCTGACATCTCAACATTTCGATGAATCGCACATCTACCATCAAAACGATCACTACGACATTCGATTTTAAAAGGTGCATTAAGTTTATGTCCATATATCATTTCTCATAAAAATTACAATATAAGTTTGATAATTTCAGTTTCAAAGTTTACTTACCGTAGGATGATTCACAGACATTATGAAACCGTGCAAAACACAAGACAAAATCATAACGTTGTTAAACTGAAAAAGGATGTTTATACTCTATTAACACTAGTTATATACAGGCCGATTCTTGTTTTTCTCAAATATTCCTTTTTTGGTATCGGTTCAACAGAATTTGGTTTTGTACCATCGCACATTCCTGGTGATTGTACATAAGCATTGGACAATAGATGTTTAATAACTACATTCAATACTACACAAATTTTGGTATGTTACAGCTAATTCATGCTTATCTTCAAGCAAAGTGTCCAAGTGACTTTTCATCAAATACAAAATAAATATTTAAATTTACAACAAATATCAAACAGATTTTGGCATCATTCTGATGTGAAATTTATATTTGGTTAAATCAAGTATAAACGCAAAGCCTTGAAAATTCTTTAAGCAATAAATGAAGCACATATACCAACCACCACATCCTAAGGTATGTAAAGAATAATATTTTTTGCACATTTCCTAAAGCAAAAGGCGGCAAGAGAGTCTAGATGCGAGATGACCGATTGTGGCTACTTCTATTGGAATCCTCTCCCTTGCACATTGCTTCTATTATCCCAAAACATCTTAATGGTTGGACCTGCATTTGCATCCACAACTTAACTTCATCACTTATAAATAAAATAGTTTAAATAATATTATACAACAAATGCTACAAAACCATGCATGTTATGACGCATATCTACCAAGTTGAGGTAGTAAATAGACCATAACTGAGGTTGCGCAACATGTCAAAATATGTATTTATATGGTACAGGTCAAACTTTTAACTGTCCAGGATAACCCAAAAAAATTTTGCTCATAAAGTCAAAAACTTATTTTTTTGATTTTGATCTTCTGTAAAATATGATTACAGAAACTATAGTATTACAGTTACGATTCAAACTAATTAAATACACTTTGCCACTTTAGCCTCTGACCCGTTTGAATTCAATTTTAAGTTTAACCCCTTAAAAGTAAAACAGAACCCAAGACGACCCATTCGTAAGTAAATGGGTTGTAAACTTGCTACCTCTACTACGGAGCAACATAAGTAGAATCAACACCTATTTCAATATCTATTTCAAAGTCAATTCCTAAAACAAGTAACACACAGAGGAAAAGAGAGAGAGAGAGATAAAGACCTTCCAACGGCTTTTACGTTCAAAAGAATTGTAGATTGATTCCAACCGAATAATTATCTGCCTAAATGATGGTCTCTTGGACGGATTCTCATGCCAACACTCCTCAATCAACCTGTTAGAAAAACAATTAGAAAGAGATTAGGCCTCTAAGCAGATATCATATGACATCGAATGGAAGTACATAGATACCGATAACTTCCAGAATATGGAATCTAGTTCTCAATTTATGGATAATACATTTTTGTTTAAACTCATGACACAAGCGTTTAGATATATTATTCATAGGCTAGCCTCAGGCTTAATGATCCAAGTACAGGGTGCAAGTTGGACAGGCCGGACAGCTAAAAGCAGGTTCTTGTTGAAATAGGTTGTTTTCAGTACAGGTCAAAATGGAACGGTCCAAGCCCGGTTTACCCACAAACAACTTTTTATGCATTTAACAAAAAAATACATATAATTAAATTTTAATTCATGGTTAAAGATATAATAACATTACACAATAAACCAAGTCCTTGAATCCATTTTGGAGGTTGTATTGCATTAAAAATAGACTCTGGGAGACTTCCACCCATTCAATTCCCCCTTTTAGCTACTAGAGAATGTGTGACCCGTTTGAAATAAAAAATAACCCATTTTGAACCATTAATAAGTATATGAGTTGGAACTTTGAAATGCCCCCTCAGAGTCCCTCTATTCCAAACTCGAGGCCCTCAAAGCCTTAGTCTCGAAAAGTGAGGCCTTTAAGGACTGTTCTGTCATTTAAAGGATCCTGGTTGTCAAACAACCCCTTTGGTGTTCCATTTTGGTCTAAACATAATACATTTGAGCATTCGAGGGTGTTTGCGCCTGAAATTTGTTTCACTAGTATATCGAGCAAGGAAATGAGAAACAATCTGACCCCTTTCATGGACACGTGGAATTTTTTAGCTGAACCAATTGACTCTATAAAGCTATTAGTGCCTCCTAGAGAGAATAACTAGTTACAAAGAGCAGAAAACACAGTGCAGTGAAGTAACACGAAACAAAATACATACTCTTTAAGACCGTGAGCATAATTCTTTGATGGAGCATTAAAAGGAGGCCGTCTTTTTTCAGCATACAGTTCAGGAACATCTTTTCCATTCTTTGACATAAACGGTTGGCAGCCTTCAATCATCTTCAGGTGATCACAAGATACATAATTAGCTAATCAAACAAGATATGCCCAACGGAAGTTGCCAATAGATTACATAATACTATGGTACATATGAAGCAACATTAAGTAACTATTTCAGCATGATACGCTGTCTAGTTACAACTGTTATACGCCCGCTCCACTTTATCTACATTAATAGAGGACACTTCTATGTATGAAATCAGAACTTTATCTTTGCATTTGGGACGACAGAAATACAGTTTCTTAGAAGTGGTAAAGTGGGAGGGGGGCGATATGTTTTGGTAAAGAACCAAAACAAACCAGGTTATGTCGACCGACCAACACTTTTTTCTATTTACTCAGATTTTCTAAAAATGATGTATTATATACAGTAAACAAAGTATACTAATAAACATAGATTACTGATTTTTTTAATAGAGGAATTTAGGAGGTTGTAAGCATATGATTTGCTTTTAGCTACTTGTCCAGCTTCCATTTCCACTAGTGTTTTTTAATTTACCATTTGACCGGTTGAAAATGAAAATAACCCAATATTATCCATTTAGGCAAACCCTCATACTTGCAAGTTGCAACCCAGTTCTCTGATTAAATATGTAAATGCTTGTTCAAAGTTACAAAGCTCATTATAGAAATCCAAGAAAGATTATATAACAAATTAAATTGAGAGCCTGAATGTTGAACAAACTCTCTTATCTAGACAAGCAGATTTAATGTATTTTATTACTGTATGCAACCACTCTGCCTCAAATCATCATTAATAATAAGGTCAACATTTTCATATTTCAAACCTTATACGCTCATACTTGCTGCTACTGATGTATGCTTGTTTGAAAATGAATTCACAAAAGAGATCAAAGGTAGTGCAAGGTAACCAAAATATCGTCCTTTTTAACAGAAGTCATTCAGTACAAACCAAAAAAAAAAAAAAAAAAATCCATTTTCTTGGAAGCCATACCTCTTGCAAAATTAAAGCAAATGAGAAAACATCCACCTTGGTATCATAGTCTTCATTTCTGAACACCTCTGGAGCAAGATAACGCCCGGCTGTGGCACATAACAAAATCAATAAACTTTGTGATTTAACCTTAAAAAGAAATTTGAAAGAGCTCCAATATAATATTAATGCTTTAGCTTCACTACATTGTAAACAACAATCTTAAATATTAGATAACATGGTACTTCTGCAAACAACACTCACAGGTAGTGTCTTGAAAGGTCATCAACTTTTTGTGTTTGGCTGCACTTGTCCCTTTTAGCAGTTCGCTGACTCCGAAGTCTGCAACTTTCAGATGCCCAGAATCATCCCGCAAGATATTTCTGTTTTCTTACCCACTCAATATAAGAAAGTATTTAGAATTTTATAAAAGATTGACAATTCAATTATTGACTTACGAAGGTTCAAGATCTCTATGAATGATTGGTTCTGGCTTATTCTCATGCAAATAACTCATACCCCTGGATAATCACGCCAAATGAAAGATAAAATTTCAAAATCAGTTGAACTCACACTGATATGAATCAATTATATTGTCAATCGAGCAGCGAAACTAGCAAGACAATTTAGACAGCATCTATCTTTTCAGATAACACGGGGAAAGACACCTACCTGGCAATATCCATGGCATATTTTAAAGCTATTAGTGGCTTAAGTGGTCCTTTACTTTTTAAATATTCCCCAAGATCACCCTGAAACATTGCATAAAATTAAAAAGATTAGGCCATATATAGCTTACAACAAGCATAATCAAGCTACACAACCAAGTCTAAGCCACGAATCTTGTTGAGTCATTTCCCTGCTAGTAGAACAATATAATTTTACCCCAACACAAAAAAGATACCAACAATGAATGGCTGTGGTTTACAAATAAAGAAACGCACACCTTAGGTAGATATTCTACTACAATCATCATTGGACTACTTTGAGTTACAGCACCCAAAAACTGAACCACATTTGGGTGTCGTATCTTTTGAAGCAATTCAAGTTCATCCCTAAAAGCCCCTCTGCATAAATCCCAAATTTCAAAATGAGCCGAAATAAATTGATAGAAAAAAGCACAAAACTAGCTTGTGGATTAATAAACAACTCACACATTGTCATCAGTAAAAAGTTCATCACCAAGCTTTTTAACAGCTACTTGTGTTCCACGCCATGAAGCCATGGTAAAAGTTCCCTGGTTAGGTCAAAGATGTACAAATGAAAGCACACAAAAGAAACACATAAAAAATATATGCTGGATTGTATATACGGTAATCACACATGTGTATAGATGATTTACCTTAGTAATGTCAACGCTGTTTGTAAAATCAAGTTCATTGGCATTTATTTCGTATTCAGGAATTTCACGGACATTGTTGACATGCATAGGAGCCATCTAAGTATTTGCATCATCAACAGAAAACAAAATAAATAAATAAATATATAAATAAAAAACAAAACATTAGCTTATCGCCTAAACATGAAAATATATATACATACTACATGATACATAGGAGGCAGGAAAGAAAGTAAAAAACTTACCAAATGCTTGGCACCATGTTTCTCCAATAATTTTACCACATCATGTTTCTTATAATGAATTGCATCTGCAAGAGGCTGTTAAAAAGCATTTCAGATAATGAAAAAAGAAAACCCGAACATGACACTGATAAATTTCAATGTATGGAATTACTTTTACATTATCTGAAACTAGATTTTTACAGTAGTAAATAATGGATACAAATGTTTCCATTATCCAATAAAGCTGCGACTATATGCATATTACTGGTACGGGCTACATGATCCACTTCCAAGGATGTCCTGACATGTCATATGATAATTACTTAAACAGATTTTACTAGCTTTGGAACATGTAAATGATCCTTTCATATTTGGGAGTAAACATATTAAGTGGCTATCAGAAGAGGAGCTCAAGCAAGCAATATTCTAAAGTTTTCAATAGTACCTATTGCTATTGTGGTCATTAAACATTGATATGTGCTGTTCTATTGGCATACTTTAAGAGTGTAAGCTCATAACTCATAAGTAGTTAAATAACTAGGTTTTATTGCCTTAAAAGACCTAGCAAGGCATTGATTAAAACTTATAAATAGTGTGACGATAACATATTCATAAGGCTAAGATTTTTTTAGTCTAGATGTTGGGTAGGACTTCAAGACAAGGTGTGCTTTGGGTTTAGATATTTCAACCATATGGGCATGGTCAAGAAAGAATGTTTTATTTTGATATTTTGCTATCCAACATCTTGAGTAGTTCTGAAACACTTTACCTCCTTTGCATGATCGGATATATTCAGGCGGTCAACATGTCATTATCATATATATTTTGAAGAATTGGTCACTGACAATGATTTGTATATATTTCAACAAAGTACCGCTGATTTAATTTGAATGGATAATGGTGATACAGTTTCGGATAAACAATACAGCCAAGTTTGACCACAAATATCAAATCATATTTATAGATTTGTAGCTAATAGTGACATATATTTTAGGCTGGTACTAGCTGCTTCCTTCCTGTCCAATATTTGACACCATGATCATTTATAGTGTATTAGATGTCCAACGTTTTAGGGGTCCTATATGATTGTATGATTGGGCTATGCAGTAGTATCACCTGGCAATCCGGGGTCAGTAATTTAGTTTATTTTTCTCTTTCTTCTCCTTTAAATTTATAGCAGATGCAGTATTTTACTAAATTTCCTCTTGACCTCTTCTATATCTAAAACCCTTATACCTGATGCATCACTTTCACTAACCTTAATCTGAAAGCAGCAGAACCATTTTAATAATGCCAGCGATATAAAATGTTTTTTCTGAATGATTTTCTCTTCATATCTTGATTTTTTCTACCATAATACAAGAGCCAATACACGCTACCTCTTTAAAGAATTGGATAAATTTAAAAAGTCAACATGACATGTATCGAATATAAACTTTAAGGACTTTGTCATTAACTCTGATTTGAGTATGCTGATTTAATTCTGAATATTTAAAACAACAACTTGACAGCCAGGGGCGGAACTACATAGAGGATAGGGGGGGGGGAGGGGCGGTGCCCTCCATGGTTCACCAAAAAATGTCAATTTTTAGTGTAAAAAACTTTTTTTAGGACCATTTTATTAAAGTGCACCCCATTATAAAATCAAATTGCCCCCCACCTTAACATCAAGCAATGTAAAAACCTTATATCTCTATCTTAATCTTAAAAAAATATGAGTTTTTAGTGTAAATTTTTTTTTATGACCTTTTTATTAAAGTTCATCACAAATTTTATCAAAAAAAATTTTTTTGCCCCCCGCCCTCGAAAATCCTGGGTCCGCCACTGTTGACAGCATTCATAAATTTGGAGCTGAGGGTGACAATTATGTTATCCTGGTCCTAGTTGCATCCAATATTTGCCTAATATATGACCTCATAAATATTATGACTAGTCTATTAGCCCGTCTAGGCTTTACTAGTCCTATATGAAAGAATGATTAGGCATCTACTGTAACTAATTTTGAACTTTATTTCCTCCTCCATATCTTATGGAACTTACACCTATTTTTGCACTTCTCCTAACCCCAATCTAAAAGATAACTCACGTCATCTCTTTTAAATTGTAAGAAAAAATCTGTCTTGACATGAACATAATGATTACAGCCTTTGCAACGAAAAATCTTGTTTTCTGATATGGAGATGTACTTCTATCACATACATCTAAACACGATCATACACATTGCAGAAGAAAATTTTATTTCCATGTAACCAAATTTGTTTATTGGATTCATCACGAGGAAACCAATATTAGATCCAATTCTTTAAGGTTTTACTTGCACAAAAGACCAATATACTTTTTCACTAAAAGATTTTTTATATTCTGTCAAGATCATTTATTGTAACCCGTAACTTGAGCATTTTCAAACGAATCCACACATTATATGTACGTTTATCATTTTTAAACAAAATTATACATTTCTAAATAAAATATATAATTTTCGAAAATCGGTTTTTAAGGGCTGTTGCTTACAAAATTACCCAAATGAACACCAAACCATCTTTTGATACCTCAATAACTCAAATGTGACAAATGAAAAAGTATGCTGTTATCTTACGCCGAAAAGAAAACCTAATATGTAAATTAAAAGATAATCCTACATTCAATATCCACCATCATATATAAACATATACAAATGATACTAACCATGATCACAATTAAATTCCGCAAAACGTCTAAAAAAAATTGAAAAATCATACCGTACTCCCCCATTTATCTTTCGCCTCAACATCAGCACCGCCATTAATCAACATCTCGGCAACATCACTATACCCGTTACACGCAGCAACATGTAAAGCAGTCCTATTATCAATATCTCGAAAATTAACATCTGTTCCTGAACTTAATAGCTTCTTAACCCCATCTAAATCACCTTCACTACTAACAAACATTAACCTAACTCTAGGATCAATTTCACCCAATCCATCATCATCATCAGCTGCATTTGGTGCCAATGATGATTGTTTGCCTAATGTAAACCTTACTTGTTGGTTTTGCTCCATTAAAACCTCCAAATTTGATCAAATTGAGGTCAATTTTCAAATCTGAAAATGGATTTGGTATCAGTGATAGTTGAATTGAAAAGGGTTTTTTTTTATTTTTTTTTATTGACGTGTAAGAATTTGAAAATTAGGGTTTTGTAAACAGTATTTAATCAAGATTTTCAAAAATGATCAAAATGAGGTCAATTTTCAAAATTGAAAATGAATTTAGTATTAGTGATGGTTGAATTGAAAAGGGTTTTGTTGGATTTAAGTATATTTTGTTATGATGTGATTTTGAATGTGACAACCGGCAATTTAGGGAGTCTATTTTAGGTAACCGCATTACGTTAAACTAAACCGAGCTTTTGCCTTTATCACTATTTTTATAAACCATGACTTGATTTTATATCGCCTATTGGTTTTATGGTTTATTTCATTATTAAATGAGTTATCGTATGAGTTTTAACTCTATTTGGTAGGCACTATTCGATTCGGCACTAGAAAAGCCTAAAACAAGAATTATTGTAACTTGTAGACCAGAACTCGAAAATTGACAAATAAATAGTCAAAACTCGTGGAAAACGTAAATAACGATGTTGGAAAGTTAAATAAACGTTGTGAGACACTGGGGACAATATATGAGCTCGGAATGGGTAAACGGATAGTTACGAAAAATTACAACTCGACCCTCCCTTTCTCTTGAACCGCCCCCTCCTCCCAAATTAATTATTTTGAGGTCCCTAGTGGCCTAGTATATATACCCCATCCAATCCCTCATTTCACCTCTTTTGTTTCTCTCTAAAACACACACACTAACTCTCTCTCTCTCTCTCTCCTCTCACTAAAACCCTAGCCCTACCACCTTGTGGCCGCCGCCACTATTCCGCCACCACGGCCACACGCCGGCGCGTCACCATACACCTCCACCACCATATTGAAGCTCTTTTCTCCTCTTTCCAACCATATATTACACGCCCATTTGGACTTCAATAACACCTTCAAATCTTTGAATCAAGATTCGTACTTTTAGGGTTTCAAGTGGGTTTTGCAATTGGTGATTAGATAAGGTAAATGGAACAAGTTTTGAGCTTGTTTGGGCAATAAAAAGCCACGAATTGAAAATTAGGGTTTCACCCTATGAACAAATTTGGGGCTTTTGGGTGGAACATGAAATTAAAGCTAATTAGTGACTAAATAAACAAGTAATTAGTGTTTGGTAAATGTGTGTGTATCAATTTGATGGGTTTATGCATTTAGGGTTTAGTTTCATATTTTGGTTAAGATAGATGATGGGTTTTGTGTTTGGTTAGTGTTTGGAGCTTGAATGATTGGATTTGGGTGTTGTGGAATTGATTTGGTTGTGTTTGGTTGTGAAACATGGGACGACGAACCACCATGGGCACGACGGGCTCATGGTTGGTGTCGACGTGACCCACTGGGCCATGGGTCCGGTCGGGTCGATTTGGTAGCTTGTTGGTTGATGTAGTTGAGGTTTGGATGAGACGCGGGAGCCGAAAAGCTTCTAGAGCTTGTTTGGTTCACGTGGTCTTAATCATGACCGTGTCATGACCATTAGGGTCATAACATTGGTTTCGAGTATATTTGGTTGATTGATTGGTTGGCAGATTGTTTTGAGTTGGTTTGGGATTGAATTGCGATATTGTGACTTTTAAATTGGACTTGATATATATATTGTTGACTTTGAGCTACGCCGGCGCCACTTTGACTTTTAGTCAATAGTTGACTCGACAAAGCCGTAACATGGACTTTAGTATAATTTGGACTATTGATTGATTAAAAGCCGAGAAGTTATGACTCGTGCTTGTGGACTCAAACTAATAACGATATGAGATTAATATATGGAATTTGATATATATATATATATATATATATATATATATATATATATATATATATATATATATATATATATATATATATATATATATATATATATATATATATATATATATATATATATATATATATATATATATATATATATATATATATATATATATATATGAAAATGTTAATAAACTATGAAATAGAAATAATAAATGGGCTTTTGTACCAAAAATGTCGATAACAAGTCTTATCTTGTTATTTACTATTTTAAACGAAAACTAACGACTAAATTGGAAATGTTTTGCAATAAATAAGTAATTAATGTTTCGAGTACATCGCTTATCAATAAATGTCAATTGTGGACATTTAATATTGGTTTAAGTATTTAATTGCTTACGCTTGTGTGCATGGGTTACGGATAACCTAGCATTAATAGTGTTGATCCACGCGGTAGCGGACTTATTAGGTTGACGAATCTAATAAGAGCCCGCTAGGTACGCTGGGTAACCTTATTAATGGGTGACTTATCCTTATGACTCTTTAGGATACGATTGATTTATGGGATAATAAGCGACACGAATAAATAAATGAGTTTATCGAGTTGACGAATTCGATAAGGTCTACTATTTATTCCAAACTTATTGAACTATGGAGCTTATCGTTTAGAGGTCTCATTGTGTCGCATTGAGTTATATATTGGTTGTTTGAGTGCATTCATGGCATCATATTGAGTCGATACACCCACATGAGGAATACCAAACACTAGGATTAAATGGTGAAACGAGACGTTTTTGGAAATAAAGAAATGGAACATATTGGGGTAGATAACGTTGATTTTGAGGAATATATATATTAAAGTTGGTCTACATTAATAGGTTGTGCCGAGTCGATAGTTGTTGTGCTGTGATACCGTTATCTTCTGCTAGTGTTTATTTGTGCGTTGATTGCTTGCTGATTGCTTGAGGTGAGTTTCATAGCCCCACTTTTATATACGCTTTAACCACGCTTTGAACTATTTTGGGGTGAGAATCATGTCACTGCTTTTGGACCGTTAAAACTATTTGGATTTGCTTATATGCTTGATCGCTTAGATAGATGTGCGGTAGTTGTTGCCTTAGTCTAGGTTTAACCGTGCCTAACTAAGAATAGACTTCTACATCGACCTAGTCCGGGTTGGCAATTGTTCTAGATTTTGCCACGACAAAGTTGGACTAGAGTCGCTGGGCCCGAGTAGTCCTCGGATGCGGACATGTGTTATGATTGGTGATCCGGTAGGATCGGTGTGAAACGGTATTTATCTATCTTAGGTCTTGCATAGCAAATCAACTCTTACAGTCCACTATGATTTTGTTGAACTTAAACCTATGAACTCACCAAAGTAGTCGACCTTTTAGCATGATTTCTCGTATTTGAGAGATGTTTGGATTACTTGATCGGTGGAAGCTTGGCAAGAAGGCGGGTTCAAGGATCATTTCGACTGATAAACTATGGGGACCTATTTTATTAAACTATGTTTTGGGCCTAATAATTACTCTTTTGGATTAAATGTTTGGATTAACTAAATTTGGGATTGGTTTTGAATGTTAAATGACTATCTTTTGCTATACTTGTGTGCGATACCAATCCAATAGTAACGCCCAAAACTTGATTAAGTCTTCCACTGCATCGAGATTTGGGGTGTTACAGATTGGTATCGAGCTCAAGGTTATAGAGAATTAGGTATTTTATAAACCCTAAACTATAACCACTTTTAAGAAAATTGATCCTCGACCGACGACGCCCGCTTGCTGTCAAGCTTCTTATTTGATTATGGTATGAACTTTGATTTTGAATTATGAGATGATATGTTAAGGGATATTGTGAACTGATTATGGAAACGTTATTATTGGGAGATATGATTATTGATTTTGGAAATGAGATACGATTATTGATTTTGGAAATGAGATATGATTATTGGTTTTGGAAAATGAGATGTGATTATCGAGATATTACGGAATTTGATTTGAGTAAACGATATATTGTGATTTTGGAAATTTTGAACTCGATTGATTTGATATGGGATTATGTGATGAAACGGAACTTATGTGTTTTATTAAAGGCATGTTTTGAGTAATGCGGTACCTCTACTTTTAAAGCTTTCATTATGTGATATGTGTTTTGGTTAAGTTGATGCGCTTATTAAAACTAGTTGTTTTGAAACACTTATACCTACCCTATGCCATTGTCACGCACTATGCCTTCACTAGCTTTTGATGTGTCCGAGGAGGTCCTTGTTGTTGCTAGTTCGCCAAAGATTGACTCTCATGACGGTTGCGCAGGTGATCCTTATGAGATTGCCCGTCACACTAGTTCATCATCATCGATCGCCCTAGCTCATCTAGGCACCTCACTTTACATCGTGTTTTAGCGAGAGCACGCACTCCTAGGCTTGCTTATAGCACCGCCTGCATGTCCGTGAGACCACCATCATCACCTATCCGCTTAGCAAGATCACCATGTCTTAGGAGGCCTAGATCTCCTAGTGTACCACCTCGTGATTTACCCAAGACAGAGACTCCGACTCATGGACTCTCCCCATGGATGAGGGCGAGGAGGAGCATGAGGTTGAGGAGGAGCATGAGATTGAGGAGCAGATGTTGATGAGGATGAGGATCCTCGTGAGGAGGATGATGAGGATATCCTGTAGGGGTACTCCTCCATTGCAGAGTCCCGCACATTCTCCGGACCGTGTTCTCCTTTGCTCGAGCCTCGAGTCCCCGGATGCCTTTAGACATCGACTCACCACCTTACTCACCTTATATAGGTAGCCCGTTAGGATCGGAGATACCATCGAGATTGTTTCGAGCCCGAGGAGTATGGTGAGACGGGTCCGATGTGGGAGAGGATTACATCGCAGGTACTAGGCTTAGTCACTTGACGGATCGATTGGTTGGAGTATCTAGGGCTAGTATAGAGGATCCGAGAGTTGATATGGGTACCGTAGTCGGAGGACTAGGGTTTTGCGTGAGGGTATGTCGAGCTCCGTGAGCGTGTTGGGGACCCGCCGAGAGGGTTCGCGACAGCTCGTGATGCTGATAGAGCGATTTGGCGTAGGATTGGTGAGTTGGAGAGAGAGGTCGCAGAGCTTAAGAGTGATCGCGACGCTCGACGTGTTGAGCTAGCATCATTGTGGAGAGAGGTTGACGATGTTAGGAGGTCAGTGAGTGGTATTCGTAGACGTGGCTAGATAGTATTAGATTTATGGTTTTGTACCATCTTGAAACTAAGTAGTACTTGGTTCGAGATGTAGGATTATCCCAGTTATTTACTAGTATCGTTATTAGGATCGTTTTTGATTTCTTCGTATCCTTCCATGTATTTCCACTTTTGAAACCTATGAGTTATGGTTATGGGAACATGCATCCTTTAGTTATGATGCGGTATCTGATTGTTTCGCTTTGGTATAGCGTTATCCCTGTTGGCCTTGATTATGTATTCAGGCGTTATTGGGTGACCCTTGGAACCCAACTCTATTTTAGAACGTGAATTGTGAACTTATGAAACTGTTCTTCTTGCCTCCAGAATGGTGGCAACAAGACGAAACTCGCTTAGGAACAACCGAGCAGCCCCGCCGTTGTTGTTGCCCCCGGTCGCCGAGGTCGCCGTCCGCCCCGACCACACCACATGTTGAGAACCCAACATTGATAACCCAAAGTAGAAAACCCGAATGTGAACGACCGTGCCGAGAATGGTCCTGCTCCACAAAACCTCCACTTGTGAACCCAACCCACATTGACCAACCTAGTGTCGCAGCGTGTCGCCGAATCGCTAGCCGAGGCTAATCTTTCTAACACCTCTAGTGGAACCCCAATGCCGAATCGAACTCGAGGTTGTACCTACAAAGAGTTCCGATTCTCGGTCCCATTGATTTTGGAGGAACCGAGGAGTAGTTTACCCGACTAGGTGGTTGGAGAAAACCGAATCTGTGTTTGCCGTGAGTAATCGTGATGAGGATTGTAAGGTTAAGTATGCAACATTCACCTTGAAGGACGAGGCGTTGACTGGTGGAACAACTATCACGCATCAAGAGGAATTGATGTAGCTTATAGTATGACTTGGACTCGCTTTAAGACTCTCCGATTAAGACTTATCGTCCTAGGAATGAAGTTAAGAAGTTAGAGAGTGAGTTCGGAACCATAAGGTTAAGGGTACCGACATGGCGACTTATACTGCTGCTTCCAAGAGTTATCATTGCTTTGCCCTGAAATGGTTCGCACCAAGAACTTAAGATTGAAAGGTATACTGATGGATTGCCTTTGGCTACTCGAAATGATGTCATCGCTGCCAAGCCAGTTAATTTGCAAGAGGCAATTGTTGTGGCTCAGAGTTTGATGGACTCTTATGTGCTAGAATTAGGAGACAAGGGTAAGAATGATAGGAGTGATAAGAGGAAGAGGAACGAAGTTGCAAAAGGGAATGGCAACAAACGGCAAGAGACAACCAAAGTGTTCGCCATAGGAAATGGAGGTAGGAAAGATTATGAAGGTAGTAAGCCTGTGTGGTCGTTGTAACCGACACCACCATGGACTATGCCCGAATGTGTGTAGGAAGTGCTCTAAGGTAGGACACTTGGCCAAAGACCGAGGTCCCGACCACTTGCCGCAACAAGAACCGCACAAGGAGCGGACCGAAGGCCACCACACTGCTTTGGATGTGGAAAGAAGGGACACTTTAAGAATGAGTGCCGAGAGCCGTGGATGAGAGGAAATCCTGTAATGTAGGAGGATTTGCTAACCGAGGTGTAGGAGGTAATGGCTTAAACCCCGTGAAGCGTGAGGTTGTGGAAAACCAGGAAACCATGGTGCTAGGAATCAGCAGAGAGACATGGGAACAACGCGTGTTTACGCTTATTGGGAAGGAAGTCGGTGAGGACCCTAACGTAGTTACGGCACGCTCCTTCTCAATAATCGCTATGCTTCCATACTGCTTGATACCGGTGCGGATATGAGTTTCAGATCCACCAATTTTATGCCATTACTAGGAATCTCCCAAACACCTCTAGGGTTTAGTTACGATGTGGAATTAGCGAATGGGAATAGAGAGAAGATAGACACCGTAGTTCGAGGTTGTACCTTAAGTTTCCTAGACCGCCTGCTTAGTATAGACTTATTGCCGCTACCTTAGGAAGTTTTGACGTCATTATCGGAATGGATTGGTTGTCGAAGAACGGTGCACACATCATTTGTGATGAGAAGATTGTGTGCGCACCGTATGGCGGAAAAGTTCGAGCATACAAGGAGATCGGAGCGATCGTGGAAGTCCTTCCCGGTTGAGCATCATCTCCTGATTAAGGCCCGTATACATCGATAGAGGAGGTTGTCTTTTCTTGGCTCGAATTTCGAAAAGAAAAGTGAGGAGAAGAGTGAAAGACACCTTAACGATGTACCCGTTGTTAGAGAATTTCCTGATGTGTTTCCCGACGATTCGCTGTGGATTCCACCGTCCGACAAGTGGAATTCCAAATAGAGTTGATACCGGTGCGGCACCCGTAGCCCGGCACCTTATCGACTTGCTCCAAGAGAATTGGAGGAACTGCTCAAACAGCTATGCGTAATTGTCGAGAAGGGATTCATTCGACCAAGTTCGCCACCGTGGGAGCACCGTGTTGTTTGTGAAGAAGAAGGATGGATCGCTTTGATGTGTATTGATTATAGGAATTGAATAAGTTAACAGTGAAGAACCGATATCCGTTACCTACAGAATAGATGATCTATTCGACCAACCCAAGGAGCTAGTGTCTTTTCTAAGATCGATTTACGATCCGGTTATCACCAAATTAGAGTTCGAGAAGAGGATATCCCTAAGACCGCGCTTAGGACTCGTTATGGACACTATGAATTCCAAGTGATGTCGCTTTGGTTTGACCAACGCACCAATGATTTTCATGGATCTCATGAACCGAGTGTGTAAGCCATACCGGATAAGTTTGTGATAGTATTCATAGACGACATCTTGATATACTCTAAGAGTAGTGAGGAGCACGAAGAGCATTTGAGGCTCATTTTAGGATTGCCGAGAGAGAGAAGTCAGATGCCAAATTCTCTAAGTGTGAATTTTGGATTCCGTCCGTGCAATTCTTAGGTCATGTGATAGATAGTCGAGGTGTTCATGTTGACCCAACTAAGATTAAGGCCATTAAGGAATGGGCAGCCCTAAGAACCCATCGAACCGACAGCTTCTAGGGTTAGCAGCTATTATAGGAGATTCATTGAGGATTTTCTAAGATAGCTAAGTCACCGACCAAACTAACACGTAAGGATGTTAAGTATGAATGGGGAGAAAAGGAAGAAGAAGCATTCCAACTTCAAGGAGAAGTTGTGTAGTGCGCCCATCCTAGCTTTGCTCAAGGAAGCGAAGACTTTGTCGCATCGCGACGCTCGCATAAAGGCTTAGGTGCTGTTTTGATGCAACGTGAGAAGGTGATTGCTTATGCATCCCGACAACTTAAGAAGATGAGAAAACTACACCACCCATGACCTTGAGTTAGGTGTTGTAGTGTTTGCTCTTAGGATTTGGAGACATTACCGTATGGAACCAAGTGTGTAGTATTTACCGACCATAAGAGTTTGAAGCATATCTTAGATCGAAGGAACCGAACATGAGACAACGCCGTTGGTTGGAATTGCTTAGTGATTATGACCGTGAGATTCGTTATCATCCCGGTAAGGCTAATGTTGTGGCCGATGCACTTAGTCGTAAAGAGGACATTCCACCCTACTTGTTAGATCATTAGGAATGACCATTGTTTCGCCTTACCATCTCAAATTTTAGCCGCCCAAGCAGAGGCATTGACGGAAGAGAACCGTCCTTATGAGAATCTTCATGGAATGGTAGAAAGTGAAAACGGCTTCTGAAGCGCCCGACGGAACATTATGCTTCAAAGATGTGTCGGATACCATTTCATGGTGGAATCCGTGAGTTGATTATGCACGAGTCGCATAAATCAAAATACTCTATTCATCCCGAGCCGATAAGATGTATCGATCTTAAGAAACTTTATTGGTGGCCCAATATGAAAGCCGATATAGCTCAAGATGTTAGTTGGTGCCGACTTGTTCTAAAGTTAAGGCCGAACATCGAAACCATCGTGACTTTTAGTTCAACCCGAACTCCCGGAATGGAAATGGGAGCGAATAACCATGGACTTTATCACTAAATTACCGAGAACAGCTTAGCGGCAATGACGCTATCCGGGTAATAGTTGATCGCTTAACTAAGTCTCGCCACTTAGCTATTAGTGAAACCGATAGTCTTGATAAGCTTGCTCGATTGTATCTTAAGGAGATAGTATCGCGTCATGGAGTACCGATATCTATCATTTCCGATAGGGATAGTCGCTTTACATCCCACTTTTGGAAGTCGTTATGCAAAAGATTAGGAACGAATTTGGATATGAGTATCGCTACCATCCACGCATCGATGGTCAAAGCGAGAGAACCATTCGTACTTTAGAGGACATGCTTAGAGCATGTGTTATTGATTTCGCAAAGGCCGGAGAGACACCTCCTTTGGCCGAATTCTCTTACAACAATAGTTATCACTCTAGCATTAAGGCCGCCCCATTTGAGGCAATCAGATGGCCGAAAATGTCGTTCTCCTGTTTGTTGGGTGAAGTTGGCGAGAGTCAACTTACGTGTCCCGAACTTGTCTTAGAAACCACCGAGAAGATAGTACAGATTCAGTAATCGGTTGCAAACCGCCGTGATAGACAAAAGAGTTATGCCGATAAGAGACGAAACCTTTAGAATTTCAGTTGAGATCGTGTTATGTTGAAAGTTTCTCCTTGGAAAGGAGTGATTCGCTTTGGAAACGTGGAAAACTCAATCCTCGATATATTGGTCCCTTTCCAACTCGAAAGAATCGGACCGAGCATACCGCCTGGAGCTACCATCGAACCGAGTAGTGTACACAATGTCTTTCATGTTAGTAATCTTAAGAAATGTCTTTCGGAGGAAAACATAGTGGTGCCTTTAAGAGATATTCGTATTGATGAGAAATTGAATTTTGTTGAGGAACCGATTGAGATTATGGACCGTGAGATCAAAAGGTCAAGAATAGCCGATTCGATTATTATGGTTCGTTGGAACTCCCGGCATGGACCGGAGTTCACTGGGAACGTGAGGACGCTTTTCCGTAGGAAGTATCCTAAACTTTTCATGACATCAAGCAACTCGGAGTGAAACCCGGACGGGTTTCTTCCGAGGTCGGGAGGTCGTGACAACCGGCAATTTAGGGAGTCTATTTTAGGTAACCGCATTACGTTAAACTAAACCGAGTTTTGCCTTTATCACTATTTTTATAAACCATGACTTGATTTTATATCGCCTATTGGTTTTATGGTTTATTTCATTATTAAATGAGTTATCGTATGAGTTTTAACTCTATTTGGTAGGCACTATTCGATTCGGCACTAGAAAAGCCTAAAACAAGAATTATTGTAACTTTTAGACCAGAATCAAAATTGACAAATAAATAGTCAAAACTCGTGGAAAACGTAAATAACGATGTTGGAAAGTTAAATAAATGTTGTGGGACACTGGGACAATATATGAGCTCGGAATGGGTAAACGGATAGTTACGAAAAATTACAACTCCGACCCTCCCTTTCTCTTGAAGCCGGCGCCCTCCTCCAAAATAATTATTTTGAGGTCCCTAGTGGCCTAGTATATATACCCCATCCAATCCCCATTTCACCTCATTTGTTCTCTCTCTAAAACACACACACTAACTCTTTCTCTCTCTTTCTCTCTCTCTAAAACCCTAACCCTAAACCACCACCACCGCCCGCCACTATTCCGCCACCACGGCCACACGCGCGTCACCCCCACCTCCACCACCATATTGAAGCTCTTTTCTCCTCTTTCCAACCATATATTACACGCCCATTTGGACTTCAATAACACCTTCAAATCTTTGAATCAAGATTCGTACTTTTAGGGTTTCAAAGGGTTTTGCAATTGGTGATTAGATAAGGTAAATGGAACAAGTTTTGAGCTTGTTTGGGCAATAAAAAGCCACTTAATTGAAAATTAGGGTTTCAACCCTATGAACAAATTTGGGGCTTTTGGGTGAAACATGAAATTAAAGCTAATTAGTGACTAAATAAACAAGTAATTAGTGTTTGTAAATGTGTGTGTATCAATTTGATGGGTTTATGCATTTAGGTTTAGTTTCATATTTTGGTTAAGATAGATGATGGGTTTTGTGTTTGGTTAGTGTTTGGAGCTTGAATGATTGGATTTGGGTGTTGTGGAATTGATTTGGTTGTGTTTGGTTGTGAAACATGGGACGACGAACCACCATGGGCACGTACGGGCTCATGGGTTGGTGACGTGACCCACTTGGGCCATGGGTCCGGTCGGGTCGATTTGGTAGCTTGTTGGTTGATGTAGTTGAGGTTTGGATGAGACGCGTGGAGCCGAAAAGCTTCTAGAGCTTGTTTGGTTCACGTGGTCTTAACCGCGACCGTGTCATGACCATTAGGGTCATAACATTGGTTTCGAGTATATTTGGTTGATTGATTGGTTGGCGAGATTGTTTTGAGTTGGTTTGGGATTGAATTGCGATATTGTGACTTTTAATTTGGACTTGATATATATATTGTTGACTTTGAGCTACGCCGGCGCCACTTTGACTTTTTAGTCAATAGTTGACTCGACAAAGCCGTAATATGGACTTTAGTATAATTTGGACTATTGATTGATTAAAAGCCGAGAAGTTATGACTCGTGCTTGTGGACTCGAAACAAATAATAACGATATGAGATTAATAATGAATTTGATTATATATATATATATATATATATATATATATATATATATATATATATATATATATATATATATATATATATATATATATATATATATATATATATATATATATATATATATATATATATATATATATATGAAAATGCTAATAAACTATGAAATAGAAATAATAAATGGGCTTTTGTACCAAAAATGTCGATAACAAGTCTTATCTTGTTATTTACTATTTTTAAACGGAAACTAACGACTAAATTGGAAATGTTTTGCAATAAATAAGTAATTAATGTTTCGAGTACACGTTTATCAATAAATGTCAATTGTGGACATTTAATATTGGTTTAAGTATTTAATTGCTTACGTTATGTGCATGGGTTACGGATAACCTAGCATTAATAGTGTTGATCCACGTGGGTAGCGGACTTATTAGGTTGACGAATCTAATAAGAGCCCGCTAGGTACGCTGGGTAACCTTATTAATGGGTGACTTATCCTTATGACTCTTTAGGATACGATTGATTTATGGGATAATAAGCGACACGAATAAATAAATGAGTTTATCGAGTTGACGAATTCGATAAGGTCTACTATTTATTCCGAAACTTATTGAACTATGGAGCTTATCGTTTAGAGGTCTCATTGTGTCGCATTGAGTTATATATTGGTTGTTTGAGTGCATTCATGGCATCATATTGAGTCGATACACCCACATGAGGAATACCAAACACTAGGATTAAATGGTGAAACGAGACGTTTTTGGAAATAAAGAAATGGAACATATTGGGGTAGATAACGTTGATTTTGAGGAATATATATATTAAAGTTGGTCTACATTAATAGGTTGTGCCGAGTCGATAGTTGTTGTGCTGTGATACCGTTATCTTCTGCTAGTGTTTATTTGTGCGATTGATTGCTTGAGCTTGTGAGTTTCATAGCCCCACTTTTATATACGCTTTAACTACGCTTTGAACTATTTTGGGGTGAGAATCATGCTCATTGTTTTTGGACCGTTAAAACTATTTGGATTTGCTTATATGCTTGATCGCTTAGATAGATGTGCGGTAGTTGTTGCCTTAGTCTAGGTTTAACCGCGCCTAACTAAGAATAGACTTCTACATCGACCTAGTCCGGGTTGGCAATTGTTCTAGATTTTGCCACGACAAAGGCCGGACTAGAGTCGCTGGCCCGAGTAGTCCCCGGATGCGGACATGTGTTATGATTGGTGATCCGGTAGGATCGGTGTGAAACGGTATTTATCTATCTTAGGTCTTGCATAGCAAATCAACTCTTACAGTCCACTATGATTTTGTTGAACTTAAACCTATGAACTCACCAACAGTAGTCGACCTTTTAGCATGATTTCTCGTATTTGAGAGATGTTTGGATTACTTGATCGGTGGAAGCTTGGCAAGAAGGCGGGTTCAAGGATCATTTCGACTGATAAACTATGGGACCTATTTTATTAAACTATGTTTTGGGCCTAATAATTACTCTTTTGGATTAAATGTTTTGAATTAACTAAATTTGGGATTGGTTTTGAATGTTAAATGACTATCTTTTGCTATACTTGTGTGCGATACCAATCCAATAGTAACGCCCAAAACTTGATTAAGTCTTCCACTGCACACGAGATTTGGGGTGTTACACCTATGATTACATTAGACGGATCCCAGTGGGAGGGATCTGGGATCCGGAAACGAGAAGATTTTGCCTATAAATGAGAGCCATTTCTTCATTCTAATTCACCCTCTTCTTACTAAATCTCTCAAACACTCTCATTCTCTTCTAACATATAGATCACTGATTCGAGAGTTGTTCTTCTTTATTTCAATTGTGATCCTCATATAGGTCATTCTCTAAGGCGAGATCACGAGCATTCTACAAGTCATCCAAGCAAGGGGTCCTTGATTGATTTGTCACCCGCAAGATTTGTGAAGCGAAGATCATGTATTTGATATTTCACATATTTGTTGTGTAATAGTCGTGTTGGTTTGGTCCACCGTACTGCTGCACTCGGTATCTAGCTTTGTACCGGAAAAAGTGTAAGCAACGCTGTGAAGGCTTCTCCGCCAAGTGAAGGAGTTTGTTGACATAGTGCTTGAACTCTCGAGTAGGTGACTCGGGAGTGGAGTAGGCAAGGAAGATGTCCTTGTAGCCGAACCACTATACATCGGTCATGTCTTTTCTTTCCTTCGCTTTACTTTATTTACTTGCTTTATCATTAGATCTATACTTTCTACATACATAAGATCTCACATATTAACGAATCTAAAGTTTTTGAAACTAACTTAAAATTGGCAAAACTATTCAACCCCCCCCCTTCTAGTTTTCCACAATTGGTATCAGAGCTAAGTTTATAAAAGTTTTAAAGTAAAATTGTATTTTAAAAACCTTTCGATCACTAAATTATAAGGAAGGGCAATCTATACAACGACCACCACTACTTGAAACTAATGGTTTTATATATTGGAAAAATAGATTCGAAACATATGTGAAATCTAAAGATATTGATCTTTGGTACATTATTGTTGAAGGCGATTTTGAGGCTACCTCAAAAGATGATAAAGGGAATGTAGTTAACATACCTCATGATAAATTAAGTGATGAATTGAAGAAAAAGCTTTCTAAAAATAGTGAAGCAAAAGGGTTTTATATAATGCTTTACCGAAAAGGAATTCGAAGAATTTCTATGCTTAAAACCTCTAAAGAAATTCGGACTTTTTAGTTGTAACTCATCAAGGCAACCAACAAGTTAAAAATAATAAAATTGATTTATTTGTTCAACAATATGAACAATTTTCAATATCGGATGAGGAAACTATAGATCATTCATTTGCTAACTTTAATACTATTATTACATCTTTACAAGCACTTGATGAATCTTTTCTAGCCGTAACCATGTTAGGAGATATCTAAGGGCACTTCCATCAAGTGGAGATCCAAGGTGACGCGATCAAGAGTCAAAAGATTTGACAATCCTCACCCTCGATGAACTCATAGGCAACCTAAAAGTCTCACGAGCTTGTCCTTGCCAAAGACCAAGCCTCAAAGGTAAAAGAGAAACACAAATCTCTTACCCTTAAAGCCAAAAAGGCTTCAAGCGATGAAGAGAACCTCTTCGAGTAGTGACGACGAGAGTACGCTATGGCGATGAGGACTTTAAAAAGTTCTTTAGAAGAAAGGGAAGATACGCCAAACAACCATATGACGATAAGAAAGGCTTTCGGAAAAGCAAAGAGGACGAAAGCCAAAGGATGATCGACTTGCTATAAATGTGGGGACCCAAACCACTTTATTAGTAAGTGTCCCAAACGGGATGATCAAAAGGCGTCGTGAGCTGTAATGGGGAATGAGCGACGAGGAGGACGAAGAAATTTGTCTCATGGCAAATGACGAGGTATGTCACGAATACTATAGTAGTTCATCACTTGATGACGACTCATTGCATAATGAATATGACAAACTATGCAACATTAGCTTAAAACTAATTAACAAAATAAGCTTTTAATGAGTCAAAACCAACGCTTAGATAAAGAAGTCATAGAATTAAAAGCAAAACTAAAACGCTTAGAAAAGGGTAAAATAACAAGTGGTGAATGTGAACTTTATGCTCAACTTCAAACACTAGTTGATCATATAGATTCTAAAATTGCTAGAATGAGTACTAACACTTTAGATACAATACTAGATGGAGTTAAAACCGGTAACAACCAAAAAGGTTTAGGTATTCAACAACTTGATCCATCAACTAGTGAAAGTAAAGAAACAAAATTTGTTAAGGCACTAGAAAAACCAACCCATCGTTGTGGCGGATCCCACTGATTCCCTAAAAAGGAACCGCTAGTGTACAGACGTGATCCGTGGATCTCTGTAGCAAAATAGTAATAACATAGCGTCTACATCTAGAATTGATTTTGTTATCGCAATAGGAAGAAACCAACTCACGCCACCACTAGACAACCACTTCCAAAATATAATCCTACTTTTGCAAGAAACAAAGCTCCATCATTTTCAAAACCTAATTCATTTAGGAGACCTAATAACGCCATCTAAAAGTAATCATCAAATGGGATGGAACCCAAATATGCAAAATGGTTTTCCATTTCAAAACTTTGCTCCATGGAATGCATACTCACCTTATCCATACATGTCTAATATGAATGGAATGTTTAACACTAATGGACCCATGAACAAATGGGGACCAAACTTTGAGTTTATTATTGTTTTAGGTGTGCTTAAAGGTCCACCTAGACCCCGATGAATGGGTCAAGGATAGCGGGTGCACGAGGCACATGACCGGGAATAGGATCTATTCTCCACATATGAATCCGTAAATGGAGGTAATGTGGTGTTTGGAAATAGCAAGTAGAATCATCGGTAAAGGTACGATTTCTAACAAATCTCTAACCATTAACGATGTGTGTCACGAGAAAACCTAAACTTTAACCTCTTAAGTATAGGACAAATATGTGATAAAAGTGCAATGTACTTTTACCAAACCGTAGTAAGATACTAAAAATGGCATAACCATAGGAAGAGGAATTAGGAAACATGGAGTGTATGTCATTAAAATTGGTAATGAACCTAAAGACAAACTTTGTCTTACCTCTATGGATGATACTTGACCTTATAGCATCGAAGATTGGGTCATGCCAATATGCGACTTCTTCAATCGCTATCATCCAAAGATCTAGTAAGAGATCTACCTAAGTTAAAATATGAACATCACTTTGTGATGCTTGTAATGTAGGAAAACAAGCTCATTCTAGTCATAAAGCTAAAAACATGGTGTCTACAACTAGGTGTCTAGAATTACTACATATGAATTTATTTGGTCCATCCGCTATCCAAAGTTATGGAGGCAACTACTACACTTTGGTCATAGTGGATGATTACCTAGGTATACATGGATAAATTTTTAAAGAACAAAGCAGAAACCTTTAATTATTTTGAAATATTAAGCAAAAGATCCAAAGGCAACTAGGAAGTCCTATAGTGTCTATTAGGACGGATCATGGTAGGGAATTCGATAATGAAGTGCAATTGAGCTTTTTATGACGCTAATGGTATTACTCACAACTTCTGGCCCACGCACTCCACAATCGAATGGGGTAGTAGAAAGAAAGAATAGAACCCTACAAGAACCGAGTCGAACCATGCTTAATGAACAATCCATACCTCAAAAGTTTTGGTGTAATGCCATTGATACTTCAACATACATACTCAATCGAGTATTAATTAGACCAATCTTAGGTAAAACTCCATATGAGTTACTCCGAGGCAAAAAGCCTACGTTAAATCACTTTAGAGTCTTTGGAAGTAAATGTTTCATTCTTAACACTAAAGATTACCTTACAAAATTTGATCCTAAATCAACCAAAGGTATCTTTTTTGGTTACTCTCCAAATAGCAAAGCTTACGTCATATTAAACAAAGAAACAATGAAGGTAGAAGAGTCATTAAATATAAAATTTGATGAAAGTACACCCAAACCCTCTCCACCTCTTGTCGATGACGAGATTGTAGAAAGTGAAGCTATAGTAATAAAGAAAAAGATAAATGAAGAAGAACCTTTAAATGATGAAGTCATAAACATTAAAGAGTCCAAATATCACCCCGTAGATAAGGTCATAGGAAAGCTAAATGAAAGAACATTAAGGTCACAAGTTCAAAACCAAAGTAGCTTGTTTTGTTTCGTTTCAACCATAGAACCTAAGAATACACAAGAAGCCATAAAAGATGAGAGTTGGGTAATGGCTATGCAAGAAGAATTGAATCAATTTGTTTCTAATGATGTTTGGACACTTGTCCCTCCACCTAGTAATCAAACCATAATAGGAACCAAATGGGTTTATAAAAACAAATTAGATGCAAACGGTGTAGTGTCTAGGAACAAGGCTAGACTCGTTGCCCAAGGGTATAACCAACAAGAAGGAATAGACTTTGATGAGACCTATGCCCCCATGGCTAGATTAGAGTCTATAAGAATACTTCTTGCGTATGCTTGTGCTAATGATCTAAAGCTTTATCAAATGGATGTCAAAAGCGCTTTTCTAAATGGTTTCATTAATGAAGAAGTATATGTAGCTCAACCTCCGGGCTTCATCGATTTTGAAAAACCCAAACATGTGTATAAATTAAAGAAAGCCCTTTACGGTCTTAAAGCTCCAAAAGCTTGGTATGATAGACTTAAGTCATTTTTAATTAAACACAACTATACCATGGGGTTAGTTGACAACACACTTTTTACTAAGAAAAGAGAGTCACATATAATCATAGTACAAATATATGTAGATGATATTATATTCGGATCCACTTGTCAAGACATTTGTGATGATTTCTCTAAAATCATGCATGACGAGTTCGAGATGAGTATGATGGGAGAACTTAGCTTCTTTCTTGGTCTACAAATCAAACAAGTAGAAGATGGTATCTTCTTTAACCAATCTAAATACATAAAAGAGATGTTAAAGAAATTCGGTTTAGAAGAGTCAAAACCAATTAGGACACCAATGTCATCCGATACCAAACTCACTAAAGATGAAGATGGAGAATCCGTAGATAATACTAAGTATCGTGGCATGATTTGTAGTCTTCTCTACCTCACGGCTAGTAGGCCGGATATCATGTTTAACGTTTGCTTATGTGCTAGGTTTCAAGAAGACCCTAAAACATCACACCTAGAAGCCGTAAAAAGGATATTTAGATACATTAAGGGTACAACACAATTAGGATTATGGTATCCTAAGGGCACGGGAGTAGAAACAATTGTATATGCAGATTCTGACCATGCAGGTGATTACGTTGATAGAAAAAGTATAAGTGGGGTATGTACTTTCATGGGATGTTGTTTAACATCTTGGTTTTCTAAAAAACAAACGGCACTAATGATAAGATCATTTATAAGCTCTAGGGGATAACAATAACAATGATTATAATGCACAGCGGAATAAGAAAACATCATTTGTTATTATTAACAAATTCTTCGTCATCATCTCTAACTAAATACTAACCTAGGCGTTTACATGAACATATGCCTAGGAACTAACTAACTAACCATCACCCTAGGCGTTCTCTAAACGCTTGTACACACACACACCTTTGGTGTTCACATCTTGACACACTAAAACCTAATTCCCTGTCTCTCTTTATATACTAGAAAGTCTAGGGTTACAATTGACTACAAGGGACTAAATAATAATTACTTCTTTAACAAGTAGGTCCCTTGTCTTTCTTTGTCTTCATAAGTTCTTCATCTTTCATATTTTGTCATAATCAACTCAAATATAATTCCTAACAATCTTCCCCTAGTTGATAATGACAAAACCAAATAAGCACGAACTTCCCCTAAAGTTAATATGATGAAAGATAAACGAACTTCCCCTTAAACATGCAATATCACCAAGGATCTTCAAGTTGCAAATCTTCTATGTAATGCCTTCTTCCCCTTTTTGTCATAATCCACTAGGAGACGCTAAGTAGAAGCAATTTTGATCTTCAAAACCACGAACCAATATCATACGACTAATCCATCTTTCCAATGCCTCAAGATACCCGCCATGAAGATCACCAAAAAGCTTGCTAAAAATGAAATTAAGGCAAAAGAAATCCAAACCAGGAGTATAAATACCAACAAGTAGTAGTGAAAATCTTCCCCTCGAATGATGCATGTAAATAACCATAAGAACTTGTCGAATAACTAACCACCATGATCACAAATACGTTGTAGTTCCAGCCATGAAGAACATAGTACGTCTCAAAATACTAATAAAGATGACTACAATCACATTTGAAACCAAGCAGTAGTAACATGAAGAATAGTTTAAAGGTTTACCAATTTTCCAATCTCGTGTGCGTGTCGCCAAAAATCCATAACAAATATCACGTATTGTCCCATATCGAGTAAAACTAGCAGTACAAAAATACTTCTCGGACAAACTCAGCAGTACAAACTCTTTCATAACAGTACCGTATACTGTCTACTATATTTTGTTTACTAAATATTCTGTTACTAAACAATTGAGGACCAATGTTGGAATCACTCCTAAACCTTAATTCAAGTGTTAGTTACTTATATGTAATAGGTAGCTTATTATGGCCTTTATGTTTGTTTAAGGTCAAGCTTATGTAGAAGGCCCATAAGCTTAGGCCCATGTCCAATAAGGAAAAGGGAAGGAGTAGGAGTGTTGCCCTAGCTCCTTGCCTATAAATACTATGTAATAACCCTCACTTGAGGGTTGGTTGTTCAAGTTATTTCCTTTCACAAACACTCTACGCATAACCGGTCATAGCATAACGTGTGTGTGTGTTTGGTTTATTGTTCAATCGCCTTCATCTCTTTTAGTAAGCTTGTGTTGTTAATCTAGTGACCTAACAAAGGGTATCAATCGCCTAACTAGTTGGGTGAATCGTTATTTCTTGAAGTGGGTTTTGGTCCCACGCGTAGAATAACATACTACTTTGGTTCGCTTAAAACTTGTTTTTACACTTTTAATTCAAGATTCTTGTACTTTCAACATTTTAAGGTGTTAAAATACTTGTTTTTGGCAAAAAGTTTCAACCTTTACGCGTGGATCTAAGTTTTTATGCTTGTTTTTGTTCGTGGGTATCGTTCTATGCGTAACCCGTTTAGCTGTTTTGGTTCATCAAGGTTCACACTTTTGTGTCATTTTGGTACCTTTAACGCTATTCCATAACAAAAATCTGGTTTAGAAAAAAATTTGGGCATAATCATCTTTACGAGTAAGATTACGCGTATCAAAACCCTAATCTTACGCGTAACTTTATCCGTGGCTTGATCTTCATTCTCGTGGTTTACTCCGTGTTTTCTTGCTTGGATAAGCCTGAAAATACGTCGACTTTGGATATCTTTTGCACTGTGATAGTGTAAAAGATCATTTGGGCAAAACCCTAAACTTACGCATAAGCATAAAGCTTACGCGTAGAAATCCTATGCATAGATTCATCTTACGCCTAAGCCTAGTCTTACGATAAGGTAATCCTACGCCTAAATTTCTACGCCTAACTTTGTGTCTACGCCTAACTTTAGAGTCTTTTCCATACTTACGCGTAAGCTAAAACTACGCGTAACTCTCTTTGTTACGCGTAACTTTGGTGTTTTTAGGCATAAGTTCCACTTGGTTTCTTGTGATTTCTATGCCTAAGGACACTTCATCAACAAAGGTTCATTCGACTACAAAGATCCATTTTTACCAACACAATTGTTAGGAATTAGAAATTCCCGGTATTAAAGAGTCGGTCACCTCAAGTATATGTAATCGTTAGAAAGCTCGTAGTCGTAGTTCTTTAAGTTAAGTAGTAATTTAGTTAAGTAACACCGTGGAGGACTGGACGGGTCTTTACCCATCAGTATGCCCGATCCACACCCAAAGTGTGGCGAGTTATGTAAGACTATAAATACTCTACCTTCCAAGGTAGAGTTGGAGCTCATAATAATATCTTTCACTTTCTCTCACTAAGTTCCCTAAACCTCTAACTTTCTCTCTAGAATTCCATCTTATACGCCACCTTGTGTTATGGTTTGATGTGTATGTGAAAAGTTATATCTTACAATTGGTATCAAGAGCCATGGTTAGATCATATCTTGCACATCTTTGGATTTATAGTGGTTTTAGGTGGTTTTGAGTTTGAAAAGTTTAGTGGTTTTGCATCATTTGGTTGATTTCTTGTGTTAAAGTTTGAATTTTGTTGGTACTTTTGTGTTTAGAATCATCAAAAGTGTTTAGGTTTTCATTTGGTAAGCTTGAATCATCTTGGTTGGGTTGTTTTGGATTGAAAAGTGGTGTTTATATGGTTTTCATGGTAGCGAGTTAGCTCACGGATAACATTTCTTCATAGCGACTTACAAAGTTAAAAGTTAGCGAGTTAGTGCTAGCGAGTTAAAGGACAAGTAGTGGAATCTCCACCACGGTAGCGATTTGGCTAGCGACTTGGTCAAGAGCTTAGTTGCTCTTTAGCGACTTGTGTTTCTAGCGACTTGTGTAGCTAATTGTCGACAAAATTTGGCTAGCGACTGGACTAGCGAGTTACTACTTAGCGACTTGCTTTCTATCTAGCGACTGGGCTTCTAGCGACTTGGACCAGTAGCAGTTACTACTTAGCGACTTGCTTTCTATCTAGCGACTTGGGTGTCTAGCGACTTGGTCGCCTAGCTAATTAACCGGTAGCTAATTAGGTATTTATTTCTAGCGACTTAGAGCTTTATCATCTAGCGACTTGAGTGATTGTTTACGGTTTTCTCTTGATTTAGTAAAACCCGTGAAAGAATCTATTTCCGGTTTAATCATAGAGTTATAAAATCCCGTATAATCTGTTAACATGTCTACCAACGCTCCTACCGCCATCTCCATCGCTGTCGAGGATGTTCAAGCAACCGGCTCGATACTGGCCCACCAATGCTTGACAGAATCGACTACGATTCTTGGGCTCAACGAATCGATTGTATTGCCTTGGTAAGGAAAATGGTGTAAACATTCTCAAATCCATTGATGAAGGACCATATCGGGTTGAGACGACTAGAGACATACTTGATACTAATGAAGATGGTACTCCGCTCACGGAATGGATGCACCTAAGATGTACAATGAGCTTGATAATGAGGAGAAAAGAGATTCGATGCGATATCGTGGCTTCAAACATTGTTCTTCAAGGTCTTCCTAAAGACATCTACAAGTCGATCAATCATAACACCGATGCAAAGGCGGTTTGGGATAACGCCAAGATGCTTCTCTCGTGTTCGTAATTAACTATAGAAGACAGAGAATCCCAACTCTATGACGAATTTGAGCACTTCAAGATGAAACCGATGAGAGTGTTTATGAGTACTATGTGAGATTTCATAAGTTAGTGAATGACATGAGGAACATCGAATGACTATGCCTAATATTCGCCTAAACTCAAAGTTTGTGAACAACATGAATCCCGAATGGCACAAGTTTGTTACTCAGAAACTCACTAAAGGATTGAAGCATACAAACTATGAGCAACTCTATGCCTTCCTCCTTCGAATGAGAGACATGCTATGTTTGAAAAGTTGATTCTCAATCGCTCAAAACCAACTGTGGTGAGACAAGTTCGCCTAATGACTCAACAAATTTTCTACTCAAACATTGGAATCACAACCAAAGCATCACAAGTCATACCCTTGGGTAATGGTAATCACAAACTCATCCCCGATCCTCGCTCAAACAAGTCGATGTCGATGCACACGCTGGTAACATCATTAATCAACTTGCTCTTCTCATTAGTCAAAACATGAATTCTCCCACAAACCAACAACAACCTCGAATCGCATCTAACCCACATAATCAAGCCACCGTTAAAGATGGAAGGATCGTGGTGCAACCATTCAGAAAGACAAGATGATCGTGGAAGGGTGGTGCCGGTAGAGGATATGTGGGCAACCGTAATCGAGGAAGAAATGGTAACCAAGGTCAAGCTAAGACAATCAAATGCTACAACCGTGGTGGTGAAGGACACATTGCAAGGAACCGCACATCTCCAAAGCGCCCACGCATCGCCGACACTTCGAGATAAGATGTTGCCGCACAAGCTCGTGACAATGGTGCTGCGTTGGATGAAGAGGAATTGTTGCTTTGCCGAGGGCAATGCCAAGACCTATGATGCGATGTGGATGAGCACTGCTCAGAGATAGGTCACAATCATCGAACGCCTTTCAAGTCGCCGATCGTGATGCATACGATTCGATGTAGATGATGGACCCATCGCACACACAATCTTTATGGCTAGCATCTCTCAATGGCTTCTCCCAAGATCTCTTCTTCACCACAAGCTGGCCCATCCAAGGACAAACTCATCTCTGAGGTATTAAAGCTATACGATGATGCTGATGTGCAACAGATGCATGACAAAGTACAACCAACTGAAACCTTTGAATCAAATATTGAAAATATGGGTAATATCAATATTGTCCCATATGATCAATACGTGAAACAAAGTGGAAGTGAAGTTGTACCAAGTGATGTATCTTCTGCAGTCAACAATGACTATGTCTTTGATGAATACACTGCATGTGCTCCTGATGATTCTGTAATTTCTGAACTAAATGCCTATAAGGAACGTGTTGCTATTTATGAACAACGCGCTAAATTTGAGTTGACCACTCGTGAGCAGGAAATGGATGACCAAGTGCGCAAGAATTAGAAAAGTAATTTTAGAGAAGAAATATTCAAACAAGAATTAAATTCTTTGCAAGAAAAACTTTATAAAACAAATAAGCAAAACAAGAACTTCAAGAAAATGTGAAAATGCTTAAGCAAGAATTTAATGCAAAAGAATCAAAGCTCTTGAGAGATTTTTCTAATCAAAACTTTGAAAACAAACTTGAAAACAAGTTGTACATACAAGGAAACACCATTCGATCGCTCACATGATCACTAAGCATAGAGTTCTAAGCGATAAACATAGTGTTCCCTTGTAGAGGAACCAAATCCAGAGGTAATTAAAAAGGCTAGAAATGCTCAAAAGGTAATTTATGATGGTAATGAAGTCCTTAAGCCTAGGCGTAAACCTAGTTGCGTTGAGTGCACCGAGGAAGATAAGAAATCGATGAAGTCACTAGGAAAGGATGAACAAAAACTAGATGACCCCAAATGCAAAGAGAAGAACATAAATATCACTCCTCATGATTATAAGAAGGAAAACTGATTGCATTAAACAAGTTTAAGCCTCGACTTTGTTGACTCCCGAACAAGTCTTCGGAAAATGGATTTAGATAAGCGTAAAGTCGAAAATATTGTAGAAACAAATCCTCCCTTTGAAAATGCCTAAAGCTACCGTGTATCCTCCTAACACACCAATGCATCTTGTTCCTAGAACAATTGCCACTAAAAGCAATATCTTAATTAGCCAATACGTTATTTTTCAACTATTTGTTGATTTTGAGAAAACTTGCAAGAAAAGGATCACACCCATCGCATAATCAAGGAGAAAGGGTTTTGAACAAATGAAAGAATGCTATTTAATCGAGGTCATGCCCTTCTTTAAACTATTAAAGGATCACTTGAGAGTCTTAAAAGGGGATAGAAACAGATATTAAGGAATGGAAAAGGAATTTGATGCAATAATAGTTGAAATTAGTGATTATGAGCGCACTAAAATATAATGAGATTGAGAGAAAGAACCCGCATACATTGAATGAGAATCTTATTATCGAATGTGTTGCTCAAGATGTCTTTTTCATCGCTTCAAATTGCTCTATTAATGCGTCCAAATTTCATGAACTATCTCGTGTCCTCGAAAGTCTCCCATGATCGTGTCATTGAGCTTGAAAAACTAACTCTAAACTTAATGAGAAAATTGAACCGATGATCATGACAATTTGGTTAAACATTTTTCTAAACTAGAAGTTGAGTATTTTAATCTACAACTAAAATATCAACATCTCAAAGAAAATGTCAAAACTTCAAATTTCAAGACATCTTCGATGCTCCGAGTTTGATGCGCTTTTCAAATTAACAAACGAGATGAATGATTCATGCTCGTGTAACACGATCGTAAAGTTGAAAGCCCAAATCTCTCAATTAAAGGGTCAAACGAACAATATGACAGGCTCCCAAATGCCTCCTTCTTTAGATTCTCAGAATTCTCAAACGTTTCATCTTCAAAACCTAGTAAATGCTTTACAAAAGGAAAACGAAAGTTTCCTAGAAGAAAATGAAAAGGTTAAACGTCATTTCAATGAGTTGTTTGAATCAATTAAAGTCACTCGTAACAAAAACAACGAACAAATAACTTCATTGCAAAAGGAAATTGAGAATCTGAAGAGTCAGGTAAAAGGGAAAATGCCAATGATCAATGCGGAGAATGTTGTACCTAAGCTTCACTCGTAATAAATCGCTTTATCCGTGACATATGTCCCCTCACCTAAGGAACAACAAACTTGCCATTCAAACATATTTCTCATCCCTTAAGGATTGCTTAGAATGCTGCGTGAGATTGTTGAAGAGGATAAGCTAGAAACCTCATGATAATGCAATTGGACATGCATGCCTATATGCCAAACGATCTCAAGAAATCTTAGAATGTTTGATCACAATATGCCCAAAGACTTTAGGTGAGAGAGTTAACCCTTGATTCCATGCTCAATGCCTAAGGCCAAACATGACATGCACTCGATTCCCAATGGTTTGAATGTGAGGAGTAGTGTTCCAGTGAGTAGGTCGATTTTAGATCCGTCAATGCTAGGAAAGTGAACTCAAATGTGCCTTCTAGGAGTACTAATGACAAGACTCTAGTGTTATGAAAGTGAACCTTAGTGCACTGCATGTAGTTCAGATCCCAAAGACATCTAAACAGTGGTGCAAAGAGTAGTAAAACAAACTAATGTTCCCATTCCCCACAGAGTAATCGGTGACATTAAAGGGAGCAGTCAAAGTCTCAAGACAATACAAGGAATGATAGGACCTCTCAAGCTAAGAATGTGCACCGGAAGAGAGTAGAAGAACAATCTAGGAACCTTAAGTTTGAATCGAATAAAACGAATCGTGTTGATTCTAGTATTTGCCATAGGCGCATCGTAATTAATTCAATCGATACTATTTGCAAACCTTGTACCGATGATTGCTTGAATTCGCTTTCTAATCATGAATGTGATGTCAATGTTCGCCTAATGATGTTAATTGTCCGCTTAATGTTGTTAATGCTAAAATTCATGCTAAAAAGGCTAAAAGGCAAAAGCGAAAGAGAGTTAGAAAACAATGGAAACCCACAGGAAGAACATTCAGTAGAATAGGCTCTTATTGGATACCGTTGGTCATAAGACTAATCGATAATGCCCACTAGAAAATGGATGCCTACCGGTAGAACTATTCCTTAAGAAGTGGTCACATCAGAATAGGCTAATACGACACTAGTATTGCATCTATTCACAATGATTTCATTACTTCACCGTCGATATGAATGCTTCTATTTCGATGCGGGTGGTCCAACTGCTGTTACTAACCAAATGGAACCCATTCTTGCATGGGGATCCCAAATATCCGCTATCCATTCTTGTCTCGTGTTCAACCGCAGATCGCTCAAATCGCTCGTGGTACCGGACTCAGTCGCTCCAAGCATATGACCGGAGACCGTCACGGCTCATGAACTTCGTGAGCAAATTCATCGGACCGTTAGATTTGGTAATGATCATTTCGGTGCTATTATGGGTTATGGAGATTATGTTGTTGGTGATAGTGTCATCTCTAGAGTGTATTATGTGGAAGGTTTAGGTCATAATCGCTCTCTGCTGGTCAATTCGTGATTCTCGACCTAGAAGTAGCCTTCGAAAACATACCGCTTTGTTAGAGATCTTAATGGAAAGGAACTGCTGAAAGGAACTCGTGGCTCAAACCTTTACACTATCTCTATCGATGACATGATGAGAGCTTCACCAATCGCTTATTATCAAAGGCTTCTAAAACAAAGTCATGGTTATGGCATCGTCGTCTCAATCACTTGAACTTCGGCACCATCAACGATCTTTCCGTAAAGGACTTAGTTGTAGGTCTACCTAGACTAAAGTATGAAAAGGATCATCTTTGTTCAAAGATGTCAATTGGGAAAAAGCAAGAAGTATGCCCATAAACCCAAACCTACTAACTCGTCACGTAAGTTCTTCATATGATTCATATGGATTTATGTGACCAATGAGGGCGCGTAATATCTTTGAAAGAAATATGTGTTAGTTGTGGTTGATGATTATTCTAGATTCACCGGGTCAAGTTCTTAAGGACAAAGGATGAAACTCCCGATATCATCATCAAACTCATCAAACAAATTGCAGTGTTAGACTAAACAAAACCGCCGTAATCATCGTAATGCATAATGGAACCGAGTTTGTCAACAAACAACTTAGTGAATTCTATGAAAGCGTTGGAATCACCATCAAAGAAGTGTTCCACGAACCCCTCAATGTAACGGTGTAGTTGAAAGACGAAATCGTACTCTTGTTGAAGTCGCTAGAACAATGCCGATCTACTCAAAGGTTCCAATGTTTCTCCGGTCAAGCAATTGCCACCGCATGCTACACACAAAATCGCTCCCGATTCACACCATTCATGGAAAAACTCCATACGAACTTGTCCACAACAGAAACCTAATTTATCTTTCCTTCGTGTGTTTGGTGCCTTGTGCTATCCAACTAATGAGGGTCAAGACTTGGTAAACTTAGAGCTAAAGTCGACATTGGAGTATTTGTAGGATATGCACCAAACAAAAGGGATACCGAATCTACAACAAAAGAACCCAAATATCATGGAAACAATTCACGCTACGCTTGATGAGTCGACCGGTCAAATGGCTCTCGGACACTCCACCAGACCCGCACTTCAAAACAATCCTATTGGTTCATCCCTTGTTCCAAACTCCTCACATGAAACGCCATATGTACCTCCATCCAAGATGATGTAAAGAAATTGTTTGATCCAATGTTTGATGAACTCAGATGAGTCTACTACTAATGAGGTGCCGATCCTTCAACAGAGGATGCTCATATTCCGTTGAATGAAGTCAATCCATCGCCAAGATCTCAGAAGTCAAGAAGCACCGTCACGATCCTTCGCCTCATCTACAAATCATCATTCTTCAAATGTACATCATGGAAATGTTTCGCATCAATGATGAAGTTAATCCCTTTGCGACTCTCAAGATGCTCCATTTGAAAACATATTTGCTACTCCCGAATCATCATCGAACCATCTTCTTCGTGAGACATCGACTCGCCTACCTCGCCTCAACAAATGCCACATGAACACCTCGTAAAATGGACTCACGATCATCCATTAGACAACATCATTGGTAATCCTCTCGTCTCAGATCAACCCGAAGCAACTCGCAACCGATGCCTTATGGTGCTTCTTCAACTCCGCACTATCCAAGATCGAACCAAAGATGTTAAAACAATATGAATGAAGATAGTGGTTCAATGCTATGCAAGATGAAATTCATGAGTTTGATCGCCTTGATGTATGGGAGTTAGTACCGCCCCGATTGTGCTATGATTATAGCTCTAAAATGGATCTTCAAAGTAAAACTTGATGAGCATGGTGATGTGTTGAAGAACAAGGCTCGATTAGTTGCTAAAGGATATCGCCAAGAGGAGGGTATAGACTTTGAAGAATCCTTTGCTCCAGCTTGCTCGAATCGAGGCTATCGTAATCTTTCCGCTAATGCCGCTAGTAAGAACATGGTAGTTTATCGATGGACGAAAGACGGCATTTCGAACGGAGATCTTAAAGAAGTCGCTCACGCCGCCCAACCCAAGGATTTGTGAATCAAGAGCATCCTACTCACGCTTATCGCTTGAAGAAGGCTCTTTACGGTTTAAAGCAAGCTCCAAGGGCATGGTATGATACACTATCAAAGTTTCTTCTATCAACCGGATTCATCAAAGGAGCAGCTTGATCCTACATTGTTCACCGAAGTCGTGCAAACATTTGATTCATGTTCAAATTTATGTTGATGATATTATTTTTGCCTCGATCGACCCAATGGAATGTGATCGTTTTCAAATGAAATGAGTTCAAAGTTTCAAATGTCAATGATGGGACAAATGTCATTTTTCTTGGGATTACAAATTTCTCAAAGTCCCGGAGGCATTTTCATAAATCAATCTAAATATGCAATGAGATTTTAAAGAAATTTGGATTTGATTCAAGTGACCTGTTGACACCCCCATGATTGACCGAACCAAACTAGATGAGGACCTCTCGTGGATCATGATTGACCAAACTAAATATCAAGTATGATTGGATCCTCGATGTATCTCACCGCTAGTAGACCGTACATTTTGTTCTCTCGTGTGCATGTGTGCAAGATACCGTGCTGCCTACTAAAAAGCACCTTGAAGCGCTTAAACGGGTCTTCGGTATCTCCAAGGAACCATCAATATGGGACTATGGTACCAAGGACACCGGTATGTCACTAACGGCCTATGCGTATGCCGATCATGCAGTTTGTCAAGATACACGTCAAGCACGCCAGAGGTGCTCGCTTTTAGGTGATAAGCTTGTGAGTCGGTCTTCAAAGAAGCAAATGAGTACTTCTATTTCCTCTAGAGGTCGAATACATAGCCATGTCATCTTGTTGTGCTCAAATCTTATGGATGAGATCTCAATTATCCGACTATGGCTTTGAATTCAACAAAATCCTCTCGCATCGTGATAATAAAAGTGCTATTGCTCTCTCATGCAACAACGCTCAACACTCTAGAGCAAAGCATATCGACATTCGACATCATTTCATCGTGAACAGTGGAAAAGGTGTGGTGGAACTATATTTTGTGAGGTCCGAATATCGCTAGCGGACATCTTCACCAAAGCTCTTCCAAGAGAACGCTTTGAGTTTATTCTTCCACGCCTTGGTTTGAAAAGCCTTCAACCGAAAACTCTCAAACGCCTTCGTGAGGAAGACGAGGAGTAAAGGTCTATCTTCATCTATCTCTTGTAAATAATTTTGAAAAGCAAAATACAAAATTATAAAACCTTCAAAAATCAAATAGAAAAATATAAAACTTTCAAAATCCATAAAATTTGAAAATTTGAAAATCTTCAAAAATATTGTCATTTTGTCATGTTTCTCTATTCGATTATATCTACGGTTTTGTGTCATGTCATTCAAAGAATGACACGGACTTTAGATGTTGTTCGAACTCTTTAAAAAAAAAAAAAAAAAAAAAAAAAAAAAATCAAAAATATTTTGGGAGAAAGAGAAATGGTTTATTGTCATTTTCGTGCAATAACCCGGTTTTAAAGAAAGAACAGAGCCATGTTTTACCATGTTTTCAAATTCTATGCTCGATTCTATAAACATTTATCTCCGAAAACTAAATGCTTTGAAAAATAACTCAATCTCTATTTTTGATAATCATCGACTTATTTGTCAAAATCTTATCTCTCAATCAACAACCTACGCTATTGATTGAGGGGAGAATGATTTCAATTAAATTAAAAAGTTATTTGGCATTAAAATTGTTTTCAAAAGATATACATGCATGTTTTATAAATGGAGTTTAAAGTCTTAAAATCCGATCCTTATCGCTCAAACGCTTTCACAATCAAGTCAAAATTCTCCTTAAAAGCTTTCAAATCAATTTAATTATACGAGATCACAAATTTCAAATGATTTGATAATTGTGATCGGGGAGAATGTGTGATTTAAATTGGATTTAAACCGATAATTAGGTAAATGGTTATAATAGGATGTACATGCTATCCCGCCCACATGTGACAAACGATTTCAATTTTTCAATGCACATGTTGAGAGGGAGCATCTATCTTAAAACCTTTGATTTAAAACGTGATCATTTATCCCATCAGCAGTTCCTCTAGTATGTGCAAAACTCTTTTCAAACCTCGAGGCACATATCGAGGGGGAGCAAATTTATGGAAACCTCATCCTTCCCGAAATGCCATATTTACTTGATCCGTTGAGGAAGCGATGTTGATATCTTTAGAAAATGGTAATCAAAGAAGTTAATTCTTTCTCTTGCCTCCGTGCAAAAAATTTCTTTCAAGAATTTGATGCACATGTTGAGGGGAGTTCTCGTTTAAAATATCAAAACAATTCGTACAAAATGCTTTGATTATATATCACAAGTATCCGAATTGATTTTCAAATGGTTTTCAATTGATCCAATGGCGTATGAACAATACCAAATTGACCGACCAACTTTACTTTATGTACGGTGATATAAGGATGATAAGGTTAGGTATTGGTTCCCATGATCCGCTAAAACCGAGGGATCTACCTGTGGACAATCCACTAGTTAGTGTAGAAGTCCTTAGGTATGATGATAAAAGGAGAAAATGAGATAAGGGAAGAGTGAGGACTAAGACCGAGCTAGTACCGAATAAACCCAACAAGGTTCTAGCTATGAAGTCTCGGTAAGCAATCAAGGGGTTGAAGAATTAAAAGAATTGAATGTAAAAGGGTGAAAACAAATAGCCTCCATTTATTCAACCTTAGGGCGTAAACCGGGTTCAATTCATATGCTACCGATGGAAACATCGGTATTGAAGACAAGACGTCATGGACCCAAAGGACGCATCGCACTTCAACTTCCCAAACCACTCAAGTTCCTCTTAAAAGGACTTGTTTCATTCTCACGGGAACCGACATTATCTATCGACTTTCTCTTAGAGATGGTTGATATTGAAGAAGGAGACCTCTCCCTAGTCTCCGTTATAGGATCCAAATATGCACTAATTGAGTCTAGAGCCACGAGATCATCAATAAATCTCATTAGGACACTTTCAATGAAGACTCTCGCTTCACACAATGTGGAAAGAGAGATTATAACTGAGTCCCACGATTATCCTTGTGGTATTGCCGTAACATCCGAGTGATATGTTTACATATTCACAATGAAGATGGAAAGCCTTCTCGAGCCAACATCAAACAAGCTCCTCGGTAGGTGGCATGTGAGATCTATTTTATAGATCAACCATGTGACAACCGAATGAAACAATGGGGCGATTCAATCTCTTGAATCAAACCCGTTCGTGTTAGGGATTGACGGATACCTTTGAAAACCGGTCTTTGGGCTTATAAACTCTTTTCTTTAGCACATCGACCGTACTCATTTTTCAAATCAAAGGTATTTTTATGATTGATAATTGATTTTCAATAAAACCTTCGTTGTATTGCAAAACAATTTCTATTGAGCAATACACGATTGTTCTTCAAATCTCTTTTCATCAATCGCTGGACTTAATATTCACGGGTTCACTCACTCCGTGTTGTCTTCTTTGAGATGTTCCGGTTTGAGAACAACTAGAACAAATTGCGAAACCCCGTCAAGGAGATTCTTAGGAATCCTACCGATCACAGCAAGATTTGTATCGATCAACGGGAACCGTGGGTCGTGTACCTCAATTCAACGAAGTGATCAAAGACACTTACGTGCGATTTGTTGCTAATCGTTGTATGCGTGTACGCCCGACGCTTTGCGGTGATCGTAATGAAGCGGTCAATCCATAGCCGCATGCTCACTTAACACATTCAACTCAAAAGAAATCATGATTAGTGCATCAATGACTCGATATTATCACTCCATGCTTCGCTACGCCGCCAATATCATGAATCAACTAAAGCTTCCGCCACTCGATGAGAAGATATCATGATCAAGAATGTGAGCATGTCGGTCCCAAAGTCATAACATCACATAATACCAACACCACAAAGGATGTGTCGAGATTGTTGATAGTCGATGATCTCCAAAGATGGCTCAAACTTATCATCACGTGGATCAAGAAAGACCTCCACTTGGAATAACCAAACATGCAATGTGAAGAATCAATGCCTACGAGCTTATGAGCAAAGGACTACATCAAGAATGCAAGATTAATCATAATGTAATATCTATCTCGTATTCAATGTAAATTTTGATGTAAAATTGAGGCGACCTCCTTGGGGAGATTGTTAGGAATTAGAAATTCCGGTATTAAAGAGTCGGTCACCTCAAGTATATGTAATCGTTAGAAAGCTCGTAGTCGTAGTTCTTTAAGTTAAGTAGTAATTTAGTTAAGTAACACCGTGGAGGACGGACGGTCTTTACCCATCAGATGCCCGATCCACACCCCAAAGTGTGGCGAGTTATGTAAGACTATAAATACTCTCTACCTTCCAAGGTAGAGAGTTGAGCTCATAATAATATCTTTCACTTTCTCTCACTAAGTTCCCTAAACCTCTAACTTTCTCTCTAGAATTCCATCTTATACGCCACCATTGTGTTATGGTTTGATGTGTATGTGAAAAGTTATATCTTACAACACATGGAAAGTTCTTAAAGAAGGTTATCTTAGAAGGTCCATTTGAGATGCCTCACCGTCATTTTACCCGGAGATCCAAATGCTATTCCACCAAGAGATGAACAAACGAACATTGCTACATTGCAGCAATTGAATCCTCAAGAACTTCTACACTATGAAGCGATGAGCTTGCAATGGAATATATCCTCTTAGGATTACCAAACCCAATTCTTCGTAGTGTTGATGCTCAAAAGACCGCATGTAAAATGTGGGATCATATTCGCCTTCTTATGGAAGGATCCAGATTTAATCAGAGGATTTGGAATCCAAAATTTACTTGGCTTATGAACACTTCATGATTGAACCGGAGAGACACTAGAGTCCTATCATCATCGATTTTCGACATCATCAATGATTTGGATAAACACAACATCATCATGCCAAGAATTGCAGTGAATACTAACTTCCCGAGTAGTCTTGGTCCCGAATGGGAGAAGTATGTCATTTTTCTCCGCTGCTTAAGAATATGCATTCTACATATGGATTGTTGTACGATTACTTGAAGCCTCATGAAAAGGAAGTTGATCGGGAAAGGATTCTCCGTGCTCAAATTGCTCCACCCACACATCCGGAAAATCAACAACTTGCCTTATATGCTCAACAAAGTTATCCTCCTCAACAAGCAACTCAACCAACTACCTCTGTCACACAAAACGATCATTCACAACAACAATCTCAACAAAATCAATTGGTTCAATACAACAACAACAATGCTCAACCAATTGTCGTTGAAGCTAATGAGGACATCGATCCATTCAAGATTGCAACAAGGATTTGTTATGATTGCTAATGCTTTTGGCGTTATACCAACAAATCCAACAATCGATTCGTTCCTCATCTAACACACGAAATCAGTTGTTGTCAACAATGGACGAGTTGAAGTTCGTAATCGTGGTTATGGTCGCCGATGGGCGGTGGTCAAGGGTTTAATGTTGTGGGTCGGAACAACAACGAGCTCGGTGGGAACAGGAAATGCTCGTAATGGGTTGAATGGTCTTCGATGTTACAACCGCAATGAGAAGGGACACTGGCTAATGCATGCCCAAAGCCGAGGACTAGGGCAATGCTTATTTCAAAGAGGCTCTTCTTTTGGCTCTTAAGGATGAAGTCGGTGGATCTCTCACGCACAAAGAACATAGTTTTATGGCAAATGCACTCGGATGATGATATGGAAGATTTGCGAGCTAATGCAAAGCAGCTTATGTTGATGGCTAATATGCATGAGTTACACATGAGTGACATAGGCCCGGTGTATGACACCGATGGCTTGTCTCAAAACCGAACAAACCATATTTATCTCGATCTAATATCTTCGCCAACATCCGAATCCGCAAGGCTCGTAATGTTCAAAATGAGTCATTTACATCTCATTCGACGATTTTCAAATAGACCTGTAGTTACATTTGATGATCAAGATGACCTTATGGTTTCCTTTGATAATCAAATTGACTCGTGGTTATACTTGAGGATCTAAATAATGATCCTGTTGTGACTTCATTGAACAAACCGAACTTTTGCCTCATCCGATCTTGCTCTCTTACTTAAAGACCAAAGAATCCCAAATTGAAGAATGTTGTGCATTAAATCAAACCTTAAAAAGTAAAATGCACTGTTAACCAAGGATTTTGAATGTTTACAAAAGCAACTCAACTTTTCAAAACTCAAGAAAAACGTGAAAAGGTTTTGAAGCGACCTTTACTAAATCTCATCAAAACGAAAAATAGTAAGAGAGACGGATGCGTGATCTAGCCGCTCAAGAATGCTTTATTGTCTCGAGATAGAACAACTCAAACATGAACATAAAAAGCAAATTAACGCCTCACCTTGGAAAATCAAAAAGCTAAGGTCGAGTTGTTAACTTGTCAAAAACAGTTCTCTGCATACAAAAAGCATTCCACGAACCGAATAGATAATCATCTTGAAGAAATTATCGCTTGCAACGCAAACTTAAAGAGTTTAAAATCTTGTTTACAAACATGGTGAGTCAAGAATCGCTATTGAAAAGTTTACCTTAAAACCCGATCCAAAAGGATATGGACCAAATCTTGCCGACATAAACCAAAACTTTCAACCAAAACATTCAAACCAAATCACGAAGTTTCCAAAGCGTAATATAAAATTGATAATTACATTATGAGTGTTGTTGAATATCATCGTCAAGAGGAATTAGATGCGTAAGACGAGAGTCGATCAAAATTAAAAACATTGTTTACAACAAACCTTTAATTATTCAAAACCGTCACTTTTGTCACGCCAACGGATTCTTCTAACACACCAAGGGTTATCATCAAAACACTTGAGTCTTCTAATGTTAATCCCCAACCGATTATGCACAAATTTATGGTCCTTTACCTTCCATCGAAGTAAACTCAAAACCCGAAAATCGCAAAATTCTTAGATATTTTGATATTTTCATGGTCGACCTCAAAACTTTAGAACATGAGATAGAATATCATTCGAAATCAAAGTTCAACACTTTCAATCGCCTCGGCGCGAGAACAAAGAGACATTTTTCAAAAATCTTTACCAAATGTTAAAAATTTGAAACGTTGTGCATTGTCTTAGAACGGGACTTTCATAAGGAACTTGAGTCATGAAGGTCGTTTTAGAAAACTGAAACATCTATTCCTAATACTAAACGTAAAAGAAAATGTTGAGAAAAGATGTTGATCGACTCTTGGAAGATGTTATCTCAGGCCGATATCCATAATGTTGTGTTATTCTATTCTTTGCCACATGCATCCGATGATATCTCTGGCGATAAGTTTGACTGTGTGGTAACTGCTGAGAATACCGATAATGTGCTTCAGATCGAGTCTTTAAAAGTGAAAATGAACGATTACTTAACGAACTTTACAATGCAAAACGTCGCCTTAATTGGTGTGAAAAGATATTCACAATAAACAACTTGGTTTTCAAAACAAAATCGCTCGATTATGCGCAAAATCTTCTCGATCCTAAACTTGAGCAACCGGATGATCAAAACGTGTCTTTGAAAAGTCAAATCTCAAAATATGAACAAGAACTTGTAAAAGTTAAACAGAATATGGTGTCATATTTGATTTATTCAATAAGACTCGTCGTGAAGCATCAAACGAACTTGATCACTATCTTGCTCACACTAGAGAAGTCATGAATTTTGTTGGTAATATTCGCTCGAAAATCAAGATTTGATTCACACTATCTCTAAGTTAAGAGAAATGTTAGGAAAGTATGAAAACTTTCGCCAACCATCATTAAGAGATTAGCACCGGTAACACTTAGTAATCGTGCACCTAGAATCCCTACCGCCAAATCACAAGTTGCTAACGTGCTTCCTCTCATCGAAACAGAATAGTTGCGTCTTTTCCAAACGTCCGCACTTCACAGCCTAGAGCACTCAATCAAGAATAGGAAGTTGCGAATTAATAAAGATCAATAAGGAATGCTAAAGTAGAAGAACACCCTAGGACTATGAATAAGACTCACGTTGCTTCCACTATAGATATTAAGGCTCGGCAAATGTAATAGAAATAGTCTTTAACGAATGTTAAACCATTAAGTACCTTTGATATTCAGTCTGATGCACCTTGTGTTATTTGTCGTAAAAGTATGAATTCTGATTGTCATGACAAATGTGTTGCTAAAGCTATAATCTCTCGTTTACGGAATCCTAAGAATCGGCATACCTCTAGGCCCACTAATCACTCTAAGTTTGTGCTTGGTAGACCGCCTTCTTTAGATTCTAAGGAAAACATTGTTGTCCCTGTAGCTCCAGTTTCACCTCCTAAGAATGTAGTACCACCTAGTGCATTCACAATGACTAAAGCAAATAGTAGTTATAGATGGCAGAAATGGATATATAACACACCAGGATTTAAATGGATGCCTAAAGTTATTAATGTGTGTATGTCTACTATAACTGCTTCGGAACCCTCTAACATTTCGGGATCCACATCTACTTCTATTCCATCCGTGTCGCCTCGTGTGTCCGGTGATATGATCATTCTCTAGATTGTTGATAGCGGATGTTCCCGACACATGACAGCAACCTTAAACTGTTATCAAACTTTATTGCAAAGTTCATTGGCACCGCCGATTCGGAATGATCACTTCGCAACTATCATGGGCTACTGAGACTATATCAATAGGAACATCGAAATCGCAGGGTTTACTATGTGGAAGGCCTCGGTCACAACTGCTTTCAAGAGGTCGGGCTTTGTGATGGAGATTTGGAGGTTGCTTTCCGGGAGAAAACTTGTTTCATTCGTGATCTACAAGGAAATGACCTTATGTCCGCTCGCGTAATTCTAGCCTCTACACTATCTCTGTGAAAGACATGGTTGCTTCATCTCCCATCCGCTTACTTTCAAAGGCAACATCAACAAAATCCTCGCTATGGCACCGCTGCCTCACATCTAAACTTTCAAACCATCACCAACCTTGCTCGACACAAACTTGTTGAAGGACTCCCATGATTCCGGTATTCAAAAGATCACCTTTGCTCACCGTGAACAAGGGAAAAGCACTCGTGCTCATTTTCCTTCAAAGGTGGAACACGCCTCAAAGATGTGCTTCATCTTCTTCACATGGATTTGTGTGGCCCGATGCGCGTGCAAACGATCAATGGCAAACGCTACATCTTAGTAATTGTTGATGACTACTCACGATGGAATTGGGTCTACTTTCTTGAAGCAAAGACCAAGCTCCACAAATGATCATCACCTTTCTCACGAAAATACGGGTTCACCCGCAACACCGTCAGCTAATCGTAATGCATAAAGGAACCGATTTTGTTAACCAAACCTTCGTGAATTCTATGAGAAAGTGGGAATTCAAAGATCAAACATCTATTGCACGTGACACCGTAACAAAAGGAGTTGTTGAAAGACGAAACCGAACGTTAGTGGAAGCCGCAAGAACAATGTTAATCAATGCTAAACTTCCAGATTACTTATGGGCGTGTCGATTCATCGCATGCTATACTCAAAACCGCTCTATGATCACAAAACGCCACAACAAAACACCTTTCAACTTGTCCACAACCATAAACCGAATCTCAAACACTTTCATGTATTTGGATCCCTTTGCTATCCGAATAATGGTCGTGATGATTTTAGAAAGCTCAAAGCCAAAGTCGACATTGAGTCTTTATTGATATTGTGAGAATTCTAAAGGTTACCGGATCCGAATCGTCAGACAAAACAGTGATGGAAACGATTCATGCTCATTTTGATGAACTTACTGAAATGGCTTCCGAGTATAATGACTTAGAACCCGGTTACAACCGCTTAAACTTCCTCAATCCCCATCATCACCGAACAAAGCCCCCTCCACTCACAACAAATGGAAAGGTTATTTGTCTACTGCTCAGTGGACGATATTGATGAACGTGCTCTGTGTATCACTATTTCACGCTCAACCCGATAATACTCTTATACCGATACACTGCTACAACAACTATCATGAAGAAGCACCACCGCTTGACTCCACCACAATAGTTGAACAAATCGCTCCAACAATGATGAACCACCGATGATATTCTCAATGAATTACCCCACCGCAGATTTTGATCCAAATGCGTTTTTAACCCGCTTGCTAATGACATCGCCGCATATGATGTCGCTAATCATCAACAAACCATTTGAATCCTCGTAATCGCACAATGTATACCAACATCAACCTCTACACATAGATGGACAAAAGACCATCCTCGGCAAATATTATTGGCAACCCAACCAACCAACAAGTTACGAGACAACGCCTTCACACGATGGTGAACATTGCATTTATGCACTCACCGTCCGCTAACTGAGCCTAAAACATTAAAGACGCAATGAAAAAGACAACTGGATTGAATCCATGCAAGAAGAACTCAACCAATTCAAACGCCTTGAAGTATGGGAACGGTTGAAAGACCAACAGGGTCTATGTCATTGGTCTCAAATGGATTTGGAAAAACAAATTGACATCAAGGGAACGTAATCCAAACAAGTCACGCCTAGTTGCTAAGGGTTATCGTCGGGAAGAGGAATAGACTTTGAAGAATCTTTTGCTCGTTGCTCGCCTTGAGGCTATTCGATATTTCGCGTCGCGGCTCATATGAATATGACGGTTTTCGATGGATGTCAAAGCTGCGTTTCTCAATGAACAACCGAAAGAAACGGTCTATGTCACCAACCGTAAGGATTCGTTGATCCCAGTTCCCGAACCATGTCTACAAACCGAACAAAGCTCTTTATGGTCTCAAACAAGCCCCTCGGGCATGGTACGATAAGCTATCATCTTTCCTCATTGCTAATAACTTCACCAAAGGTTCGTTGACCCAACTCTTTTATACAATATCACGGGCACATATCTTAATTGTTCAAATTTACGGATGACATCATTTTGGGTCTACACATAAAATGTTTTCAATCGCTTTACAAAACTAATGAAGAAAAATTTTGAAATGTCCATGATGGGTGAACTTACGCTCTTTCTAGGATTGCAAGTTCATCAATCACCCCGTGGTATTTTCTCGAGTCACCCAAATATGCCCTTGAATTGTTAAACAAATTTGAATGAAAACCGTGACACTTATGCCACACCTATGACTCATACCAAGAAGCTAGACGATTTACATGGGAAATTAGTAGACCCTACCAAATACCAAGTATTATTGGGTCTCTCATGTATCTAACAACTAGCGACTGATATTGTCTTTGCCGCTTATCTATGCTCCCGCTATCGTCGCGACCAACCGAAACCCACCTCTCGAGGCTAAAAGAATCCTCCGATACATCAAGGAACCATTAACTTGGGATCCGTATCCGGGATTCGGTTTTGAACTAATCGCTTTTCGACGTCACCACACGTGATGCTTAGACTCAAGGAAAAGTACTTCGTGAGCACTACAATTTCTTGGTGATAAACCGTGACCGGCAATCAAAGAAACAGGATTGTACATCATCGTCATCAACCGGCGTAATATGTAGCCATGTCGGCGTGTTGTGCTCAAGTCATCCGATGAGAACACAACTCAAAGACTATGGTTACGTATTTGACCGAATCCCGATGTATCGCAACAATCGGAGTGCCATTGCGATCTCGCAACCCGCCAAAAGATTCAAATCAAAGCACATCGATCTTCGCTATCATTTCATTAAGGACCACGTGGAGTGGTACAATTGAATTATACTGCGGGTACAAGATACCAATTGGCAAATCTTCTCACTAAAGCCTTGCCTCCCGCTAGGTTTAATGAGTTGGTCCACCGGATTGGTATGCGGTGTTTGACTCAAGAGGAATTGGATGACCTTCTAAAACAATCTTAAAAACTCACAAACACCAAAACATCTTTTGTAATTAATTTTTCAAAAACAAAATACAAAAATATAAAACCCGATAAAACAACAAAATATTCTTCTAATCTAATTTTCTTTCAACATGGCAAGTACATTTTTTCGTCAACACTTTAATCTTTCAAAATTCAAGATTTTTCCGATCAAGTGTTGAGGGGAGAAAATTATCACTTAACTCGTTTCAAAACATCTGTACTTGCATGTTATCATATCCCTGCTTGTTTCTTTTATCAATGGTGGTAAAGTTTACGGTTCAATGACACCCTGACTAAAATTTATAACCTTTCATCATTTTCTTAAGTCAAGGGAAGTGTCGTCAAAGTTATTTCCTAAAATCTTTGTTTGGTAACCATAATGGAAGTTAAATGGCTTTGTATGAAAAAGAAAAAGGTGGAGGGACCAAAACTGTAAAAATGTTAAAGTTACTTTTAATAAAAACACTCTCCACCTAACATATTCATCACACTTATTACTCATAAACCTAACCAATCCTACGCACGAAATTCGTTCTTCAAATCAGTGTTTCGATCATCAATTTGTAAGTTGTTTCATGATCTTAACATGTTTACAAACATAGGTTTTGATTTTTACACTAATCCAACGGTCAAATTTTTGTCTATGATTGTTTTTGTGTTCTACGACAAGCGTAAGAACTCATAATCAAGAATGGGTGTTTGTGGTTAAAAGGATTGTGTCGAAACATGTCTTTAACATCAATGACACTAATTTTATCCTCTAAATCCACCCGTAAACATGAATTGAAGGTTTTCAAAATTAGGGTTCTTAAGTCGAATTGGTGTTTTCAAATGTGAAGGTTTTTGGTCAAAAGATTGTTGTGAATTGTTTATATCATGTTGAATTAAAGATTTCCTGGCCCTATAACAACCCAGAAACACTAATCAAGTCAGAATTAGAAATTAGGGTTTAATGTTCTTGAGTTTGCTTATTTTTGATTCACCACGAATTAGATGTTAATACTTGGTTAACTCTCTCATGTAACATCTAAGACCTACCAGAAAACGTTTGGTGCAATTTCTATGGCTAGAAATCATATGCGTAATTCTTAAACTCTAGGGTTTTGACTTACGCGTATGAATTTCTCGCGAATATGTTTAAAAGGCTTTCATACCATAACTGCTTTAGAATGAATATATGTGTTAAGATTGATGATATGATGATTTTATTTCGTGCTTGCTACCGTGAAACTCGTAATCAAGGTCTTTGTTACTCCACGATAAGGATCACCCACGCGTGAGACGCTTATGCGTAAGAGAAATCCCACGCGAACTATTACGCGAAGGTTCTACAATGGGACCACGCGATCCCGTGAAGGATATGCCTAAACAAAGGACCTCACGTATAAGGTCTACTCTTACGAGTAAGCCTTACGCGTAAGGTCTTTATATGCTCACGCCGCAGTCGCACGATAAGGTCCCCTTTTCGCTGCGAACATTTCTTACGCCGTAGTTAGATCCCACGCATAAGCTTTCATCTACGCCAGTATATCACTGCACACGCTAAACTTTGCCAAATCTACGCCTAAGCCTTGATTGACCTTCATTATGAATTGTTACGTACAAACTTGTTAATAAAACAAATCATATCGTCACGAAACCAATAATGTCACTAACAAACTTAATCGCTTAATACGTTGTGTTAAATATGTGATAACATAAACTTTAAAACTTAAAGTTAACTAACTCACTAAACTTATCACGGCGACATTGGACTATTGAACAAACAAGTGATCGTGGACTCAGAATAATCTTTGACATCAGATATTCAATAATTAGACAATAAAACCTTCATTGACTAACATTATGTCTTTCGATATGTTGGTTTTGTTGGCTAATGTTATTTCGCATCACGACATGGCTACTCAAATGAATGCGGATACACCGTAAGTTCTCACAATTGTCGACATCTTCCCTAATGGCTATCCGAGAAAGATTGAAAGAACAACCTTCGGGTTGACTTTGAAACCCTCACATGCTCGAATCTTCCTGCTTGATTCATGTGGATGTTCTAAAGAATCATCCCTACCGTAACATGCTCTCTCACCGCTACAAAGATCGAGATCTACATGCAACAATTCGGAATTCAATGCAAAGGATCAAGGGTCAGTGCAAGGATCGTGACTCTCAATCACAAACAAGTCACCATCACTCATGCACTTACGTCGTTCTTCTCATTCCCGAAATCGAGCCAACCGAATTATTTGCCACACCCATCGAGGAGACAGCTTTTAATTCACGATAGATATTGGCTATGATGAAGCTTCAGAATTGCTACTAAGCACTCTCATGTGGAGCTTAAGAACATTCCTCAATCGTGAGAACCTCTACATCATCATCACCAAATCGGTCTCTGGTCGTGATAGTGGCTATGAGCATCCTAAGCTCATGGAACTACAAATTTTCCGTCATTAATCAACAAAAGGACATTGAAATCAAGCAATCATTATGGGAAGACATGATGTCATTTCACAAGAAACTTGGCTCAAAGATTCCTATGTCGATACACAAAATTGTTGATCCGAGAGCACTTGGACTTCATCCCGATATTCCAAAAAGGCTCAATGACCCAAACAACCACGATATGTTGATCGAACCTATCCTATCCGCCGTAATCAAGGAATCACAACAAAGAAACAGTCTGTGGTTACCCGATCACCCATCGATCGACGAAATCAAGAAGCTTAAAACGCATGTAAGGTATCGGGTAGCGAAGAGAAGGCAAAGTTGGTCATCTCGATGAAAAGCCTTCCGTACACCTACTAGAGAACCGTAAGAGAAGTGCCGAAGTGCAAGAAGCACAGAGTCGAGGAAGTATCCCAAAAGGAATCCTCCAAGAAAAAGGACTGCTCTCGCTAAGGAAGTCGCTCCATTCCCGCATTCCAACCGAACCGCAGAAAGCTAATTGACGAGGACTCGGAAGGTAATCGCATCGATCGAAGAGACTTTGTACTGAATCATAAAAGATGAAACCACAACGGTTTTAAACATCCCAGCCCTCCAAATGAACATGGAAAAGGAAAGACTCTCAGCATTTGTGCCTTATGAAGAAAGCTCGGATGAAGATGAAGAGCAACTGGATACTTCATACAGAAGAAGTTTAAATTGCTAGACACCTTCAAAAGTCAAGAATTTGAAAAGACCAAATGGGTGGCCTCGAGGTTCAAGTGGTGCGCCCACTCTAAACCATCTCCCGATGCGGTTAATCGACCCGATAAGGGAGCTGGTGTCACCAATCTTCTCGCAACAACAACAACTTTTGGAGGATTCTATTGATTATGAGATTGAGGAACCAAAGAAAAGAAAAGACCGAGGAAATACCGCCGATGAAACAAAGACCGATGACAAGGCCATGTCTAAGGAGGAAACTTCAACCACCTAAGGACCCCAAGTCCTCTCATGTCTCCTCCTCATCGATTCATCATCTCACCGTCACCACCACCATCTAAAAGATCAACCAAATCAACATCTAAATCGTTGAAGAAACCACCTCCATCTTGGATTTCATACTCATGAAAGAATTGTGAAAGCCATCCAACAAGTCGAAAGAAGGACATGTTTCTGACAAAACCGAATTGGTTTGTCGACCAAATACAAGACTTACATGATGAGAATGACAAGATGCGTAAAGAAAGGAATTGCTCAGAGTTCATGAGAAGTCATCGTCAAGAGGAAATGAACGAAATGATCAAGGTTACACTAACAAGTACCTTCGGATATCGCTCCTAAAGTCACAAAGGAGATGTTTACTGAACAACCATATCCAAATCTTATGTAGATATCCAAGCAAACTATAAGATCAACACCTTTAACCATAACAATCAATCCATCGATCCTCGTAGTTTTCTGGATAATGAATTGGTGGCCAAGCTTGTCACACAAATGTCTAAACGATCCGGGACATTTACTCGATGAAGGAAAGTCGTTTCAAGCATTGTTGGACTACCAACTCAAAGAAGCATGTAGATTCAAGCAGAAGGCCTAAACGCCCTAGAGACGATGAAGATAAGGATCGGGATAAGAATGATGAAGCTAAACGTCAAGAAGTCCGGTGAATCATCTTCTATGTTACCTCCTCCCCAACGGACTCCTACTCAACAAAGGTCTCCTCCCGGCTCTTCACCGATAAACCTCAGATTCTCGAGTTACCGCCCGAGACTCGTAAAACCGGTGATCACTTTGAGTATACGGGTGGTGACGATGAAGAAGTCCGTGAGCCCCTACAACAACCCACCTCTCCCAAACAAGTTCGAAACCGTAATCCTCATCTAGGCCTAAACAAAAGAAGAAGAAGGCGCCCATGGTTGACATCGATCATGGCTAGATGACGATAAAACAGAATTTGAATGGTTCTCACACTTGTTAACTCACCTTCCTACCAAGAAGGTCAAGATCCGTAGACGGTAATACATTGGAGCATGCTAAGATTCTCGCAAGAAAAGTTCCATGTGAAGAAGATGACGAACCGAGTTGAGGCGAATCAAGAATGAAGCTTTTCAACTGTGGAAAGATTGCTCGAAAAGTGCCATCGAGGTCGAATATCACCTTGAAAACATTGCTCGAGCTATGTATAACAACATGGATTGGCTCAACCCGTAGCAAACATCGACTTCACCAAACGGGACAACCTCTATACTACACCGATCGGTCAAACCTCTACCAACAATTGGCCAACCAGATGAACCTAGGATTCCATTCAGATATTTCTTCAACAAAGACTTGAATTTCTTCTACACGGTGGCGATGGCTCAAGGAAATACGCTACATCTTTGACACTTCCATTCCCCGCAAAGAATATACTCAAACCGCATAGCTATCGAGGAAAGAGCTAATCACGTGTTCTCCAACAAAGTGGAAGCATACGACCGAGATGCAATGTACGGATTCATCATTGGCGGAATGCCAAGAATCTACTACGTGTCGTCAGTTCAAGTCTCAACATGCGCTTTTAGTACTAAGGATATCGTTGCCAACAAACACGTTGATCTTTCGACCAAATGGGACTACACTTTCTCAAGAAGATTGTGGTCAAAAGGCAAGATGAACGGGATTATGCATTCTCTGTCGACTTTGAGAATTTGTCTATCAACGACATTGAAGACATGTACCGCCAAAGTACGTGGTCGCATGAGAAAATTTTCAACCAAGTACAACGTGAATTCATCAAGTCATTGCTCATCTTCATCGACGATAGTAATCAAAGAACGTGTCGAAGATCTCCACTACGCTGAATCTTATTAGACCCGTGTCAACTTCACTCCACCATAGCTTGATCTTCCCGACATCAACCGCCTTCCACAATACACGCCATCGCTGAAACCATTCGGTGTTGTTTACCGCAGTGAACTTCAACGCAATTTCTTGATGGCGTGCAACGATCTTCACAAGTTTGGGGATCACACTTTGAAGATGGTTAGGGACGGATTGGCTTATCGGTTGAAGGATATACATCTAAAGATTGGGTCTCCTAAGCGATGGAATTCTCGTGGATCGAAGGGATGTGCGGAGGATCATCGAATGATTGATGAAAGGTTGTTTCAAGGGATCGCCCGTAACGTTGGAAAGCTTTGTTGGTGGTCCACCAGGATTAACATCACCGCTATCAACGCCTGCTCGCACTCACGCAACATCACCGGACTTCCCGGTACCCCTTGAATTGCTTCTTTCATTATAAATTTGATGTGTGATTTTATATGTCATGGCTTGTGCACACATAACAAGTACAACCTCAGAATTGTCAAGAAAGGACCCTATGGTACGCTTGAAAGCCACAATCCTTATAAAAGGAGCGAAAGCTTCTTACTTTTGAGTAAAACCTATCAAACCTTTCATCTTTCAAGGTTTTTCTCAAAAGAACAAGTACTTCCCCGTATGATTTTCAAAACCTCAACCGCTTATATCACTTGTTGAGGGGGAGTATTTGAATTAAAACTTTGTTCACAAATTGTTCATAGTGGTCATCTTCCCGCAACACTCGAAGTGGTCATATTTATTCTCAACTTTTCAAAAATCACATTTATATATGCCATTTTTGAGGGGGAGAAAATTATGTGATAAGAAATATGTTGTATAAATGCAAATGAATCTTTGTGTAATAGACTTAACCAACGAATTGACGGTACTAAACTGTTAGTAACTCGAAAAGACTTGTCCTCGACGGTAATAATTTCAAGCTAGTTCGCTAGTAATGTAAACGTGTCTCGCAAAGGACTTGTCGAGTAGAAAGTACCATTCGAGAAACTCTTGGTAGACATGAACTCGACGGTATGACAACCTTTCGAGGCTTGTCTACACCTTCAAGGTAGTTATTAGAGCTAGTTGTCACCTAAAAGTCGACAATGTAACGCTTTAACTATGCAACGAACCGTGTCTCGCGGGGAGTGTCTATCTTGAGTTGATCAATTCAAAAGTGCGCTTTCTTCCACACAAAGTCTGATTCCGTCAAAACTCTAAAGCACATGTGGAGGGGAGTATTACGCTAAAGATAAAACTCTCATAGTGGTTCAAACATGTTTTCATTTACAAACCCTTTGAGAGATTTTCTTGAAAATTGGTTTTATGGCAACATAGGTTAGTCATGGGTGATAAGGTGACTAAGGTTAGGAATAACTGTCCTATGATCCGCCAGAGTTTGAGGATCTACCCAAGGACATCACAAATAGTTAGTACTTAGAAGTCCTTAGGTATGATTATAAAAGGAGATAATGAGAATTGGAGAAAGAAGGAGTTGAAGAATTAAAAGAAATGCAAAGAAAAGGGTGAAAAGAAATAGCCCTCCAAATTATTCAACTTAGGGCGTATAATCCGGGTTCAATTCATATACTCCGGTTGTCACTTAGTTACGCCGGTATTGAAGATTAAAAGTCGTCATGGACCCAAAGGACGCATGCACTAAACCTTCTTAGCCACTCAATTTTCTCTCAACGAAGCTTGTTTCATTCTCACAGGAACCCTACATAAACTATTGGCTTTCTCTAGAGATCGTGGTATTGAAGAAGGAGACCCTCCCTAGTCTCCGCCAGAAAACCAAAACGCACTATTGAGTCTAGAGCCACGAGATTCATCAAAAGATCTCTTAGGAACACTTGACATTTCATCACTTGTTGATCAACAAATAAGATTATCGTGGTTCATATCGAGTCCTTCACATATCTTAGCAACTGTCGAGAACATTCATGAGAGGTTCACAACCGTGATCCTCAATGATTGAAAGGAAACTCCCGCCGGTCAACATCAAACACCACAAAGCAGTCACTTCGTAACTCCCGTGGATTACGCTTAGTGTGTCTCAAACGGTCTACATCGTGAGGTGATGCTTGATGTACCTCAATGACTATCTCGAATCAGATGTACTTACGCACATCGCGTTATCTCACTGTGGGACTCCAGTTCAGAACGGCCTTTGTAAGAATTAGAGTTGTGTTTTCACACTATGTCGTTAACACTCTCGAAGTTCAAACTTGTAAGTGCCGGAACCGCTTATTACTAACCGCTTAAAATGTTTTCTTCTTATGGAAGCTCCGGAGCGGGATGATCGTGCGATTCTTCTCATGTTCACGCCAACATCATCACCAATGGAAGTTCTATCCAAAAGCAACACAACAATTTAATGATTCTTCATCAAATCAAAGAATCTACAAAGTTAAAGACCGAAAGAACTTCATCAAGATCAATTACAACGCCAAAGAGCATGTGAGCATGTTGAAGAATGATGTGAGACATCAGAGTGCGATGAAGGCACTGAGGCGACTTGATGCGCATAACAACATACTATCACTTTCATCACAAAGAACAATGATCAAAGAACAAAGTTAAAGTTGACGGAAAGCATAACTGCTCAAAGATAACTATCTCTACACCGGGAGATTGTTCGAATCAAGGCAATTCTTCTCACAAGAAAGAAGAATGTCGAAGACGCCAAAGCTACTATTACATCAATGCCTTCACTGTTTTCATCACCAACACTTGAGGGGAGATTGTTGGAATCACTCCTAAACCTTAATTCAAGTGTTAGTTACTTATATGTAATAGGTAGCTTATTATGGCCTTTATGTTTGTTTAAGGTCAAGCTTATGTAGAAGGCCCATAAGCTTAGGCCCATGTCCAATAAGGAAAAGGGAAGGAGTAGGAGTGTTGCCCTAGCTCCTTGCCTATAAATACTATGTAATAACCCTCACTTGAGGGTTGGTTGTTCAAGTTATTTCCTTTCACAAACACTCTACGCATAACCGGTCATAGCATAACATGTGTGTGTGTTTGGTTTATTGTTCAATCGCCTTCATCTCTTTCTAGTAAGCTTGTGTTGTAAATCTAGTGACCTAACAACCAATCATTGTGATAAACCTCCTCGTCCAACCATGCAAACAATATACTCAACAATCATGATCTATCCACGTACAAAATCCATAACAATCTATCCACCGTCCAATTGATAACAATATCACACCATCCCACAAACTGAGTTACAAAGCGAGAAACAATTAATTTACTATCACACACCGACCCATGTTCTTTATATTCCTTGGGGCCTATCATCAATAAGCAAACCCTCGTATAGTATCATGAGAACATAATCATGCCCATAAATCTAATCCAATATTGCAACCAAATCAGGTTCTATCTTCAACTCAGCCAAATACTAGTTCACGTTTTCAATGAACTCTTATTAATATAAAAATCAAATGAGCATATCAACAACTGAAGCCGAGTACGTTTCCGCCTGCAAAGCATGCCAACAAGCACTATGGATGAAACAAGCGTTAGTCGACTACGACATTCATCTAAGTGACATAGCCATACTATGTGACAACAAAGGTGCCATCGACTTAAGCAAGAATCCGTATTGCATTCTCGCACAAAGCATATAGAGATTCGTCATCACTTCTAAGAGACAATGTTCAAAAGGGAACATCTCTATTGAGAAGGTAGCATCCGAAGACAACATAGCCGACGCCCTCACCAAACCGCTGAGCGGGAACAATTCAACCTACTTGCCTTGGTCTTGGTCTAATGGAACAAACGTCGAACTTATTTGACTCTACAAGGTATGTAAACACTAGCCTTCTTGTTTCGAGTCTAGGATCTCTATTTCACGCACAACTCACAAACAATACGGGAATTTTCAAAACCCAAGATAAGTTTTTCACTCATAGCTTTCTTATTTTTTTAAGTTGCAAACACATAACTACATACACATTTTCAAAGAAAACTTCTTTTCAAAATGTTTTCTAAAAGGATGATACCTTCCCGTATCAATTTCACAAAAGCAATTTCTCACGCCTAGGACAAATCGCTTTTCATTATTAATACAAAAGTAAAACCCGCTTTCATTGCATCTCATGTCTTTTGAATGCTAAAGGGACACATAACTAATATGTGTTTTCGGGTACATTCATTTAAGCAACAATGAATTAGGAGCATTGATAACACTAAACTGCAGTACTCATGTACTAAATATGTGTTTTCGGGTTATCTCAATAGGATGCTTTTCTACTTCTAGTTTACTTTTCTTTTTCTTTTAGGGGTCGAGATAACCGCAACTCCAAATAGTTTGCATATAGGCACACACTAGGCAAAAATGTTTCCAAAAGGAAAATTTTGTCTTTGCTGAATCACTGCATCCACGGATCCCTTCATGCCGGACGGATCCTCAAGGAAGGATCCATGGGATCCGTGAGACATAAGTCGCTTTTATCTTCTATTTTTCTCACTTTGGATGAAAAATCCACATTTGTTTTATTTTTTGGAGTATGCTCTTTAATGCTTGTGTTCTCATGATCACATGCCTTAAATTCATATTTAATCATTAGATTTTAATCTACATTTTAGGTCAAACATTCATTACACTGCTTTGTTTTTCTATATATAGAACTCCCAAAGTGCTTTCATAATCCATCCCATCCTCACAAACAAAATACACCATGTCATCCACAAACCCTTTAGATGAATCACTTAGTACAAACACTCATCTCCATGAAACACAAACCTTTGTACTTCCACCTTCCAAAATACCAAAATCAAACTCTAGGATATCCACACGGATTAACATCCGATCTTGTTGCTTAGGAAAACCATCATATGGCTCATCACCATCAACTAACTCACCACAAGATGCTTCCATTATAGCACCTCCCTCATCACCTACGTGTACACCAACTTCATCACCAAATCATTCACCACCTAAAATAACTCTTTTGGAACTCCTTACGACTCCAACAAGATCTCCACAACCAAAGCAAAAAGAAATAGTCTTTTCAACACCCCCACATCTCCAAATACTATTTTTCAAGATCTTAAAACATCACCACCATTAGCTCCCATCACATTACAAGAACATCTAGGTTCTTTTCCACCACCACTTACAAACATTCCGCATGTTGATCCATATTTTCCTATTTTTACACCACATCTTCCGCATAACTCAAATCAAAACAACCCGGAAAACTTCCGCACTCATTACCAACATCACCTACATTGTGAACATTGCCATTCTACTAGGGAAATTGCAATAGAAGTTAGGGAAGAAATGCGATTCATACTCAACCTCATACTTGATCGCATCAATACCATCACTCATCAAAACCTCCATCCATAAACCTTATGCAAGCATGGAAGGAATCATTACAACTATTTTCTATTTTTAGTACTTTTTTCTTTTGAAGTCATTTTCAAGAACAAGTATTGTTCTTATTTTTACATGAGGTGGCATAAATACCACTACAATTTGTTGTTTTATTACAAGGCCTTGTTTACATACCTTGGCTTCCAATCTTGATTCTCGGCAATTCCAAGATTATTTAAGCATGTTACTAACCTTTCTTTTTGTAGGATTTTTTATTTTCCTTCACTTGACGCCCCAAACTAGGGGGAGCTACCATCAAGGGGGAGTTAGCGATACGTGGACTAATTTTTCCACACTTTTATGTTTATTTCTTCCAAGGGTTAACTTTTTGTTTTGACAAAAAGGGGGAGAAGAAGTAAAACTTAGGGACTTTCAAAACTTACATCTATTCTTAAGTTTTACTCATCATAACATTATGTTTTGTCATCAACAAAAAGGGGGAGATTGTTAATAAAAATAAATCGTAAAAACGATTATTATAATTTTGCGATCTCTTTGTGTTTTGTTGATAACAATTATAATGTTATCTTAAGTATAAGTATAATGATACATGTTATTTTTGTAAAGCATTTACATATAGCCATTTAAATACAAAAATGTAGTAATTAAGCATTTGTTATAATAGTTTATTAGGATGGGTAAAAACCATAACCCATGGACCATAACCCATGGATCTTAACCCATACCAAGTTGGCTAGATACAATGTATACTTAGATACATTGAATCTAAAGAAACCCATGGACCAACCCATAACCCATGACCCATAACCAAAAACCCATGGGCAAGAGGAGCTCCACGGATCCCTAGGATTACACTAGACGGATCCTGTGGGAGGATCCGTGGGATCCGGGAACAAGAAAGATTTTCCTATAAATAGAGAGCCGCTTTCTTCATTCTAATTCACCCATCTTCTTACTAAATCTCTCAAACACTCTCATTCTCTTCTAACATATAGATCACTTGATCTAGAGAGTTGTTCTTCTTTCTTTCTATTGTGATCCTCATATAGGTCCTTCTCTAAGGCGAGATCACGAGCATTCTACAAGTCATCCAAGCAAGGGTCCTTGATTGATTTGTCACCCGCAAGATTTACAGAGCGAAGATCTTGTATGTGATATTTCACATATTTGTTGTGTAATAGTCGTGTTGGTTTGGTCCACCATGCTGCACTCGATATCTAGCTTTGTACCGTAAAAGTGTAAGCAACGTTGTGAAGGCTTCTCCGCCAAGTAAAGGAGTTTGTTGACATAGTGCTTGAACTCTCGAGTAGGTGACTCGGGGGTGGAGTAGGCAAGGAAGGTGTCCTTGTAGCCGAACCACTATACATCGGTTGTGTCTTTTCTTTCCTTCGCTTTACTTTATTTACTTGCTTTATCATTAGATCTATACTTTCTACATCCATAAGATCTCACATATTAACGAATCTAAAGTTTTTGAAACTAACTTAAAATCGGCAAAACTATTCAACCCCCCATTCTAGTTTTCCACAATGCTCTCTCGTTTGGAGATGCTGGATCGTACAGACATACTGTGTTGTTCGGATGTGTTGTTTAGAGGTACTGCCTCATTCGGTTATACTTGTGACGGGTTCCAACTGTTGGACGTGAAAAGCAAAAGGGTGACGGGTTTGTTGGCTGAGATCCGGCCCCTCGATTTGACTTCAAAACATGGAAATAAACATAAGGTACCTCATGTTTCTTTATCAAGAACAAGAGGGTAAGAAGAGTGTGGTGGCGGGTTTATAGCCTCAAACCCGAGTTTATAAGTTGTGCTACCCCAAAACCGATTGGTAGCAAAAAATTGAAATGGTTGATGCTTTAATGGAGCAACTTGCATACTAGAATGCCTAAGGTACAAGAAAAAATTTGTAATCATTCTTTGCTAAGTACATTGTTTACAACTTTATATGCATAACTTACCACTATAAGATTGTAGGTAAATGGTCAATAACATTTATTAATTCACACTACTCTACATTATTGCATGTGGTACATGCTCTAGATGTAGGACTTTGTATACTCTCTAGTGCTCTCTCACTTTTCTTATTACGCAATAATGCTAGATCTAATGGCAAAAATATTAAAAGAATCCGATCGTACTAGTTTTGTGCACACATATTTGCTTTATGCAACTAGTAGGCTACATAATATCTAATGACATTATTTAAGTAAAAAAAAGGGTGTACTTTCTTTCAAAAGCGTACATACTTTATATCTATACTGTCAATCGAAATACACTTCGGCTCTAGGCGTCGACAATTTTCGGTCCTAGCTTTATAAGTTCAATCTTTTTTAATCATCAAACTCTGGACGTGATCACTGCATGAGCTGCGGAACCGATAACGATATAAGCCCCAATCTTTGCAAGCTCCGACATTTGTCATATATCTACCTCTTGTCACAACTCACAACTTCTATCTTGATGGGGGCGTCGGCCGTATTAGATCATATTTGAGTACCACACCCTCTAACGCCCATAATTTCATAGATAGACCTTGGGCTATTACCTTATATACATATAGAATATGCAATCATAATCTATTATCAACCAAGTCTTTATTGCAAACATCGTAAGTTGTGTTAAATGCTCACGAGAGATCGCGTGGCTAGTTGGATTGTTTGGAGAACCAAAATCTCTTGCATGCCCAATTATTACACTCAAATCCGTATGAGCCGATAGTCGCCACCTCTCGGGAAACTACCACAAACACCTCCAGAACATATTTTGAAATATGCTTTTCGAGTGTTTCATCCTCAAAACTCTACATTTGAAGGAACAACATGAATTTCATCTTGGTTACGATAGAAACACGCTTGAGTTGGGACTCTCCACATTTAATTTATCAAATTTTGTGTAATACTCTAAAACCCGTCGGTCATTGAAGTGCAGTGTTTTCCTTCAGCCAGTTACCATGTGGAACCTTCTACAAGTGCTTTTGACACTACCAAGTAAATAACGAGGGTCTTTTGACGTTTTTGGCCATGTGTTGTCCATCGGTTACTTCTTTGATATTGAATTTAAAATTTCATGCGTCGGTAAGAGAAAGACTAAAAGAAACATATTGTTCATTCGACCGATTCCACTTTCAATCATCAAACTCGACTTTCGACCCTATTTCTGCCTATTTTGAGTTTCATCTAACCATTTTGGCTATCTCTAAGTGTCCACCCGGACAACTTTATGTACACTAATATTTTTTGATGCCTCGACAAATTTTGATTAATCGGATTTTTGTGCCCTTGGTTGGCGGAAACATCAAGAGCCTACGACATGCATTTGTACATGTTCGCATTCGGTCTTCCGATTATTAGCAAGTCCGGTTCTTAACAAGCATGGACGAAATATTAACTTCATCTTCTAAAGCCATGATATGATTGTTGATCTTTAAGCTCCGACATCAGTACTCTAGTACTTGACTTGTCACACTTTAATGCTCCGGTGCAACTGAACCTTTGTCTCCGATGGGTGATAGATAGTAATCTTCATGAGCGCCGGTCCTCGCAAATACTGGATGTCAAGGCTCTCGTCGTCGGGATCCATACCCCAACTTATCATCTAAACTTAGATCTAGAACTTCAGCGTCCATAACCTTCGGCGTCCGGACAACCCCCATACCAGGCGCTTTGATCCGTTCCGCCTCTCTGCGTATGGTTCGTCCCTTACGTATCGTCTCTGGAGCGACAACCGACATCAAAAATCAACAAATTATAGTCAAATCCCAAGACCTACAACAACATCAAAACGACAACGAGATCGGGACAAGGCCGCGAGTTACGTACAGATCTTAAAGATCTTGAGAGTCTGAACTTAACCCATCGTTGACCTTTTTAACTAAACAAAATCGAATAAGAAAGCTATCTTCGAATGCAAACTAACCATGACTATGATTTGTGTTTTGAATTTCCTATAACACCACGCACGACAAATCGGTGAGTTGTGTATTTAAATATGTTCTTGGGGAAATGGAAGAGACATAAAAGGTTACGCTTGTAGTTTATGTTGAGCAACGAAGAGAAAATATTTTGCTTACATCAATGAATAGGGGCCACTCTTTAGTCTCAAATACGTTTTACAACACTTTACATATACAAGATTTACATTATCTTGCACCTAAAAGTAGCGATGACGAACGATTATTTTAAAAGCTTTGATGTTTGTGAAAAAATTGCTAAATTGTTAAAAACTATAAGATTGGTGTATATGAAAAATGCGGATGTCTTTTTAACTAAGGTACTAAGGCGGTCCCGCTTCATAACCTCTCATCTTCTTAGCCTTCCTAGGGACTGACACGTCAAGAGACGTGAATGTCTTGACGACCAACAAAGTATACGACAAAGACGGTACTAACAAAATCGAATGAACCTTGCACAAATATATTACAATTTTACATTATACCTTCGAACATACTCTAATTTTTAAAATTATCTTTAAATCAGATATTATAGTAATCCGGTAAGGGAGCTTAAAACTAAAAATGATCTTGTTCGTTCAAGATCAACAACTCTTTTGAAAGCCAAGGCAACAATTCAGTAATTTTCTTGTCATCATATGAAATACGATCTCGGAACGACAATGTTAAGAACTTAGTAACCTATTATCGATCTCTCAGGTACCTTCAGCTGCGGGGAAATCAATAAAAAGAATAATGTCTCGAGCCACTATTATTTACCATTAACAACAAGAAAAATGTATATATGTAACTAGTTATAATATCCGTGCACGCATGGGGTTTTGACAAAAAAAAATATTATGTATTAATATTGAATATTGTGTCTTTAAAGATAATTGCATATAATTATATAGTTATAAGTTTCGTGCACGCACGAAGTTTACAGATAAATAAAACAATTTTAAACATTTTTCAATATATACACATATAAGAATTTGCTCATGAAAATTGTGATATAAGTACAACTAATACTTATGTTATGTAATTCAAGATTTAATTTTATTTAGCTGATAAAGATGTTGATGTTGTTATTTAAATTTCACTACTGATATTATGTTGTACACACGATGCAAGTTTAATAGCACATAATGAGCATTGATAAAGTTAAAGTATACTCTTTAAAAAATTTTAAAAATGTTTTTCTAGACACCCTTATATAAATAAATAAAAATTACATGAGTCATTTTTATAAGTACAATCGCGTATATTTATTTTTATATTAAAGTAACCCGTGCTTACAATTTGATAATTATATTCCCGTTTTCAGTAATTTAGCCATATTTAAAATGTAAACTCGTTTCCACATATGTTAAACTTTTAAAAATGAAATAAATGAGTCCTTGTTATGTTGTTATTTTAAAACAATATATACATTGTATTATTTAAGATATGAAGTATAAAGGGTATAAAGTATAAGGGGGTATTTGTTTATAATCCAAAGTTATTAAAAACATGGAGACTTATAATATTACACTTAACTCTATATACTATTTAAAAATTCAACCACTAAAGTTTTGTTAATTACCTCCTATTTTTTTAAGTTTTTTTTTCACAAATTTGACACCTATATTTTTATGTGTTTTTTTATCAACCAAATTTCTTCATCAAATTTATTAAAGTTTGACCAAAATAAATTTAGTTTTGACTTTTATTAACCAATCACGTCACACAATTTTGCTTACGTGACGAAATCGAGCTCTCATATTGGCCTAATTGTTTTTTCAATAAGAATGAATTGACAAAATCACTTCGAAATGATGTAATTCCTTTATTATATAAAAGGTGAATTAAAATATTGGGACATAATATCAAATTTATGATAGATGACATCCAACCATAAAAAAAAGAAGGTGTTTGGTATTTAACATTCATGAATAACGTCGTTATTAATTGTTGATTGTGTTATCCAATACTTTGTTTTATTTAAGTTCAACGATACTAATAAACATTAGCACCATCGAACTCGGGGGAGTATAATGGTATAATACGTTCATAGGCTTTTGCAGTCCTGCTGTGACCTAATTTTTGTTTTGATGAAAACGAAATATTGTGTTTATCATATCTAACACGAAAAAGCGAAAGAGCTTTCATGTTTCACTTTGCAGGGATAATTGTATGAGGTTCCACATGCATAACAGTTACAAGAAATAAGACATAACATCATAATGACTTCGGCAAAGATTAGCTACCTCCTGCCGATCCATGTAGTCAATGTCTTGCCAATAAGGCATAATTTTCCTCGAAAGTGCCAAGTCACTAGGGAAGGCCGAGGTACACCAACTGAAAGGCATAACTTTCCCCCCGAAAATGCTAAGCCATTAGGGATAAGCCTAGGTGTATTCACCCAAAAGGCGTATTGTACCCCGAAAGCATGACAACGCCAGGGATGAGCCGAGGTATATTTACCAACAGGCGAAACAATATCCTCAAAAGTTCTAAGTCACTATGGAAGGCCGGGGTATATTTACTTATGGGCATAATTGTACCTTGAAGATGCAGGGTACCAGGGACGTCATTGCTCTACCCTGGAAGAGCCAGTCACTAGGGACGCTATTAATTAAAGAACTCAAAATGGGATACATAGTATCTTGCACAAGTATAAACAAAGGGATGAGGGAAAAGACATGTATGGCTTTCAGCCTCCAGCCAACAATGCACTTTGCTGGTGGTCCACAACCATTCAAAAAGAATCATGAAAAATGTATTTATGAAGACAAGATAAAGTTTAAGTATAGCATCATTGACCATTGGTCAATAATACTATTCTAGGGGGACATGATGGCGTATGTGGTTTAATAAGACCCAACTCGCCCTATGAAGCACCGGCTTATGGGCCACTTGGTAAACCACTCTAAGATGGTCACTAGATGAAAGGAATGACCGAATGACGCAGGCTGAAAGGCGATAAGGTATTCTTAAAAGTATCACATTATCAGTGTTTTACTAATAATGCGTTAACGTATGTGTCCAAAGGAAACGTGCCAAGGGGCAGATACAACACTTGTCCGAATGACATGTGTCGAAAGACGTAAAGACATGCTTTAAGTACTGCACCATCGGTCTTCAATCAATGGTATAATACTGGGAGGACATGTTGGTGTATATGGCCGAACGGTCCATGCCGAACGAATAACTATCGCAACTGCCAACGGCCTATGCCGAATTACACTAACCGAATAAATGTTTCCCGCCTAAACTATTTCCCGTCTAAACTCTTTCCCGCTAAAATGATTGCCGCCTAAATATGTCGCTATCAGGTATATGGACAAGGAATTTAACCTATAAAAGGGGTGCACTTACCACTCTTAAGGGAGGTATTCTACTCTTACAAAGATACACATTTACTTACCCTACCTCCTATCTCTCTCCATTTATTTATGTCATTCTATTATCTCATTATGACATACAATTTATCATAGCAACATACACACATGTTACATATATGCTAAATCCTCTTCATACGAGGTTCTGACTTGACCGTCGGAGGGTGGTTCCCGGGGCTTCGGCCTTGGTCCCCTTCTAACGGGTTCTTTCATGTTTGTAGTATACTTTTAAACTTGGGATAAAGATGAACGGCACGTGGAATCCATCAAGATCAACCCGACGAAAATATGCTTCAACATTGGATTTTATGAATTTTGTCACTGTGATTTTTTAACGGTTCATGTCCTTGTGGTTTCTGTATTTTACGGATCTTGTCCAATTTTCGACCCAAATCCAAACGACCCTTAAAAAGGACCTAACTTGTTATTGCTCCAGTAACTTGAGGGCTGACCTTATATTTTGGGTTTTCTTTCTTAAAATACAACCACAAGGACGATTTATGTAATTTCTCTTTAAAAAAAAATAAACTTTTTTTTTTTCCATTTTATTATACTTAAATTTTAGCTTATGTACTAACAGATTTTTTAAAACATTTTTGTATGTTTTTTTACGTCTCTATATGTTTTTGACTGTTTTCATTTTAATACGTTTCCGTCCATTGTTATAAGTATTTATACGTTTTTATCCGTTTTTGTACATTTTTATATGTTTTCAACCATTTTTATACGATTTTGTACGTTTTTATAGGATTTTTATACGTTTTCATCTGGCTTTATACATTTTCGTCCATTTTTATACCCTTCTATTCGTTTTTGAACGTTTTAATATGATTTATACGGTTTAATCCGCTTTTAAACGATTTTAGTACGTTTTAATACGATGTTTGTACGTTTTATACGTTTTCATCCCCTTTTATACGTTTTCGTCCATTTTTATAACCTTCAGTCTGTTTTATATGCTTTTTGTACGTTTTTATATGTTTTATACGATTTTTGTATGTTTTCATCCGTTTTATACGATTTTTGTACATTTTCATCCGTTTTCATACGATTTTTTCGTTTTCGGACATTATTATACGTTTTTATCCCTTTTTTTTAGGTTTCTATAAGTTTTTATATGTTTTCATCCATTTTTATATATTTGTGTATGCTTTTATAAGATTTTTGTACATTTTCATACGGTTTTTGTTTTGTTTTTGGACATTTTATCCCTTTTTTTACGTTTCTATAAGTTTTTATACGTTTTCATTCTATTTTATACGTTTTTGTATGTTTTATACGCTTTCATATGTTTTTATACGTACAAAATGGATGAAAGCGTATGAAAACGTACAAAATTCGTAATAAAACGTACAAAAAAGTATAAAACAAACAAAAACGGAAGAAAGGGTATAAAAACAGACGAAAACGTATAAAAACGGATGAAAACGTACAAAAATGGTATAAAAACGAACAAAAACATATAAAATTAGATGAAACATATACATACTTATAAAAACATATGAAAATGTACAAAAACATATGGAGACGTAAAAAACATACAAAAACGTATTTAAAAAAAGATCGCTTAGTACATAAGCCCAAAATTTAAGTATAATAAAAGAAAAAAAAAAGATTTTAAAAGAGAAATTACATAAATCGTCCTTGTGGTTGTATTCTAAGAGAGAAAACCCTAAATATAAGGTCAGCCCTCATGCTAGTGGAGCAATAACAAGTTAGGTCCTTTTTAACAGTCATTTAGACGTGGGTCGAAAATTGGACAAGATTCGCAAAATTCAGAAAGCACAATGACATAACCCGCTTAAAAAAACCACATGGATAAAATTCGTAAAATCTAGCAAACCACAAGGACGATTTATGTAATTCTCAATCTTTTTTGTGTTTAAAAAACACCACTTACATTTGTATCGTTAGTGGTTTCAATGACCTTTCTAAAATAGGTTCCAATAAGTGAAAAAAAGTTGTTAAGAATAAATAATGAGGCTTTGTTCGGCCATCAGTGTTTAACCGATAATACAATACTGGAGGACATGTTGGTGTATATGTCTGGATGACACATGTTGGACGACCACGTGTCCGGAGGAGCACACGTCGAAGAACCACAATGAAAGAAGAACACTATTTTACCCAGAAGATCCTTTTACCCAGCAATTCGTACTAAGGACCATACTGGAGCTGCTTATCCCGGATATTGCAGGATATTGTTCCCAACGTGAATTGACACCTAACACCTAAGCTAGGCATAGCCCGGCTTGCTCCCTATGTTGTTAGGTACAATAGTTGGGGTAGTATAAATCAAGGCTATCAAGATGAAGATCCCACCTGAGATCGTTTTTGTCTTTTCAAAACCGAGATCATAAGATCGGATCGAGATCATAAGATCCTACCAGTTTGGCATGTTTTTTAAACAAAGGATAAATGAGCCGAATTATTTTCCATGTTTACTTGACATCAAAGATAAATTCATATAATATCCTCTTGAAAATGTCAAAGTTCAAATTTCAAACATCAAAGTCATAATAAAACACAAAAAAAATCAAGTTTTAATCATTACGTTAACAATTTAGCGGAATAAGATTACATAACATGAGTCATAAATGTCTCAAAAAATACGAGCCATAATACCAAAAGATTCAAACATAAAATTATCATGTATACAAGCATGTTATAATCTAAAAGTTAACAACTATAATTATTTTATTAGTAATCACGAAAGATAACAACTATAAATTATAGTCCTAAAGCTCCGTGAAGATAACAACTTAATTAGTAACGAATAATCAAGAAATGAGAAACAACTTCATAAAGGTAAGTCTATCAAGAACAAAAATCAATTAAATGGTAAGTCTAAACTCTAACATATAATAAAATGCACACATTAAAATTGTCAAGAACAAAAATCAATTAACTACTCCAAGATGTTTAATTCGAGTGATGAAGAAGACTTCAATATTTTATTTCTTGAAATTCGGCCAAAAGAGTATAACTGTATATAATGTTAATACAAATAATCCGTAAAAACGTTTATTTATATTTTACGATCTTTTAACGAAATAAATAAAATACTTAAATGGTTTGAACTAATAGTTACTAACATACTTACGTTTTCACATAAAACACTAAAACAAATATAAGTGATTTTATGATTTAATATTACATATGTACAACAACTAGTGTTTACATATTTGGGTAAAATATACACATAACTAGTATGTAGTATATTGGGTAATATAAATGGGTAGAAACTTTAGTATCATAACCCATTGACCAAATACATTGAATGTAGGTGGGTACAACCCAAAGTCCATGACCCATGGAGCTTGACCCATAACCCATTGCATGACATCATACTTATATAATATATGGATAATATCCATAACCCATGGTATTGACTCATACCCATGTGACTAGGTGCATTGCACTCAAGAGATACATTGTATCTAGCTAAAGATCCATGGATCAACCCATGACCCATAACCCATAACCAAAATACCCATGTGTAAAGAGGAGCGTCCCACGGATCCCTAGCTTTACGCTAGACGGATCCATTGTGGGAGGGATCCGTGGGATCCGGGGAACAGTAGATTTTTTTCTCTATAAATAGTGAGCCATTTCTTCAATGTTGCTCACCCCTTTTCAACATAATTTCCCTTTGAGTTTAAAACTCTCTAACCTCAGATCCAAGAGATCTATGTTTGTAGTTTTGTTTTTGTGTGATTCTCTAGGTTCCTCTTAAAGGCGAGATCACCACCTTTGAAGTCGAGCAAGCTCAAGTCCATGAGTTGCCATGCTTCCTCATCATCAAGGCTACTGAAGTCCTCTTGTTGATGATTCTTTTCTTTCTTCTAAGAAGTGTAGTGTTGGAGACATTAGTGAAAGATGTCTCAAGTGTCAAGACGAAGACATTAGTAAAAAGTGTCGATCGTCTGTATTATAGGCATTAGTGAAGGGTGCCTAGAAGTCAAGTCACAAGACATTGGTGAAGATTTACTTGAAGATCTAACTAAAGGCATTAGTGAAAGGTGCCTTAGATGTACATTCGATATGGTGTGTTTCGATGTACAAGATAGATTAGCATTAGATCCAAGGATATTGATATCCTTGATGATGTTGTAATAAGGAGTTGGTCTCCTTTGGGATTAGTCGTTGGTGTAGTGTGGGGTAGTAGTTCCTCCATTGTAATGGAGCTAGGTGCTTAGCCTAGTACCTAATAAAGGGTAGGCGACGTTGTGTAGGTGTGGTTAACCTTGGTGTGAAAGAACTAGGTACTTAGCCTAGTACCTGATAAATGGTAGGCGACGTTGTGTAGGTGTGGTTCACCTTGGAGTGAAAGAACCCGGTGGTTATCATAGCACCGGAAAAAGGGTAGGCGACGTTGTGAAGGCTTCTCCGCCATAAGAAGTTGGTGTAGTGATTACGAACTTTCGAGTAGGTGACTCGGGGAGTGGAGTAGGGAAAGGAAGGTGTCCTTGTAGCCGAACCACTATAAATACTCGCGTTGTGGTTTTGTGCTTCTTACTCTTATCTTTTCATTACATACTTATATATGTTTGTTTATCAACATCAAACACACACATCCAAATAGATTGACATAAGTCGATCTAAGTAGTTCAAAAGGAAGTTTTAATTGGCAAAACTATTTAACCCCCCTTCTAGTTTTCCACAATTGGCATCAGAGCTTTGTTACCAAGTTTCTTGAAGTATATTGTACTTTAAAAACTTGATACGATCCATGGTTAAATGAAAACTACAAAGAAGGTTTTTCATAAAAACAAACACCATGTCTTTTAAAACTCTTTGTTTGGATGTTGATTAGATGACAACTTTTTTTTATTATCTACTTTTATTTAAATCCACTAATCTTCTTTGTCATGTTGATTAGTCAAAGCTCATACCTACCAAGCCATAGAATCGCTTGGTAACAAGAATACCTTCCTAAGAAGGTATCTTAAGCACAAAGGAGCCGGAATTGTCTTCGACATTTGTTGTGTCATTTGTAAAGACATTCCTAAGTGCACTAGAGGTATGACTTTCTACTTATCTCTAAATGACATTAGCTTGATAAATAAGTATGTTTTCCTAGGCATTTATTTGATTATCTTTTGTGCTTATACTCGCTTTACATATAGCTTCATTAGGAAGCTTTTCTTGCATCCATGTCTCCGTTTCGTCTAAAGTCGAGGATTATATAATTTGTGTTTTATTTCATTTAATCCTAAAATTATATCTTCTAATAATAAAACAAAAACACAAATATAAAAAATTCCTCCTTCCCCATAAAAAATCCCACCGTCTTTCATTTCAACAAATATTTACTTTTTCAAATCTTCCAATTTCAAAAATTTCCTCTCCTTTGGGATTAGTCGTTGGTGTCCTTTAGATCCAAGGATATTGATATCCTTGATGATGTTGTAATAAGGAGTTGGTCTCCCTTGGGATTAGTCGTTGGTGTAGTGTGGGGTAGTAGTTCCTCCATTGTAATGGAGCTAGGTGCTAGCCTAGTACCTAATAAAGGGTAGGCGACGTTGTGTAGGTGTGGTTCACCTTGGTGTGAAAGAACTAGGTACTTAGCCTAGTACACGATAAAGGGTAGGCGACGTTGTGTAGGTGTGGTTCACCTTAGAGTGAAAGAACCCGTGGTTAGCCTAGCACCGGAAAAAGGGTGGCGACATTGTGAAGGCTTCCGCCATAAGGAGTTGGTGTAGTGATTACGAACTCTCGAGTAGGTGACTCGGGGTGGAGTAGGGCAAGGAAGGTGTCCTTGTAGCGAACCACTATAAATACTCGCGTTGTGGTTTTGTGCTTCTTACTCTTATCTTTTCATTACATACTTATATATGTTTGTTTATCAACATCCAACACACACATTCAAATAAATTGACATAAGTCGATCTAAATAGTTTAAAAGGAAGTTTGAATTGACAAAACTATTCAACCCCCCCTTCTAGTTTTCCACATATAATTTTATAAGAAAACCAATCGTTCGTTGTGCGTTATTAACCTACCATTAATACCGAAATGAGTTATTTAGTTACTTACCACATTTAGTTTTGGGCTTAAGCATAAATATATGGGCTAAATATAGAAAAATAAAATAAAATAGGCATGGGCTTAGGTAAACTCGGATCGACACACGATCTTACAAGTTTACGTTCGGTCCCATGATCTTACTCACGATCCTAACCCACATACGATCCTTTGATGAACCTATACGATTCTAGCTGGTGAGCACGTAAGATCATACGTTCTTACGAGTTTACTCACGATCTTGACAGCCTTGATATAAATACCTCAACCTCATTAAATACTAAACTAACTAAATCCACACACATATACTCTCACATTTATTTTCTATTCGACTTATATCCATTACTTACTCTCACACCGGAGCTTGGTCTTATGATCAAATCAAAAGCGTAACTAACGCTTGTGTGGAAAACAAGAAGGGGGGGGGGTGAATAGTTTTGCTGATTAAAACTTATTTTTAAAGTATTTAGATCGACTTATGTCAATCCATTTAGATCGTGTGTTGGATACTGATAGATGGACATATAAATAAGTAATGCAAGAAATAAAGAGTAAAGGAACACAAAACTACAACACGAGTATTTATAGTGGTTCGGCTATAAGGACACATTCCTTGTGCTACTCCACTCCCCGAGTACCCAACTCGATAGTTTCTAAGCACTACACAACACAATCTCCTTAATGTGGCGGAGAAGCCTTCACAATATCGCCTACACTTTATTCGGTACAAGGCTAGATACTGAGTTCCATTACAAAGGAGGAACTACTACCCAACACAACTACCCAAAGGAGACACACTCCTTTTTTACAATACTAGAAAGGATATCAATATCCTTTAACCCAAACTACAAAACTTGTACATCGACGCACCATATCGAATGTACACCTTCGGCACTTCACACCAATGCCTTGAACATGACACTATGGAGGGAGGAAAGAACTATCAACAAGATGCACTACAGTGGTCTTGATGATGACGAAGCTTAGCAACTCATGACCTTGAGCTTGCACATCTTCAAGAGGTTATCATCTCGCCTTTAAGAGGAACCTAGAGAATTACAAAAAGATAAAACTACATAGAATGATCCTTTGGATCTGTGGTTAGAGAGGTTAGAACATAGAGAGAAAGTATGTCTAAAAGGGATAGTTAACAAGAGAGAAATGACTCACTATTTATAAACAAAACAAGCCTACTGTCCCACGATTCTGACGGATCCCTCACCCAAGGGATCCGGCCAGTGCAATTCCAGGGATCCTGCTTGGGTTGCAAACCGGGTTATGGGTTATGGACCATGGGTCATGGACTTTTGATCATGGATACCCAATAAGATACAATGTACCCAGTCAATGAGTTATGGATCTTGGGTCATGGGTCATGGACTTTGGGTAATGGATCATGGATAATATCGAACATGACTTTATACATGATGTCATGCAATGGGTCATGGGTTATGAATCATGCTCCATGGGTACGGGTTATGGACTTTGGTTCTTACCCAACAAGATTTATTGTACCTAGTCAATGGATCATGGGTCTTGGTTCATGGGTTATGGACTTTGCTTTTTACCCATTATTTACCCATTACAACATATATAAAGTAAATATACATTTTTATAAAATGTAAGTAAACAATATTACTTGTTAGTGTTTTATAAAAATGTCTTTGGTTCTATATAACTTATTTACCTAAACATGTTTTGATGGTTTTAATATGTTTAGTAAAAGTGTGTTAGTAAACTATTGGCTCAAAGCTTTTACGCATTTTATTTACTTCGTTAAAATAATTTTACGTTTGTTATCGATAAAATATTAGAAGATCGTAAAGTATAAATAAAAGTTTTTATGGTTTATTTGTATTAACAATCTCCTCATTTTTGTTGATGACATAATATAAGATTATTTTAAGAAGGAAAATAAAATTCGTAAAAATTTGAATTGGAGTTTTTACTCTCTTCTCCCCTTTTTGTCGAAACAAAAAAGCGTCGAAAAGAAACTAACACATAATAGAAAAGGTTTTGAGAAAAACTTGTGGAAAGTAAAAGAAAATGTGAAAGAGTTAGCTAAAGAAATGTAAAGAGAAAAAGTAGTAAGGTAAGAAGGGGGTTCTCGTCTTAGCTACCCCTTGATGGAGGCTTCCCTTTGGTGAGGGCGTCAAGTACTTAGGAAGACTAAATGAGTGTATTGCAAGTATTTTGCAATGTTTTTAACTTTGACGAAAAATGCTCCCCCTTGATGAGTGCTCCCTTTTGATGAGGGTGTCAAGTAGTTAGGAAACCTAAGTGAATGTATTGCAAGTGTTTTGCAATGCTTTGCTTTGATGAAAAGCTCCCTCTTGTTGAGGGCGTCAAAGTCTTAATGTATATTTTGAAAATCTACAAAACAAAGGTTAGAAAACAAATATATGGTGCATTGTTTCCTGCAAATGAGCTTTAAATTAGCTCAAAAATTGTAATCTGTCTACCGGTTCTGCCGGATCCTTCAATTGAGGGATCTGTCCAGGCAAAAAGTTGGGAACCGTGTACCTGCAACTTAGTGGCAGCAATGTAGATATAAATAATGACGTAAAAGTTCAAATGAGTTATGTATTCACCAAACATGTTCACATAACTATATAACATTCAAACATGTAGTTTCATTTAATAATATAAGAGAAATGATACACATATCTCTAAAACTAAGAAAATGATACAAACATGTATTAAAGTAAAATTTCTAACAATATAAGTTGCGCCTAAGACTAGAGAAAATACCACTTGTGTTTGCATTCCTATGTTTAGGGATGATTAGATATGTTGACTTCATCAAACCGTTCAAGAAGGTGATAGAATATGAAACGCAATTTATCATGTAGTTCATGGACTAACCCTTGGACATATTGACAATGAAAGAAATCATTGTCATGACTAGGAAATGGTGGTGGTAAGAATTGAGCGGTTTGAGGAGGTAAGTTTGATGAGGAAGGTGGAGGTTCCACAAAGGATGGAGGGTTTTGTGGAGGTAAGTTTGATGAAGTAAGAGGTGGTTCAACTAAGGATGAGGGTGGTGATATATGTGTTGGTGGTGGAGGTAAAGAAGTATCTACTTCCATATGGTCCGGTTGTTGAGATTGGTGATTCCTCATAATCAAAAATGGACCATTTGAGGGTGAAGGAGAGAAGGACACGGGTGTTAGTGAAGTTCAAACACCAGAGTTTTGGTGAGAAGGTTGTTGTGGTACCATTTTCTCAATTTTGATGAGAATGTGGGCAATGGTGGTGGATGAGAAGGCCTAGGGGGCAAGTATTCTAGTGAGTAAAGGTTTGGAGATGAAAGAGGTTTGGTGAAGGGAGTACTCTAGGATCTAGAAGTGATGGTTTAGTTACTTTAGTGGAGATAGGATTGTTTGGTTTAGGAGGTATGGTAGTGTTTGGCGAAGATTTCTGTTAATACATATAAACCATAAACAAGTTTATTTATATTTTACGATCTTCTAATGTTTTGTCGATAACAAGCGTAAAATGATTTTAACGAAATAAATAAAATACGTAATATTGGTTTTCACTTACATCAAACCATAACACAAAGTGGGCGTATAAGTGGAATTCTAGAGAGAAAGTTAGAGGTTTAGGGAACTTAGTGAGAGAAAGTGAAAGATATTATTATGAGCTCCAACTCTCTACCTTGGGAGGTAGAGAGTATTTATAGTCTTACATAAAATGCCACACAACGGCATGGATCGGGCATCTGATGGGTAAAGACCCGTCCGTCCTCCACGGTGTTACTTAACTAAATACTACTTAACTTAAAATAACTACGACTACGAGCTTTCTAACGATTACATATACTTGAGGTGACCGACTCTTTAATACACGGAATTTCTAATTCCTAACAATCTCCCAAGGAGGTCACCTCAAACATATACTAAAATTACATTGAATACAAACAGATATGTCATTAACAATTGTTCTTGCATTCTTGATGTAGTACTTTGCTCAAGCTCGTAGTCATTGATTCTTCTCATTGCATGTTTGGTTACTCTAGGTGGAGGTCTTTTCTTGATCCACGTGATAATAAATTTGAGCCGACTTTTGAGATCATCGACTACTTAAAAATCTACGAGATATCCATTGTGGTGTTGGTATTATGTGATGTTGTGACATTCGGACCGACATGCTCACATTACGGATCATGAAATCTTCTCATCGAGTAGTGGAAGCTTTCGTTGATTCATGATATTGGCGGCGTAGCGAAGCATGGAGTGAAAATATCGAGTCATTGATGCACTAATCATGATTTCTTTTGAGATGAATGTGTTAAGTGAGCATGCGGCTATGGATTGACCGCTTCATTACGATCACTACAAGCGTCGGGTGTACACGCATACAACGATTAGCAATAAATCGCACGAAAGTGTCTTTGATCACTTCGTTGAATTGAGTACACGACCCACGGTTCCCGTTGATCGATACAAATCTTGCTGTGATCGGTATAATTCGAAGAATTTCCTTGACGGGGTTTCGCGGTTGCTCTAGCCGTTCTCAAACCGGAACATCTCAAAGAAGACAACACGGAGTGAGTGAACGTGAATAGAAATTCAGCGATTGATGAAAAGAGATTTGAAAAACAATCGTGTATTGCTCAATAGAAATTGTTTTGCAATACAACGAAGGTTTTAATGAACATCAATTATCAATCATAAAACACCTTTTGATTTGAAATGTCCGTACACGGTCGATTTGCTAAAGAAAAGATTTTTAAGCACAAAGACCGGTTTTCAAAGGTATCCGTCAATCCATAACTGAACCGAGATTGATTCAAGAGATTGAATCGCCCCATTGTTTCATTCGGTTGTCACATGGTTGATCTATATAATAAATCTCACATGCCACCTACCGGGAGCTTGTTTGATGTTGGCTCGAAGGCTTTCCATCTTCATTGTGAATATGTATACACATCACTCGGATGTTACGGCAATACCACAAGGATAATCGTGGGACTCAAGATATAATCTCTCTTTCCACATTGTGTGAAGCAGAGTCTTCATTGAAAGTGTCCTAATGAGATTTATTGATGATCTCGTGGCTCTAGACTCAATATGTGCATATTTGGATCTGTGCGGAGACTAGGAGAGGTCTCCTTCTTCAATATCAACAATCTCTAAGAGAAAGTCGATAGATAATGTTGGTTCCCGTGAGAATGAAACAAGTCCTTTTAAGAGGAACTTGAGTGGTTTGGAAAGTTGAAGTGCGGTCGTCCTTTGGGTCCATGACGTCTTGTCTTCAATACCGATGTTACCATCGGTAGCATATGAATTGAACCGGTTTACGCCTAAGGTTGAATATATGGAGGGCTATTTGTTTTCACCCTTTTCTCATTCAATTCCTTTTAATTCTTCAACCCCTTGATGCTTACGAGACTTCATAGCAAGAACCTTGTTGGGTTTATTCGATTACTAGCTCGGTCTCGATCCGCACTCTTCCCATATCTCATTTTCTCCTTTTATCATCATACCTAAGAACTCTACACTAACTAGTGGATAGTCCACAGGTAGATCCTTCCGATTACGGCGGATCATGGGAACACATACCTAACCTTATCATCCTTATATCACCGTACATAAAGTAAAGTTGGTCGGTCTATTTGGTATTGTTCATCGCCATTTGAACCAATTGAAAACCATTTGAAAATCAATCCGGATACTTGTGATATAATATCAAAGCATTTTGTACTGAATTGTTTTGATAATTTTAGAACGAGAACTCCCCTCAACATGTGCATCAAATATTTGAAATCGTTTTGCACATGGAGGCAAGAGAAAGAATTAACTTCTTTGATTACCATTTTCTAAAGATATCAACATCACTTCCTAATCAAGACAAGTAGATAAAGCATTTTGGGAAGGATGAGGTTTTCATAGGTTTGCTCCCCTCGGTATGTGCCTCGAGATTTGAAAAGAGTTTTGCACATACTAGAGGAACTGCACATTGAGATAAGTGATCACGTTATACATCATAGGTTTAAGATAGATGCTCCCCTCAACATGTGCATGGAAAATTTGAAATCGTTTGTCACATGTGGGAAGGAGAGCATGTTCATCCTTATAAAACCATTTACCGAATTATCAGTTTAAATCCAATTTAAATCACACATTCTCCCCCGATCACAATTATCAAATCATTTGAGATTTGTGATCTCTTATAGATTTAAATTGATTTTGAAAGCTTTTAAGGAGAATTGTGACTTGATTATGAAAGCGTTTTAACTGATAAGGATCGGATTTTAAGACTTTAAACTCCATTGATAAAACATGCATGAATATCTTTTGAAAACACTTGAATGCCAAATAACTTTTTAATTTAATTGAAATCATTCTCCCCCTCAATCAATGACATAGGTTGTTGATTGAGAGATTGATATTTTGACAAATAAGTCCAGATGATTATCAAAAATAGAGTTCGAGTTATTTTTCAAAGCGATTAGTTTTCAATGGATAAATGTTTATAGAATCGAGCATGGAATTTGAAAAACATGGTAAAGCATGGCTCTGTTCTTTCTTTGAAAAGCGGGTTCTTGCTGAAATGACAATAAACCATTGTTTCTCTTTCTCCCAAAAATAATTTTTTTTTTTTTATTTTTTTTTTTTATAAGAATTCGAACAACATCTAAAGTCCCGTGTCATTCTTTGAATGACAGCACAAAGACCGTAGATATTGTCGAACCGAGGAAAACATGACAAAAAGACAATATTTTTGGAATTTTTCAAGATTTTTTTTTTTTTATGGATTTTTGAAAGTTTTATAATTTTCTATTTGCTTTTTGAAGAGATATTTACAAGAGATAGATGAGCATAGACCTTTACTCCTCGTCTTCCTCCTGAAGACGTTTGAGTGTTTCAGGTTGAAGGCTTTTCAATCCTAGTCGTGGAAGTATGAACTCAAAGCGTTCTCTTGGAAGAGCTTTGGTGAAGATGTCGCTAGCGGTATTCGGACCTCACAAAATAGAGTTCCACCACACCTTTTTCCACTTGTTCCCGATGAAATGATGTCGAATGTCGATATGCTTTGCTCTTGAGTGTTGAGCGTTGTTGCATGAGAGAGCAATAGCACTTTATTATCACGATCAGAGAGGATTTTGTTGAATTCAAAGCCATAGTCGGATAATTGAGATCTCATCCATAAGATTTGAGCACAACAAGATGACATGGCTATGTATTCACCTCTGTAGAGGAAATAGAAGTACTCATTTGCTTCTTTGAAGACCACTCACAAGCTTATCACCCAAAAGCCGAGCACCTCGGATGTACTTGACGAGTATCTTGACACCTGCATGATCGGCATCTGCATAGGTACATTAGTGACATACCGGTGTCCTTGGTGCAAAGACCCATATTGATGGTTCCTTGGAGATACCGAAGACCCGTTTAACCGCTTCAAGGTGCTTTTAGTAGGCTTAGCACGGTATCTAGCACACATGCAAACAATGAACAAGATGTCGGTCTACTAGGCGTGAGGTACATCGGGGATCCAATCATACTACGATATTTTGTTTGGTCAATCATGATCCACAGTGGTCCTCATCTAGTTTGGTTCGATCAATCATGGGAGTGTCAACGAGGTCACTTGAATCAAATCCAAATTTCTTTAAGATCTCGGTTGCATATTTAGATTGATTTATGAAAATGCCTCAGGGACTTTGCGAAATTTGTAATCCCAAGAAAATGACATTTGTCCCATCATTGACATTTGAAATTTTGAACTCATTTCATTTGAAAACGATCACATTCCATTGGGTGCATCGAGGCAAAATAATATCATCAACATAAATTTGAACATGAATTAAATGTTTGCACGACTTCACGGTGAACAATGTTGGATCAAGCTGCTCCTTTGCTAAATCCGGTAGATAGAAGAAACTTTGACGATGTATCATACCATGCCCTTGGAGCTTGCTTTAAACCGTAAAGAGCCTTCTTCAAGCGATAAGCGTGAGTAGGATGCTCTTGATTCACAAATCCTTGGGTTGGTGGCGTGAGCGACTTCTTTAAGATCTCCGTTCGAAATGCCGTCTTTACATCCATCGATAGACTACCATGTTCTTACTAGCGACATTAGCCAAAAGATTACGATTGCCTCGATTCGAGCAAGCTGGAGCAAAAGATTCTTCAAAGTCAATACCCTCCTCTTGACGGTATCCTTTAGCAACTAATCGAGCCTTGTTCTTCAACACATCACCATGCTCATCAAGTTTCACTTTGAAGATCCATTTAAGAGCAATAATCATAGCACGATCTGGGCGGTACTAACTCCCATACATCAAGTCGATCAAACTCATGAATTTCATCTTGCATGGCATTGAACCGACTATCTTCATTCATGGCGGTTTAACATCTTTTGGTTCGATCTTAGATAGTGCGGAGTTGAAGAAGCACCATAAGGCATCGGTTGCAAGTTGTTTCCGTGTTGATACAGGGCGAGAGGATTTCCAATGATGTTGTCTAGTGGATGATCGTGAGTCCATTTTCTAAGGTGTTCATGTGGCGGTTGTTGAGGGGCCGAGGTAGCGAGTCGATGTCTCTGAAGAAGATGGTTCGATGATGATTCGGGAGCAAATATGTTTTCAAATGGAGCATCTTGAGGGGTAGCAAAGGGATTAACTTCATCATTGATGCGAAGCAGTTCCATTATGTACATTTGAAGAATGATGATTTGTTGATGAGGCGAAGGATCGTGACGGTGCATCTTGACTTAAAGATATTGAGGCGAGGATTGACTTCATTCACGGAATATGAGCGACCTCTGTTGTAGGAATCGACACCTCATTAGTACTTGGGTCATAAAGTTCATCAAACATAGGATCAAACAATTTCTTTAAATCATCTTGGATGGAGGTACATATGGAGTTTCTTGAGAAGAGTTTGGAACAAGGGATGAACCAATGGGACTGTTTTGAAGTGCGGGTCTGAATCGAATTGTCCGAGAGCCATTTGACCGGTCGACTCATCAAGCGTAACGTGAATTGTTTCCATGATATTTCGGGTTCTTTTGTTGTAGATTCGGTATCCCTTTTGTTTGGTGCATACCTACAAATACTCAATGTCCTTTAGCTCTAAGTTTGCCTAAGTCTTGTCCTCATTAGTTGGATAACACAATGCACCAAACACACGAAGGAAAGAGATTAGGTTTTCTGTTGTGGACAAGTTCATATGGAGTTTTTCCATGAGCAGTGTGAATCGAGGAGCGATTTTGTGTGTAGCATGCGGTGGCAATAGCTTGACCCGGAGAAACATTGGAACCTTTGAGTAAATCGGCATTGTTCTAGCGGCTTCTACAAGAGTTCGATTTAGTCTTTCAACTACACCGTTACATTGAGGAGTTCGTGGAACACTTCTTTGATGGTGATTCCAACGCTTTCATAAAATTCACCGAGTTGTTTGTTGACAAACTCGGTTCCATTGTCTGTTCGGATTATTACATTGTTTTGTTAAGTCGAACTGCAATTGTTTGATGAGTTTGATGATGATATCGGAGTTTCATCCTTTGTCCTTAAGAACTTGACCCGTGAATCTAGGTAATCATCAACCACAACTAACACATATTTCTTCCCAAAGATATTACGCACCCTCATTGGTCCACATAAATCCATATGAATCATATGAAGAACTTACGTGACGAGTTAGTAGGTTTGGGTTTATGGGCATACTTCTTGCTTTTTCCCAATTGACATCTTGAACAAAGATGATCCTTTTCATACTTGAGTCTAGGTAAACCTACAACTAAGTCCTTTACGGAGAGATCATTGATGGTACCGAAGTTCAAGTGATTGAGGCGACGATGCCATAACCATGACTTTGTTTTAGAGGCCTTTGACGACAAGCAAATTGGAGAAGACTTCATCATATCTTCGATAGAGATGGTGTATAGATTTGAACCACGTGAACCTCTTAAAGTTCCTTACCATCAAGTTCTCTAACGAAGCGGTATGTTTTCGAAGGCTACTTCTAGATCGAATCGCGAAATTGACCAACAGAGAACAAGTTGTGACCAAGACCTTCTACATAGTAAACCACGGAGATAACACTTTTGCCAACAACATAGTCTCCATAACCCATAATAGCACCGAAATGATCATTCCGAATCTAAGCGTCCCGATGAATTTGCTCACGAAGTTCATGAGCCGTGACCGTCGCCGATCATATGCTTGGAGCGACTGAGTCCGGTACCACGAGCGATTTGAGCGATCTGCGGTTGAACACGAGACAAGAATGGATAAGCTGGATAATTGGGATCCCCATGCAAGAATGGGTTCCATTTGGTTAGTAACAATGGTTGGAACACCCGCATCGAAATAGAAGCATTCATATCGAAATTAAGGCAATGGAATCATTGTGAATAGATGCGATACTAGTGTGCGTATTAGCCACATTCACGGTGTGCTCACTTCTTAAGGAATAGTTCTACCGGTGAGGCATCCATTTTCTAGTGGGCATTGTCGATTAGTCTTATGACCAACGGTATCCAATAATAGCCTATCTTACTAAATGTTCTTCCTGTGGGTTTCCACTTGTTTTCTAACTTTCTTTCGTTTTGCCTTTTAGCCTTCTTAGCATGAATTTTAGCATTAACAATATTAATGGACAATTAACATCATTAGGCAAAACATTAACACCACATTCATGATTAGAAAGCGAATTCAAGCGGACATCAATACAAGGTTTGCAAATAGTATCGAATTGAATTAATTACGATGCGCCTATGGCTAATACTAGAATCAACACGATTCGTTTTATTCGGTTCAAACTTAAAGTTCCTAGATTGTTCTTCTACTCTTTTCGGTGCACATTCTTAGCTTGCGAGGTCCTATCATTCCTTGTATTGTCTTGAGACTTTGACTGCTCCCTTTAATGTCACCGATTACTCTGTAGAGGAATGGGAACATTAGTTGGTTTTACTACTCTTTGCATCACTGTTTAGATGTCTTTGGGATCTGAACTACATGCGAGCACACTAAGGTTCACTTTCTTAAAACTAGAAGTGTTGGGATTTGTACTCCTAGAAGGCACACTTGAGTTCTCTTTCTTAGCATTGACAAATCTGGAATCTGAACTACTTAAAGGCACACTAAGGTTCACATTCAAAACATTGGGCATCGAATGAATATCATACTTGGCATTAGGCATCGAACATGGAATCAAAGGATTAACTCTCTCACCTAAGGACTTTGGGCATATTGTGATCAAGCATTCTAGGATTTCTTGAGATCGTTTGGCATATAAGCATGCATGTCCAATTGCATTATCATGAGGTTTCTCTAACTTATCCTCTTCAACAATCTCACGTAGACATTCTAGGCAATCCTTAAGGGATGAGAAGTATGTTTGAACAACAAGTTTGTTATTCCTGAGATGATGAGGGACATATTTCACAGACAAAGCGTATTTATTACAAGAGTGAACCTTTGATACACCATTCTCCCCATTGGTCATTGGCATTTTCCCTTTTACCTGACTCTTCAGATTCTCAATTTCCTTTTGCAATGAACCTATTTGTTCGTTATTTTTATTCTGAGTGACCTTTATTGATTCAAATAACTCATTGAAATGACGTTTAACCTTTTCATTTTCTTCTAGAAAACTTTCGTTTTCCTTTTGTAATGCATTTACTAGGTTTTGAAGATGAAACGTTTGAGAATTCGAGAATCTAAAGGAGGAGGCATTTGGGAGCTGTCATATTGTTCGTTTGACCCTTTAATTGAGAGATTTGGGCTTTCAACTTTCGATCGTGTTGCAATGAGCTTGAATCATTCATCACGTTTGTTAATTTGAAAAGCGCATCAAACTCGGAGCATCGAGGATGTCTTGATATTTGAAGTTTTGACATTTTCTTTAAGATGTTGATATTTTAGTTGTAAATTAAAATGCTCAACTTCTAGTTTAGAAAAATGTTTAACCAAATTGTCGTGATCATCCGGTTCAATTTTCTCGTTTAGTTTAGAATTAGTTTTTCAAGCTCAATGACACGATCATGGGAGACTTTCGAGGCAACAGATAATTCATGAAATTGGGAAGCATTAATGGAACAATTTGTAGCGATGAAAAACACATCTTGAGCAATACATTCGAAATCGGGTTCTCATTTAGTGTATGCAAGTTCTTCCTCTCAATCTCATTATATTTTAGTGCTCGCTCATAGTCACTAACTTCAACTATCATTGCATCAAATTCCTTTTCCATTCCCTAATATCGGTTTCTATCCCTTTTAAGACTCTCAAAGTGATCTTTTAGAAGTTTAAAGAAAGGCATGACCTCGATTAAATAGCATTCTTTTGTTTGTTCAAAACCCTTTCCCTTGATAATCCCGATGGGTGTGATCCTTTTCTTACAAGTTTTCTCAAAATCAACAAATAGTTGAAAAATAACATATTGATGATTAAGATCTTGCTTTTAGTAGCAATCGTTCTAGGAACTAGATGCATTGGTGTATTGGGAGGATACACAGTTGCTTTAGGCATTTTCCTAAGGGAGGGTTTGTTTCAACAATATTTTACGCTTTACGCTTATCTAAGTCCATTTTCCGAACACTTGTTCGGGAGTCAACAATGTTTGAGGCTTAAACATGTTCAAGGAGATCCAATTCTCCTTTTTGTAGTCATGGGGAGTGATAATTACTTTCTTCTCTTTGCATTTAGGATCATTTAGTTTCTTATTCATCTTCTCCTAGTGATTTCATCTAATTTCTTATCTTCCTCTGTGCACTCAAAGCAACTAGGTTTTGTCTAGGTTTAAGAATCTCATTGCCATCATAGATCACATTTTGAGTGCTTTTGCTATCTTCCGTACTCGGGGTTGGGTTTATCTATAATGGGAACACTATGCTTATCGCTTAGAACTCTATGCTTAGTGATCATGTGAGCGATCTGAATGGTGTTCCTTGTATGTACAACTTGTTTTCAAGTTTGTTTTCAAAGTTTTCGATTAGAAAAATCTTTCAAGAGTTTTGATTCCTTTGCATTAAATTCTTGCTTAAGCATTTTCACATTTTCTTGAAGTTCTTGTTTTTGTTTAGCGGTTTAGAAAGCTTTTCTTGCAAGGAATTTAACTCTTGTTTTAATACTTCTTCTCTAAAATTACTTTTCTAATGATTATGCGCACTTGGTCATCCATTTCACTGCTCACGGTGGTCAACTCAAATTTTGCACGTTGTTCATAAATAGCAACACGTTCTTTATAGGCATTTAGTTCGAAATTACAGAATCATCGAGGGCACATGCGGTGTATTCATCAAAACATAGTCATTGTTGATGCGAAGATGCATCACTTGGTACAACTTCACTTTCACTTTGTTTCACATATTGATCATATGGGACAACATTGATATTACCCATATTTTCAATATTTGATTCAATAGTTTCGATTGATAGTACTTTGTCATGCATCTTTTGCACATCAACATCATCGTATAGTTTTAATACCTCGAGATGAGTTTGTCTTTGGATGGGCCACTTGTGGTGAAGATGAGACCTTGGGAGAAACCATTGGAGAAATGCTAGCCATAAAAATTGTGTGTGCGATGGGTCCATCATCCACATCAGTCGTATGCATCACAATCGGCGACTTGAAAGGCATTCGATGATTGTGACCTATCTCACGAATAGGTTGCTCATCCACATCGCATCATAGGTCTTGGCATTGCCCTCGAAGAAACAACAATTCCTCTTCATCCAAAGCGGCACCATTATCCCGAGCTTGTACAAGCGACATCTTATCTCACAAGTAATCGGCGTTCGTGGACGTTTTGGAGATGTGCGGTTCCTTGCAATGTGTCCCTCACCACCACGGTTATAACATTTGATCGGCTTAGCTTGACCTTGATTACCATTCCTTCCTCGATTACGATTACCAACATAACCTCTACCAGCTCCACCTCTTCCCCGATCATCTTGTCTTTCTGAACTGGTTGCACCATGATCCTCCCATCTTTAACGGTAGCTTGATTGTGTGGGTTAGATCTTTGTTACGAGGTTGTTGTTGGTTTGTGGGAGAGAATTCATGTTTTGACTAATCGGAAGAGCTAGTTGATTAATGATGTTACCAGCGTGTGCATCGACATCGACTTGTTTGAACATAGGATCGGGAATGAGTTTGTGATTACCATTACCCATGGGTATGACTTGTGAGGCTTTGGTTGTGATTCCGATGTTTGAGTAGAAGGCGGTTGAGTCATTAGATGAGCTTGTCTCTCCCGGTTGGTTTTGAGCGATTAAGAATCATTTTTCAAACATAGCATGTCTCTCATTACGAAGGAGGAAGGCATAGAGTTGCTCATAGTTTGTATTCTTCAATCCTTTAGTGAGCTTCACGGAGGTGACAAACTTGTGCCATTCGGGATTCATGTTGTTCACAAATTTTGAGTTCAATTGAATGTTAGGCATAGTCATTCGATGTTCCTCATATCATTCACCGACTTATGAAATCTCACATAGTACTCATAGACACTCTCATCGGTTTCATCTTGAAGTGTTCAAATTCGTCATAGAGTTGTGATTCTCTGTCTTCCATAGTTAATTCGAACACGAGAGAAGCATCTTGACATTATCCCATCTTGCCTTTGCTTGGTGTTGTGATTGATCGACTTGTAGATGTCTTTAGGAAGACCTTGAAGAACAATGTTAGAAGCCACGATATCGACATCGAATCTCTTTTCTCCTTATCATCAAGCTCATCATACATCTTTGGTGCATCCATTCCGTAAATCGAGTTCCATCTTGATGATATCAAGTACATCTCTAGTCGTCTCAACCCGATCGGTCCTTCATCAATGGATTTGAGAATGTTGACACCATTTTCCTTTCCAGGCAATACAATCGATTCGTTGAGCCCAAGAATCGTAGTCGATTCATCAAGCATGGGTGGACGAGTATCTGAACCATTGCTTGAACATCCTCGACAGCAGTGGAGATGATTGTAGAAGCGTTGGTAGACATGATGACAAATTAAGCGGGATTTTATAACTCTATGATTAAACGGAAATAGATTCTTTCACGGATTTTACTAAATCAAGAGAAACCGTAAAGAAATCACCCAAGTCGCTAGAAAATTATGCACCAAGTCGCTATCTTCTAATTCGCTATTCCACCAAGTCGCTAAAGTCCCAAGTCGCTAAACAAAAGACAAGTCGCTAAATAGCAACTCGCTAAGCCTCTAGTCGCTAGCAAAATTTTGGCGACAATTAAGCTAAGATACAAGTCGCTAAGGAATCAAGTCGCTAAATAGCAACTCGCTACTTACCAAGTCGCTAACACCAAGTCGCTACCGTGGTGGAGCATCCACTACTTGTCTTGTTAGTCGCTAGGCCTAAGTCGCTAACTCCACAAACCGCAACTCGCTACAAAATGTAAAGCAAGTCGCTAGCAAGAAAGAAATCCGTGGGTCAAGTCGCTAGCAAGAAAACATCACAAACATCACTTTTCAATCCAAAACAACCCAACCAAGATGATTCAAGCTTACCAAATGAAAACCTAAACACTTGTGATGATTCTAAACATAAAAGTACTAACAAAATCCAAGCTTTAACACAAGAAATCAACCAAATGATGCACAAACCACTAAACTTTTCAAACTCAAAACCACCTAAAACCACTAGAAATCCAAAGATGTGCAAGATATGATCTAACCATGGCTCTTGATACCAATTGTAAGATATTGGTTTTCACTTACACATCAAACCATAACACAAAGTGGGCGTATAAGTGGAATTCTAGAGAGAGAAAGTTAGAGGTTTAGGGAACTTAGTGAGAGAAAGTGAAAGATATTATTATGAGCTCCAACTCTCTACCTTGGGAGGTAGAGAGTATTTATAGTCTTACATAAAATGCCACACAACGGGTGTGGATCGGGCATACGGTGGGTAAAGACCCGTCCGTCCTCCACGGTGTTACTTAACTAAATACTACTTAACTTAAAATAACTACGACTACGAGCTTTCTAACGATTACATATACTTGAGGTGACCGACTCTTTAATACAATTTCTAATTTCTAATTCCTAACCGCTAATTTAATTGTGTGTTTGCTTAGGAATACGAAACTTAATTATTGAATATTGATTGGTTGTCTCTTATCTTAATTGTTAATAATCTAGTAATGCGATAGGTCATCCGTTGTGTAGTTAATGCTTTATTAATCTTTGTGAACCTTAGTTTATAATACCTAGAGTCGTTGTAGGCTAAACCATCCAAGAGTACCTTAGAGTTAAAGTTTATAAATCCTAGAGATTTTGTAGGCGACACCCTTTGGTAGTTTCAAAGAGTTAGGATAAACGATACCCTACGACTTTAGACACACAACGCGACTAAGAATAAGGACGTGATAATTCAACCATCAATAGGAGATAATTAAGGAGTAATAAAACCTAAGTAAACACATCTTTAAATCATCATACGAGCACACAATAATTAGACATAGACTACATACACCTCTAGATTAGATAATTAGATAAATAGACTAATTGGTATAAATACCAACCCCCAAATCCAAACCCCGAGATTCGTACCTTTCTATTTCCTAAAAAATATAAAAAGATAAAAAATAATCTTCCTCAACCCCAACCTTAGCGTAGTAACTTCTCACTAGCATTCCTATTCCCTTGAGAACGATATCAATTCCCGTGGCTTACCCTAATACTACACTACAACGATTAGGCTCATCGCTTAGGTGTTAAAACTTGCTCGATTTAAAAGGAAATTCCTTTGACCCCGAACGACGCGTGTAGCGTTATCAAGTTTTTGGCGCCATTGCCGAGGAATAGAATAGCTAGTTAGTAGTCCACCTCGTTTAGGTTTCTTTGCTTGATTCCTATCAAGTAAATTTTTTTTCTTAATTTTTAGCTTCCTCGTAGTCTATCCCCCTTCTTCGTGACCTTTGTTCGTAACCCCATGACTTTTCATCATGGAAGGTGATAACCAACCACCATTCATCAACCTACCACCAAATGACCCGCCAAGAGGCCGTACTCTTGGTGAATACTCGAGACCAAGCCACCTAGGCTATAGGAAAACAATTGAGCTTCCCGACCAAGCCCAAACTACGGCCCTGCAATCCGACACCATCCGGTTGGTGCAAAACGGATGTGCATTCCATGGACTTAGTTCCAAAGATCCTAATCAGCATCTTAAGGATTTCCTTAAAATTGTCGAATCCATCGACCTCGATGCTACTACTCGGGAGACCACGCTGGCTCAAGCTCTTCCAATTCTCTCTACGGACCAAGCTAGTAATTGGCTTGAGCGACTTCACGGCCCCATCTCAAGTTGGGATGATCTCACCTCTCGCTTCCTTGCTCAATATTTCCCACCGGGAGAACCACTAAGCTTAGGAATGATATCTTGATGTTCCAACAACGCCAAGGTGAATCTCTATGAAGAATGGACTCGATTCAAGGACTTACTTCATAAAGTCCTCATCACGACATTGATCTTTGGCTCCAAGTCCAACTCTTCTATGATCATGTCAACTTCCCCACCAAGCGATCCATTGACCAAGCGGCTGGTGGAAAACTTAGTGATCTCACCGCGGAAGAATCATGGGGTATAATAGAGGACCTTGCTCTCTATGACAACGAAAGTTGGAATGACCCCCGTAAGTTGCCCAAAACCGTTAAGCCAATCTCCTTGCCTCCCATTGACTCACAACCTTCCGACCGTAGGATGCTCGAACTTAAAGATCAAGTTAAATTCCTAATGAGCTCCTACGAAAATCCTAAGTCTTCACATCAAGTGAATAAAATCACTCTACCTTGTAAGTTATGTAGTGGTCCCCATGACACTCGTGATTGCACAAGACTCCCGAACAAGCTTTGGACTACGCCCACGCGCTGCATCGATGAAGCGGAAGAGAAGTGGTACACTTTCAAGCCCGAACAAAACAACTTAGGAAACTCTTACAACCCCTCATGGAGAAATCACCCTAACCTTAAGTGGAACCTAAACTTAAGCACACTCCAAATCTCATCTAGTCCACCTAATAGGTTTAATCCTCCAAGCACCGGGAACCCCACTAATCTTGAGGCAATTTCATCCAGATTCATGTCATCTCAAGAAACTCGATTGACTAAGCTTGAAGCCGATTTTAAGCAAAGGCAAGGCGAGATGACAAACAAGCTTGATGCCCTCTTAAAAGCCTTTAATGACCGGGAAATTGGATCACTCCCAAGTGATACTATAAAGAACCCAAAAGTGAATTCGATTTCATCGACTTCATGTTCTTTTTCACCATGGGAGAGTGCACATCCATGCCCCTCACACCCACCGGTTCACTCGATAAATGCTATCAACAAGGGTTCCAAGTAATCCAAAATGAGGTACCAAGGCCTCGCACCATTGGTAGAACCTACTCTTGAGAAACCCGTCAACCAAGAACCCAAACCTAATCTAGAAGAGGAGTACAAGGAACACCATCAAGAAAAACCGGTTCTTGAAGTCTTAGCTCATGCACCTTATTATAATGCTTTAAAAGAAAAATATGAGTTAGAACTTAAACTTGGAAAGCATGGGTCCACTTTTGTGCGAAATAATCTACCTAAGAAGTTAGACGATCCCGGACTATTTACTCTTGTGTGTAGGCTTGGAACTTCCAAACCTCTCGATGCTTTAGCCAACTTAGGATCATGCATCAATCTTGTTCTGTTGTCCCTCCATAGAAGCCTTAACTTAGGTAAGATAGAACCTACAGAAACCATATTAGGTCTAGCAGACGGTAGTATTGCATATCCGGTAGGGATAATAAAAGACATGGTGGTACACGTAGGAGAATTGACTCTTTTGGCGGATTTCCATGTGTTAGACATGAATAAGGACCCGACATGCCCATTGCTAGTAGGAAGAGGATTCTTAGCTACCACTAGTGCCCTCATTGATTGTAGGATGTCCTAAATAGTGGTAGGAGAAGGGAGTGCTAGGTCAATTTACGATGTCAAAAAGCATACATACTACAAAGAAGAGGAAATCCCACATAAGATTAGGTTGGATAGAACGCCATCTAGATATGGACCTTGGTTAGATAAGAACTCCATAGGTCCCCAACGACCTTTCTACCTAGATGAAACCTTTGCTAGTAAAGCAACTTTCCATGAAAAAGAAATGGCTAGGGACATGGAAGTGAACCTGTTCGAGGACGCCTTAGTATTTAGGAAGATGACCAAGTTCCTAGGAAGCTTGCCCGTCAACCTTGTCATGTATAAGTGGAAAGTTGAGAGCGATAAGCCTAAACATAAATGGGATTGGGATAGACCGCCTAGTGATGGTAATGGAGAGTGGCACATTAGGATAACAATCTATGATCCCGATGGAGAGAAGTTTGAAAAGGCATATCGAACCAAACGTACTACTAGGAACTTAAATGATAAGTTTGATCCTTATGACATTGTTAAGGATAGGCTTACTTATATCGGTACGTAGGGGCACGACTACGAGTCTCGCTACAAAACTCATAAATAAAGAAAAGCGCTTCGTGGGAGGCAACCCATGCTTAATTGTTTGCTTGTTTATGTCATATATCTTTTATTGATTGTTTATTCTCATGTTTAAATTTGTAAAAATGCTTTATTTTGTTTTTAACCTCGTCTTAATTACATATAAAGGTATTTTACATAAGGGATAAGTGTAGGGAGGATTACACATATTTTCAAAAGAAACGTAAACATGAGAATTTCAATTATTTAAAAGATATGCATGTGTGTTTGTTCGAGTCAAATGCTTGTATCGAGTCATAATGGATGTTTTGAAGGAAATTTTTCCGATTCTAAAGATATAAATTTTCCAATTTTTCCGTAAAATCGCAGACCGCTTTTGTCGATAACCGACGCGTCAGATCGCAACCGACGGCGTCAGAAGGAGCAAAACAATCGATTACTTTTTTCTCGCTTTCTCGAGCTACTTATAATTTTTGGAATTTTCCTGTGTCTTAATTTTCCGTAAATTATGTAAACATCCATTCCACAAGCATTATATCCTAGTTTAGTAGAGTCCTATGTATATTTTTAGCGCCGATTTTACGCCGGTTTCGCTTTGTTTTCTTCAAGTGTGCGTGTTTAATTTATCAAGAAGAAGATACATAAGATGAGAAGGAGCTTTTCACGCAAACGTTCTTCTTGAAGAAAGATGTAACCACCACTTTACACGGATCCTACCGAGCTAATCGGGAGTACTAGTTTCTTTCATCTTTATTACCTTCCATTATCATAACTTTGATACTTTCGGGAACATTGGGGACAATATTCGCTTTAAGTGTCGGAGGGAAAATAAAATGGAACTTTGAAACTATGCTTATCCTTGAATATTCGCTTTGTCCAATTGCATTTGTGTAATAAACCATGAGAAAATGTTGGTTAGGGTAATTTTGGCACCAAATTTAAAATTTTCATGACATATAGGAGTGGGCCATTAGTCTTAATAAAGCGCCTCATGGATAGGAAGTTATATAACTAGCACAAAACCCTTTACCACTTAAATTCCACCCAAATGTGAGGATCGCCTTAGATTAGTAGGAATTAAAGCATTCATCTTTAATGCTTAGTGTGTGAACCGGTAGTATAATAGATTCTAGAACTTGTTTTGTGATGCATTCCGAGATCGCTAGTAAGACTGCACTTGTGTAGTTAGGAATAACTAAATGATAAGAGGCATTAAGATAACCCTTGTTTAATACCCGTAATATAGTTACTTCTTCCACATCGGTTGAGTAATTCCCCACACCTTTACGTTGTACTCATCTTTAGTACACGATACCCTAGTTAACCCTCGTAGCCTATCCTTTTCGCGGTTCTCGTGATGTTTCGGTTTCCGAATATCAATGAAGAGCATTGTTTACACCCTACCCCAAATGTACACCCAAATCGCTTTAGCCTACCTTGTATGCACTCACTTTTAGTGCATTATTGTTATCACCCTAAAACCTTTAGTTCAATTATCTAGTTGCTTGCATAAGTTGCTAAGTCGAGTCATATCCTTTGTACACAGTTTTGGGACGATTGGGACTCATGGGAAAAGTTAAAGTTTATAAAATGACGGGAAGGGAATATTAAATTCAAATTCCCTTTATTTGTGTAATAATGTACTCCAAGTGTTTTGATCTTTTCAATTCGGGTCAAATTAGTGTTAGAGTAATAAAAACTCAAGTGTAGGGATGTGCCTATAAATCCCCATCATTTTGATGTTATCATAGAGGATGGTAGAGTAAAAGAGTATGAAAAAAATAAAAATAAAATACATACGGTCTACCATCCTACATCTATCTTTAAATTATGTTTGTTTGTTTCAGTTATCTAGAGTCTAGAGTATCGAGTCTTGGCTTAGCAACGCCATTCTTCGCATGCTTGTAACATAAAGATTTTTGACTTGCCACTACTAAATAGTCTATCCCACCAAACCCTTTGTTCCCTACCGTAAGGCTAACATTACAACCCTTTAAAAGACCTCTTGGATAGTCTTTCCTAGGTGCTTACACCAAAGCGATGGAGGTTTGATCTAGTCTCAAGCCTATGGTAATCTATGTACTAGGACCGGTTAATGAGTGTTTATCTTCCATTTCGAACTTGTTATATTTCATATACACCCTAGAGATGTGAGTATCCAAACACCCCATGTGAGGTGCTAGTATGTAATTTCCGTGCTTGTTATGACTTTTACGGGGCTTATATGTGTTGTAGATTGTTCTAAACCAATGCTTCATGACCCCTAACTTATAAATTAATTGGCTAAAAGCACATTTGCTTGAGGACAAGCAAATACCAAGTGTAGGGATATTTGATAAGGTTTTAAAATGTACCTTTTGAGGGTCATTTAAGCCCTTATTTGATCACTTTTATATTCGTTATTACTTAATATCGCTCCTTTTACTTTTTAGGTATCTTGAAGGCAAATGTCGGTATGACACTTATTCGAACGAAAAGGCGCGAATATACTGAAGAAAATGGCCAAAGTCAAGAATCGAGACACTCAGTCATTGAACCAAGGGGACGGCGTCAGTGTTATCTCGCGACCGTCACATCACTTTTGTGATGGCTCAAGAGCCAAATTGCTTATTTACAAGTGACGGTGTCGGTTTTAAAAGAGTAGATCGTCGCAACTCGCACGGTCCTAGATTTGATCCGCACGACGCCGAGATCGAAGGGACGGCGCCACAAGCATAAGGTGACGCCGTCGCAAGACTAACGTGGCCAAGATGAAACCCTAATGATGGCGACTGACGGCGCCACAAATCAAAGGTGACGCCGCGCATATGTAATCTTATATATAGAATCCGAATTTTTAGTTTTCGGTGTGTAGTCTTTTGGAGTAAAACCTAAACCGAACTAAGGTCGTTTTGTACAAGATTTTAGGGTTCCAAACCCTATCTTACATCAAGATAAATGTTTTACTTCATTAATTTAACGATGTCTTTAATTACTTGTGTGTATGCTTGCATGTTCCCCATGTCCCGCTAATTTACTTGTATGTTTGCTAGGGAATATGAAACTTAATTATTGAATATTGAATGGTTGTCTCTTATCTTAATTGTTAATGATCTAGTAATGCGATAGGTCATCCGTTGTGTAGTTAATGCTTGATTAATCTTTGTGAACCTTAGTTTATAATACCTAGAGTTGTTGTAGGCTAAACCATCCGAAGAGTAACTTAGAGTTAAAGTTTATAATTCCTAGAGATTTTGTAGGCGACACCCTTTGGTAGTTTCAAAGAGTTAGGATAAACGCATACCCTACGACTTTAGACACACAACGCGACTAAGAATAAGAACGTGACAATTCAACCATCAATAGGAGATAATTAAGGAGTAATAAAACCTAAGTAAACACATCTTTAAATCATCATACGAGCACACAATAATTAGACATAGACTACATACACCACTAGATTAGATAATTAGATAAATAGAGTAATCGGTAGAAATACCAACCCCCAAATCCAAACCCCGAGATTCGTACCTTTCTATTTCCTAAAAAACATAAAAAGATAAAAATAATCTTCCTCAACCCCAACGTTAGCGTAGTAACTTCTCACTAGCATTCCTATTCCCCAGAGAACGATATCAATTCCGTGGCTTACCCTAATACTACACTACAACAATTAGGTTCATCGCCTAGGTGTTGAAAAACTTGCTTGACGAAAAGGAAATTCCTTTGACCCCGAACGACGCGTGTAGCGTTATCAAGTTTTTGGCGCCACGGGGAATAGAATAGCTAGTTAGTAGTCCACCTCGCTTAGGTTTCTTTGCTTGATTCCTATCCAAGAAATTTTGTTTCTCAATTTTAGCTTCCTCGTAGTCTATCCCCTTCTTCGTGACCTTTGTTCGTAACCCTATCACTTTTCATCATGGAAGGTGATAACCAACCACTATTCATCAACCTACCACCAAATGACCCCCAAGAGGCCGCATTTTGGTGAATACTGAGACCAAGCCACCTAGGCTATAGGAACACCATTGAGCTTCTCGACCAAGAACAAACTATGGCCTCATGATCCGACACCATCCGGTTGGTGCAAAACGGATGTGCATTCCATGGACTTCGCTTCAAGATCCTAATCAAGATCTTAAGGATTTCCTTAAAATTGTCGATTCCATCGACCTCGATGCTACTACTCAGAGACCACGCTACATGCTTTCTTCAATTCTCTATGGGACCAAGCTAGTAACTGGCTTGAGGGACTTCCCGCCAGCTCCATCTCAAGTTGGGATGATCTCACCTCTCGCTTCCTTGCTCAATTTTTCCCACTGGGGAGAACCACTAAGCTTAGGAATGATATCTTGATGTTCCAACAACGTCAAGGTGAATCTCTCTATGAAGCATAGACTCGATTCAAGGACTTACTCACAAAGTCCCTCATCACGGCATTGATCTTTGGCTCCAAGTCCAACTCTTCTATGATCATATCAACTTCCCCACCAAGCGATCCATTGACCAAGCGGCCGGTGAAAAACTTAGTGATCTCACCGCAGAAGAATCATGGGGTATAATAGAGGACCTTGCTCTCTATGACAACGAAAGTTGGAATGACCCCCGTGAGTTGCCCAAAACCGTTAAGGCAATCTCCTTGCCTCCCATTGACTCACAACCTTCCGACCGTAGGATGCTCGAACTTGAAGATCAAGTAAAATTCCTAATGAGCTCCTACGAAAATCCTAAGTCTTCAAATCAAGTGAATAAAATCACTCTACCTTGTGAAGATCAAGACTCCCCAAACAAGCTTTTGCGGACTATGCCTCCACGCGTACCGACGAAACGAGAGAGAAATGGTACACTTTCAAGCCCGAAAAAAACAACTTAGGAAACTCTTACAACCCCTCATGGAGAAATCACCCTAACCTTAAGTGGAACCCAAACTCAAGCACACCCCAAAGCTCATCTAGTCCACCTAATAGGTTTAATCCTCCAAGCACCGGGAACCCCACTAATCTTGAGGCAATTGCATCTAGATTCATGTCATCTCAAGAAACTCGATTGACTAAGCTTGAAGCCGATTTTAAGCGAAGGCAAGGTGAGATGACAAACAAGCTTGATGCCCTCTTAAAAGCCTTTAATGACCGGGAAATTGGATCACTCCCAAGTGATACTCTAAAAAACCCAAAAGTGAATTCGATTTCATCGACTTCATGTTCTTGTTCACCATGGGAGAGTGCACATCCATGCCCCTCACACCCAACGGTTCACTCGGTAAATGCTATCAACAAGGGTTCCAAGCAATCCAAAATGAGGTACCAAGGCCCCGCACCATTGGTAGAACCTACTTTTGAGAAACCCACAACCAAGAACCCAAACCTAATCTAGAGGAGGAGTACAAGGAACTCCATCAAGAAAACCGGTTCTTGAAGTCTTAGCTCATGCACCTTATTATAATGCTTTAAAAGAAAAATATGAGTTAGAACTTAAACTTGAAAGCATGGGTCCGCTTTTGTAAATAATCTACCTAAGAAGTTAGACGATCCCGGCTATTTACTCTTTCGTATAGGCTTGGAACTTCCAAACCTCTCGATGCTCTAGCCGACTTAGGATCATGCATCAATCTTGTTCCATTGTCCCTCCATAAAAGCCTTAACTTAGGTAAGATAGAACCAATGGAAACCATCTTAGGTCTAGCGGATGGTAGTATTCCATATCCGATAGGGATAATAAAAGACATGGTGGTACACGTAGGAGAATTGACTCTTTGGCGGATTTCCATGTGCTAGACATGAATAAGGACCCGACATGCCCATTGCTAGTAGGAAGAGGATTCTTAGCTACCGCTATTGCCATCATTGATTGTAGGATGTCCAAAATAGTGGTAGGAGAAGGGAGTGCTAGGTCAATTTACGCTGTCGAAAAGCATACATACTACAAAGAAGAGGAAATCCCACATAAGATTAGGTTGGATAGAACACCATCTAGATATGGACCTTGGTTAGATAAGAACTCCATAGGTCCCCAACGACCTTTCTACCTAGATAAAGCCTTTGCTAGTAAAGCAACTTTTCATGAAAAAGAAATGGCTAGGGACATGGAAGTGAACCCGTTCGAGGACGCCTTAGTATTTAGGAAGATGACCGAGTTCCTAGGAAGCTTGCCGGTCAACCTTGTCATGAATAAGTGGAAATTTGAGAGCGATAAGCCTAAACATAAATGGGATTGGGATAGACCGCCTAGTGATGGTAATGGAGAGTGGCACATTAGGATAACAATCTATGATCCCGATGGTGAGAAGTTTGAAAAGGCATATCGAACCAAACGCATTACTAGGAACTTAAATGATAAGTTTGATCCTTATGACATTGTTAAGGATAGGCATACTTATATCGGCACGTAGGGCACAACTACGAGTCTAGCTACAAGACTCATAAATAAAGAAAAGCGCTTCGGGAGGCAACCCATGCTTAATTGTTTGCTTGTTTATGTCATATATCTTTTATTGATTGTTTCTTCTCATGTTTAAATTTGTAAAATGCTTTATTTTGTTTTTAACCTCGCCTTAATTACATATAAAGGTATTTTACATAAGGGATAAGTGTAGGAGGATTACACACGCCGAAAGAAACGTAAACATGAGAATTTCAATTAATTAAAAGATATGCATGTGTGTTTGTTCGAGTCAAATGCTTGTATCGACTCATAATGGATGTTTTGCGTGAAATTTTCCGATTCTAAAGATATAAATTTTCCGCAATTTTTCCAAAAATTGCGCACCGCTTTTGTCGATAGCGTCAGATCGCAACTTGACGCGTCGTGAAGAAGCAAAACAACTCGATTACTTTTTCTCATTTTCGAGCTACTTATAATTTTTGGAATTTTCGTGTCTTAATTTTCTAGAAATTCAGAAACATCCATTCCACAAGCATTATATCCTAGTTTAGCGTAGTCCTATATATATTTTTATCGCTGATTTTATGCGAAGGTTTCGCTTGTTTTCTTCAAGTGTGCATGTTTAATTTATCAAGAAGAAGATACATTAGATGAGAAGGAGCTTTTCACGCAAACGCTCTTCTTGAAGAAAGATGTAACCACCACTTTATACGGATCCTACCGAGCTAATCTAGGGAGTACTAGTTTCTTTCATCTTTATTACCTTCCATTATCATAACTTTGATACTTCTGGGAACATTGGGGACAATGTTCGGTTTAAGTGTAGGAGGAAAATAAACGGGAACTTTGAAACTATGCTTATCCTTAAATATTTACTTTGTCCAATTGCATTTGTGTAATAAACCATGTGAAAATGTCGGTTAGGGTAATTTTGATACCAAATTTAAAATTTTTCATGACATATAGGAGTGGGCCATTAGTCTTAATAAAGCGTCTCATGGATAGAAAGTTATATGACTAGCGCAAAAACCCTTTACCACTTAAAATTCCACCCAAAATGTGAGGATCGCCCTTAGATTAGTAGGAATTAAAGCATTCATCTTTAATGCTTAGTGTGTGAACCTGTAGTATTATAGATTCTAGAACTTGTTTTGTGATGCATTCCGAGATCACTAGTAAGACTACACTTTTGTAGTTAGGAATAACTAAATGATAAGAGGCATTAGGTGATGACGTATAGTCCGCATTCGGGTTACGAACCCGACCAATGACTGCTACTAATAAGCCCAACACGATTGGGCTAACTCGATAACGGTTTGGGCTCACGAAGGCCCAAACCCAAAGTTATTTATGGCTAACAATATCGGATATCCCTATCTTGGGAGATAAGCATCCGATAACCGACTTAGGCGGATACCAAGCTTGAGGAACACGAAATCAATAGGGGTTTCGTGTGTATATAAAGGGAATCCGAATCCTCATTAAAGGTACGATCTAAAACCCGAACTCTCCATTAACCCTAAAACCAATTACTTACTCTCACGCCAGAGGATAATCGTGGGAGACAATCCCACGATAAGCCTAACGGTGTTTTCTGTTTGCTTTGTACGCAGGTCTCAAGCATCAAGATTCAATTGGTATGAGAACCGGAGTCCAAACAAGGAACGCCCAACTTTTGTATTGATATGTGTCTAAATACACATATATTTGTATTGTATAAACCCACAAAACAACCAAAACACACAAATGACTCTCAAAATGATACAAATTCATAAAATGTGTTTTATGTGATTCAGTACAAAAGATTGAAAACAAGTGAAAATGATTAATTTCACAATAATTGTCATTTTCATCCCCGGTTACTTAAATTGTCAAACTAGTCCTCGATCATTCCAAAACTTATAAAAAGTCATAAAGGTCCTTGGATTTACAAGTTGTAATAAAATAATCCTTTGAAGTTTAAAACACAATTTACAACTTTAGTCCCTAAACTTTACAAAATGTCGAATCACCCCTGGTTTTTAAAAATGGAAAATATTCAAATTACACCTTGTACTATTCAAATGTGACATATTTGGTCCTTTATGATAAGTTTTGAGAAAATTACAAGTTTGTCCCCAAATTATAAAATTGACAATTTTGGTCCTCGACTTATAAATTTGGAATTTTATGTATTATTGGTCCTTGTACTAATCATTTATGGCAGGTTTAGTCCTTGAATAACTTTGGGAAGCTTACAAGTTCAGCCTTTAACTTTGGCGAATTACAAAATTGGTCCTCGTGATGTTGTTTAAACAAACTGATACCCTTTATATCAAATCGTGCCCAAATCCAACCCAAAACACAACCCGCCTGAATTTAAAAACAGAGAAACCACAGACACATCCCTTCACCTCTCCTCGCTTCCCAAAACCACCATGGTTTCACCACTTTCCACCTCACCTATCTTATCCCCCAAATGCTTTACATTCCTCCACCTCCACAACATCCCAAAGTGCATTAATTGATCGAATCGCCTAAGCAACCTTTTAGACTTTTGGCGCCAAAAGTTAAATGGATGGCTAGGATATGTTGCAATTGATCCAAAGGTCGATATTATTGATGGATTTGACCGAAAACTCAAGTGGAACTCGTAACATTATAAAAGAAAGAAGAAGGAGAAGGATACAACTACTTTTGATTAGCCATTAGTCACGAGTGTAATTTTATGCTTTCTTTAATTTAAATGTCATTTACAGCTTAAATGTTGTTATTTTACTTAAAATAGTGTAATGGAACTTAATTTTCGTTTAATTGCAAGTTACTTTCAAGTTTCATATTTTGCTTTAATTTCTTTAAATTTTCAAGTCATTTTAATTTCAAGTTATTTAGCATTTTAATGACTTCTATAGCTTGCATAAGCTCTTGACAAAGCTCACTAGGCTATTAGAACCATTAAACTTGCTAGACCTTTTAAATTCGTAAAATCACTAAAAAAAGAGAAATGGAAAAATAATCAAAAATTGGGAAATGAAGAAGATGATGAAGCATGGTCGATTTGAGTTCTATGGGTATTAGGAGCTTATTGGTAAGTCGATAGGTGTAACCTTGTCCATTTGTTCGGGTCTCATTCTATTCTCATTTGTGCCATTTTACAATTGTTGCAAGTTATCGTTTCAATACTTTTATGTTTTGATTTTCATGTTTACTTGTTCCTTTGTTATTGTTCAATGTTATTACAAGTTTAAATAAGTAGTTAGTTCATTTAGAGTCACTTGTGCCTAGAATTGAAATGAATCGCTTAAAATGCAAATTTGACAAGTTTGTGTTTCTTGACCGTGATATTGAAGTTTATTGCTCATTTAGACTTAATATGTTATGATTAAATGTTTGGAATCTGCTTTTAGACTCAAATTCAAGAATACTTTGAAGTTCATGTGAAAGTGACATTAAAAGGAGTGATTGGATTTGTTGATAAGCATAGATTCCATTATCTATCTGTTGTTGTTTGCCATTGTTTTATGTTTACCTAGTGATAAATAGCTCAGGTTAGTCATAAAATCCAGTCTTTGTTCTTTCAAAAGTCAAATTCATCTTGATTCTGTCTTAAAGCATAACTGTTAGAGATTTAGATTACATAATCATGTATTTTAGCTTAAAACTTGTTAACCTAGCTCTAGATCATCTTATTACAGCTTATTATATCATATTAAGTCCATAGATTAAGTTTTAAATTCATTTTAGTCAACCTTTATGTTCTTGCAAAAAGTCAATTTTTCAAATAGCTGTTTTTGAATTAAATGTATAATTTTCTATAGGTTTCAATATTAAGTTTTAGCCTTAAACTTTCTAGGATGTTAAAATTTAGCTGCTAAACTTAAATATAAAAATACTAGTTTTCATTAACTCAGCTTATAAAGTACTTATTTTCTAGCTTATTTTGAGTAATTGCTTGGAAATCATGCCCCGAACCACGCTTATGGTGTCAAGTTAATGAGCTTGCATAAGCTTCATTACTTGACCCTAGCTTATGCATCTTATTGCTTTGTGTAGCCCTTGTGGTCTTTTGTTACTTGTATGCTTATTTTTACATTTTCGCTTTATTTAGATAGCTTAAGTTGACCCTTTATGTTGTCCTGATTTACTCCTTCCAATCAAGCAAACAAAGGAAGTGGAGTTGGTTTCATAGCTCATGAAAAGTTCCCTCATGAGCTAGAGCTTGTGATTTTAGCTTCTTGTGAAGTTATTCACCATACTCTAAGTCTCAAGATTGGTTGAGCTCTCATGAGCTTATTTGATAAGTCTTGTGAGCTTGTGTTTGCCCATTCCTCAGCTCAAACTATGAATTTGCTCCATTTTCACAAGCTCACACCAAGCTCATTTGTGATCTTAAGCTTGTGTGGCCTCGGCTTTTAGGAAGCCTAGCAACCAAACTTCATGATCCCGTGCTTCACTTTCACCTTGTAGCTTATTTACATAGGTCGCAAGTAGCTAGAACTTATCATCATTTCATCAAGATAACCGAGTATATTATAGCTTCTTCATAAGCTCACAAAAGCTTATCCCGCTGACCCACCTTGTGAAATTAGTCTTTTAAAAAGCTAACCAACTAGTTAATAAGGTCCAAAGTTTAAACCCATTTTGTAGCTTATCGAGTAGGTCAACTAGTTTTGTTTTGTCCCAAAACTCAAGATTCATCGACTCAAATAATGTCGAGTCAATGATTCATAAGCCCATTTTCCATAGCTTTTTCTCGATTTCATTAGCTGGGACCCAGGGTTGAACCTTGGCTTTTTAGAAAGCCCTTCTAACTAGCTTTTCAAATCGCCTTTTACTTTATACTCCAATGTCCCTAGTGTGCCCCACATTGGCCTAAAGTTAGCCATTTGGCCCGATTGGTTCCGAGTGTACCGGATTTGCTTATTTTGCTTATTTGAGCTTATTTGGTGAATCCAAAGGCACAAGCTTGTTTAAACTTGTTTATATTACATGTACTTACATACCCTTTTTCCTTTTGTTTCCTTTGTTGTTTATTCAAAGCTTATAAGCCAAACAAGGAGTTAAAAGCTCATCGCATAAGCTTATAAGCCAAGAATTGCTTATTTCTTTGTTTGAATAGCTTTTATTCATTATATGTACTTAATATCTCAGATATATTTATGTCCTTAAAAAATGTAAAAGCCCAAAACAAGCTTTTGTACAAATGCTAGCTTCTATGTGAACTTTAAGGCTTTTAAGTTATTCTGTTATGGAAATAAGCTCCAACAGAGCTTATTTCCATGTTTTGAAAAGTTGGTTTTATTAAAGTTCCATATTTTAGCTTGTTATAAAGTTTTGCAAAAGAAAATCAAAAATAAAATGTTTTGCAAAAGGGGTAGGCGTGCTCGAACCCGAGACCTCCCCTTATGAATGCGTTAGTGTGTACTGGATGCCAATTGCCCTGGGTCTTTGACCGGTCATATCATGCACACTTTAATACTTAACTACACCTTGTTCAATAAGTTTATTCGAGCTTAATAGCCTAATTCCAAATTATTTGAAACAAACTTTTTCAAGTTTTGTATTTTTCTTACCTTAGTATTAGTATAAAGTATTTTCTAAAAGTTGAGATTTTTCTTTATAGTTTTAGTATTTTTAATAATTTAATTAGTGTAAAACTTAATTAAATCATAATAAAAATATAAAAGTCAAAAAATATAATTTTTTCCTAAAATTTTCTTTTATCATATAGTATGTAAGAAAATTAGTTTTATACTCTTAGGCCTTTTATTTCTTAAAATTTACGTTTTTGCTTGCGCCCAAATGCCATTTTTGTAAGTAACGCTGCTTTCGCTTTTAAACAACGCTTTTAGATAATTTGAGTTTACGCTTTAGTTAAGATAGTTTATTTAAGTTATTTTATAAAATCATAAACGCTCATCGATCCGTAAAAATAGTGATAGCTTATTTAATAGATTTTAACTTTTTATCTCTTTTAATTTGCATTTAAGTCGCCAGACATGCAAATCTCTACCGTAGTTATAGGTCGTTTGTTTTATACGCTTACATTTTAGTTAAACGATGTTTGTATATCTTTACGCTTTTAGGTTTCGATTGTACGATTCTTAAATTGAATTAGTGCGACAGTAGCTATTACTATTCACATTCGGTGTTAGTCAATCGATTCCTTATCTTTCTATACTATATTCAATAATTCACAAGTCATTGTACCGTAACATCATGCCTCACCGTGACATAAACGATCCAAGGATATTTTTAATCCTTGGTAAACTTGTATTTTTCTCCCGGCCGCCGCCTCTTTATCATCTCGTTACTGCTGATCGCTCACAAGCGGTTGGCTCGCGTGACGGAGAAATAAAAGATGGGTAGTTCGGGAGGAATCAATTTTGCGCCACGCGGGGAGGCTAGTCACAGATTATGACTTGTATTTTGTACTTTGTTGAAATACCTATCCTTGTATGTAAATTACATATGCTTTATTTCATATAAACAATATAAAATACAAAAGATTTTATGGTTGAAATTTATCTCGTGCTTTGATTTGCATTTGATCACAATTTTCCTAATCTTGATATTCCTAGGTCTAAATTTTGGCTAAACACCATGTTTACACTAAAAAGGATTTATCAGGCTTAGTATAATTCCGGAATGTGATAGATTAGGTTTAAATCGCCATGTATTAAAAATCTCATTTAGGTTTCATTTTAGCCATTTCTTTGTATATATATAAAAGTTAAAAATGCAAAACATTTTTTCCTTTGCACACAACTTGCCCAGCTTGATAAGTCCCTCCATAACATTTGGTTGTTGGTCGTTACGCTTCTCGAGCTCTGTCGGACCATTCCCTTTCGAGGGGCGGTTGTTAGGAATTTCTTTGTACATATATGTATAAACCTAAAAATACAAAAATATTTTCCACTTTTTATAAAATCAAAATCAAAAGATTCTTCTCGCTTTTTCGAGTTTCTTTCTAAGATTCTTAGACTCATCTTAGTGATGATTATTCATAATTCATGAGTGGCAATCCCACCCAATTTCTCACCCATTCTTGGAGTGGCAATCCCACCCGCTTCCCATGAACAATTTAATTCGGGTCAAGTCAAGCTAGTGACTGTTATCAAAAACAAGCCACACAATATGGTTTTCACCCATATTTCTTTCTTTTTCCTTTCTACCACCTAAGTGTGGGGTTTGCCCCACATTTCGCATATAGATTTTAAAACTTTGGAAATTGTAAATACGTAAAAAATAAAATAATTGTTAGGTTTACCCCCACTTAGTTTTGAATATTGAGGACAATATTCATTTCTGCTGGGGAAATTTCGCGAATTTGATCATAAATGTACCCTTTAGTCCCTTTTTCCCCAAAATGGCCAAATTTTAAAATTTTTATTTAGTGGAAGTACTATGTACTAAACACAACAAATGGTAATCATCCACCATGTCTAACCCACATAAGGATTGGCTAATCCAGAGCAAACCGGCTCTTGGTAAAGATATATCAAATCCGCTTATGGCTTGCACTTGCTCAAAATTGTATGGTGTTCAACTCACCATATCCTTAAAAGTGAAGAGTCACTAGCCCGCAAGTTTATGGCTTGTGGTAAAGGCGTGGAAAATCCATAATTGGTAATCGGCTCACCAAAGATAATGTTGATAAATTATCTAAGAGTTGGCTAGTCCAGAGCAAACGGCTTTCGTAAAGACAAATCAAATCCGCTTACGCCTTATGATTTGCTCAAAATCATTTGGTTATCGTGTACCAAGGTTCTTACTTGAACCGAAACATTTGGCTACTCCGTATGATGGCTTTTGGTAAAGAGTTTTCAAATCCATTAAGTTTTAAATAAAAGATTGCTAGGACTAGCAATAGTTTAGTGTGTGATTTGATATGTGTCTAAACACACATATATTTGTATTGTATAAACCCACAAAACAACCAAAACACACAAATGACTCTCAAATGATACAAATTCATAAAATGTGTTTTTATGTGATTCAGTACAAAAGATTGAAAACAAGTGAAAATGATTAATTTCACAATAATTGTCATTTTCATCCTCAAGTTACTTAAATTGTCAAACTAGTCCTCGATCATTCCAAAACTTATAAAAGTCATAAAAGGTCCTTGGGATTTACAAGTTGTAATAAAATAATCCTTTGAAGTTTAAAACACAATTTACAACTTTAGTCCCTAAACTTTACAAAATGTCGAATCATCCCCTGGTTTTAAAAATGGAAAATATTCAAATTACACCTTGTACTATTCAAATGTGACATATTTGGTCCTTTATGATAAGTTTTGAGAAAATTACAAGTTTGGTCCCCGAAATTATAAAATTGACAATTTTGGTCCTCGACTTATAAATTTGGAATTTTATGTATTATTGGTCCTTGTACTAATCATTTATGGCAGGTTTAGTCCTTGGAATAACTTTGGGAAGCTTACAAGTTCAGCCTTTAACTTTGGCGAACTACAAAATTGGTCCTTGTGATGTTGCTTAAACAAACGGATACCCTTTATATCAAATCAGCCCAAATCCAACCCAAAACACAACCCGCCCGAATTTAAAAACAGAGAAACCGCAGACACTGCATCCCCTTCACCTCTCCCGCTTCTAAAACCACCATGGTTTCACCACTTTCCACCTCACCTATCTTATCCCCCACTGCTTTACATTCCTCCACCTCCACAACATCCCAAAGTGCATTAATTGCACTGAATCGCCTCTAAGCAACCTTTTAGACTTTTGGCGCAAAAGTTAAATGGATGGCTAGGATATGTTGCAGTTGATCCAAAGGCGATATTATTGATGGATTTGACCGAAAACTCAGCTGGAACTCGTAACATTATAAAAGAAAGAAGAAGGAGAAGGATACAACTACTTTTGGATTAGCCATTAGTCACGTAGTGTAATTTTACAAGCTTTCTTTAATTTAAATGTCATTTACGCTTTAAATGTTGTTATTTTACTTAAAATAGTGTAATGGAACTTAATTTTCGCTTTAATTGCAAGTTACTTTCAAGTTTCATATTTTGCTTTAATTTCTTTAAATTTTCAAGTCATTTTAATTTCAAGTTATTTAGCATTTTAATGACTTCTATAGCTTGCATAAGCTCTTGACAAAGCTCACTAGGCTATTAGAACCATTAAACTTGCTAGACCTTTTAAATTCGTAAAATCACTAAAAAAGAGAAAATGGAAAATAATCAAAATTGGGAAAATGAAGAAGATGATGAAGCATGGTTGATTTGGAGTTCTATGGGTATTAGGAGCTTATTGGTAAGTCGATAGGTGTAACCTTGTCCATTTGTTCGGGTCTCATCCTATTCTCATTTGTGCCATTTTTACAATTGTTGCAAGTTACTGTTTCAATACTTTTTATGTTTTGATTTTCATGTTTACTTGTTCCTTTGTTATTGTTCAATGTTATTACAAGTTTAAATAAGTAGTTAGTTCATTTAGAGTCACTTGTGCCTAGAATTGAAATGAATCAGTTAAAATGCAAATTTGACAAGTTTGTGTTTCTTGACTGTGATATTGAAGTTTATTGCTCATTTAGACTTAATATGTTATGATTAAATGTTTGGAACTGCTTTAGACTCAAATTCAAGAAATACTTTGAAGTTCATGTGAAAAGTGACATTAAAAGGAGTGATTGGATTTGCCGATAAGCATAGATTCCATTATCTATCTGTTGTTGTTTGCCATTGTTTTATGTTTACCTAGTGATAAATAGCTCGAAGTTAGTCATAAAATCCGCCTTTGTTCTTTCAAAAGTCAAATTCATCTTGATTCTGTCTTAAAGCATAATCATAGAGATTTAGATTACATAATCATGTATTTTAGCTTAAAACTTGTTAACCTAGCTCTAGATCATCTTATTACAACTTATTATATCATATTAAGTCCATAGATTAAGTTTTAAATTCATTTTAGTCAACCTTTATGTTCTTGCAAAAGTCAATTTTCAAATAATTGTTTTGAATTAAATGTATAATTTTCTATAGGTTTCAATATTAAGTTTTAGCCTTAAACTTTCTAGGATGTTAAAATTTAGTCGCTAAACTTAAATATAAAAATACTAGTTTTCATTAACTCAACATAAAGTACTTATTTTCTAGCTTATTTTGAGTACTGCTTGAAATCATGCCCCGAACCACGCTTATGGTGTCAAGTTAATGAGCTTGCATAAGCTTCATTACTTGACCCTAGCTTATGCATCTTCGTTTTGTGTAGCCCTTGTGGTCTTTTTGTTACTTGTATGCTTATTTTTACATTTTCGCTTATTTAGATAGCTTAAGTTGACCCTTTATGTTGTCCTGATTTACTCCTTCCATCAAGCAAACAAAGGAAGTGGAGTTGGTTTCATAGCTCATGAAAGTTCCCTCTGAGCTAGAGCTTGTGATTTTTAGCTTCTTGTGAAGTTATTCACCATACTCTAAGTCTCAAGATTGGTTGAGCTCTCATGAGCTTATTTGATAAGTCTTGTGAGCTTGTGTTTGCCCATTCCTCAGCTCAAACTATGAATTTGCTCCATTTTCACAAGCTCACACCAAGCTCATTTGTGATCTTAAGCTTGTGTGGCCCGGCTTTTTAGAAGCCTAGCAACCAAACTTCATGATCCTGTGCTTCACTTTCACCTTGTAGCTTATTTACATAGGCTGCAAGTAGCTAGAACTTATCATCATTTCATCAGTATAACTGAGTATATTATAGCTTCTTCATAAGCTCACAAAAAGCTTATCCTGTTGACCCAGCTTGTGAAATTAGTCTTTTTAAAAAAGCTAACCAGCTAGTTAATAAGGTCCAGTGCTTAAAACCCATTTTGTAGCTTATTGAGTAGGGCTGCAACTAGTTTTTGTTTTGTCCCAAAAACTCAGCATTCACTGACTCAGTGAATGCTGAGTCAATGATTCATAAGCCCATTTTCCATAGCTTTTTCTGATTTCATTAGTGGGACCCAAGGGCTGAACCTTGGCTTTTTAGAAAGCCCTTCTAACTAGCTTTTCAAATCAGCTTTTACTTTATACTTCCAATGTCCCTAGTGTGCCCCACATTGGCCTAAAGTTAGCCATTTGGCCTGATTGGTTCTGAGTGTCCTGGATTTGCTTATTTTGCTTATTTGAGCTTATTTGGTGAATCCAGTGGACAAGCTTGTTTAAACTTGTTTATATTACATGTACTTACATACCCTTTTTCCTTTTGTTTCCTTTGTTAAGCTTATTCAAAGCTTATAAGCCAAACAGTGAGTTAAAAGCTCACTGCATAAGCTTATAAGCCAAGAATTGCTTATTTCTTTGTTTGAATAGCTTTTTATTCATTATATGTACTTAATATCTGTATATATTTATGTCCTTAAAAACAGAAAAGCCCAAAACAAGCTTTTTGTACAAATGCTAGCTTCTATGTGAACTTTAAGGCTTTTTAAGCCATCTGTTATGGAAATAAGCTCCAACAGAGCTTATTTCCATGTTTTGAAAAAGTTGGTTTTATTAAAGTTCCATATTTTAGCTTGTTATAAAGTTTTGCAAAAGAAAATCAAAAAATAAAATGTTTTGCAAAAGGGGTAGGTGTGCTCGAACCCGAGACCTCCCTTATGAATGCGTTAGTGTGTACCGGATGCCAATTGCCCTTGGGTCTTTGACCGGTCATATCATGCACACTTTAATACTTAACTACACCTTGTTCAATAAGCTTATTCGAGCTTAATAGCTGAATTCCAAATTATTTGAAACAAATTTTTCAAGTTTTGTATTTTTCTTACCTTAGTATTAGTATAAAGTATTTTACGTAAAAGTTGAGATTTTTCTTTATAGTTTTAGTATTTTTAATAATTTAATTAGTGTAAAACTTAATTAAATCATAATAAAAAATATAAAAGTCAAAAAATATAATTTTTTTCCTAAAATTTTCTTTTATCATATAGTATGTAAGAAAATTAGTTTTATACTCTTAGGCCTTTTATTTCTTAAAATTTACGTTTTGCTTGCGCCCAAATACCATTTTTGTAAGTAACGCTGGTTTTCGTTTTAAACAACGTTTTTAGATAATTTGAGTTTACGTTTTAGTTAAGATAGTTTATTTAAGTTATTTTATAAAATCATAAACGTTCATCGATCTGTAAAAATAGTGATAGCGTTTATTTAATAGATTTTAACTTTTTTATCTCTTTTAATTTGCATTTAAGTCGCCTAGACATGCAAATCTCTACTGTAGTTATAGGTCGTTTGTTTTTATACGTTTACATTTTAGTTAAACGTATGTTTGTATATCTTTTACGTTTTTAGGTTTCGATTGTACGATTCTTAAATTGAATTAGCGCGATGTAGCTATTACTATTCACATTCGGTGTTAGTCAATCGATTCCTTATCTTTCTATACTATATTCAATAATTCACAAGTCATTGTACCGTAACATCATGCCTCACCAGGACATAAACGATCCAAGGATATTTTAATCCTTGGTAAACTTGTATTTTCTCCCGGTCACGCCTCTTTATCATCTCGTTACGGTTGATCGCTCACAAGCGGTTGGCTCGCGCGACGAGAAATAAAAGATGGGTAGTTCGGGAGGAATCGAGATCAACAAGTGGCGCCATCCGTGGGACCATTACTAAGAACTAAGAACTAGAATGACAAAGCAAGGAAATCAAAACCGGCGATCGCATGGTGACATACATGGGAAGAAGCGAAGAAGTGGGTCGGTTTCTAAACAAGCCTGCAGGACAACCAAATTTACTAGAAACAAAGGATCGTGCCCAGATCCGGTCTTCCCGACGGTGGAACCACGCCCGGGACAACCAAGGCCACTACAACCACCACTGGTGCGTAAGGTCCATCGCGCTCCTTTTACCACTCCACCCAATCGGTGCTAGAGACGGACCTCACAAAAGCACCAGACACACCTGACCGAAACAAGGGTCAAGTGGTAGAAACAAACACCCTTGCCTTAGAAGGGGTTGCGCCGGAACTAACGCCAAGTGATTTTATGTCTCAAAACTACGAAACCTTGGCTGCTCTCATGCAAGAGGAAGTAAAAAAGAGGTCAGGTTGGAATTTGCATGCCCGACTCGATTTCGGCCCAGAGTATGAGATATCTCCACCGCGCCATCAGAAGGAAAATCACGGAAGGGATAGCCGCCACCTCAAGATTTACCGTGATTAGGAGGAGAGTTGAGAATGATGAAGCGGCGGACATGCAATACCTTGGGGAACACGAAGAGATGGACGGGCGCACCAATGTCCACGCCAGCTTGGTAGTCGCAGGGTCCATGAGACTCTGGACGACGGTACTCTCTGAGGAAAGCCCAAGTGAAAGCCCTTCGCGCGAACTCGAGGACGATCGTCGCAAGCGCCGAAAGAGGAAAGATCGTCCTCCGTAACTCCTCGACAACTAGGACATCGAAACCGGCACTCGAAAGTCCAGGAGGATATATCGCGACCGTGAGGAGGACATATCCTTCCATGGCGCCGCCAAAAGGTAGATGCGCTCACCGGCGCATCGCTGATTTCTCGAAGATAAAAGGAGGCGCATGCCCGCCAATGTGAAAACCTATGATGGAACAGTGATCCAAACGATCACCTAAAAATTTTCAAATCGCTACCATCGAGAATCGGCCACACCGCGGGTGCCACATGTTCAATTCCACACTAGTAGGAAACGCACGAAATTGGTTAAGTAAGCTTCCACGCAGCATTGATGGCTTTGAAGAGTTATGGAAGGCGTCGCCTAAACTTCACTCAAAGGAAAAGTGCGCTAAAAACCCCGTCGAACTCGCTAGGGTAAAACAGTGCTGGGAATCTACGAGCTTATGTGGACGCTACAAAGATGAGTGCATACACGTTAAAGCATGCCCAAATACTAAAAATCTCGGGGTTCATGAATGGGATCAATAACCCGTAACTCATCAAAGGTCGAATGACAAAGTCCCCAAACCTTTGATGAACTTATGAAGCGCGAGGTCCTTTATCCAAGGAGAAGCGGCCGCAACGGACAGTAAGAAAGGTTACTCAAACTATAGGTCACAAGAACAACCTCGGAGACAATCCACTAACCAGAGTAACAACCGTAACAAGAACTACCGCGGCCAGGGGAGCGAACGGGATAATGACAGATATACCCCGCTAACTAAGACTCCAAAGGAGATATTCGCGATGGAAGGCACAAATTTCCCAAGACCCCCACCAATGCGCACCCCAGAGGATTGACACGTGGGTAGTGGATACTGTGACTATCATGGACAGAAGGGTCACACCACCAATGAATGTGTCCAATTACGCCAGCTAATTGATAAACTAGTAAAAGAAGGCAGATTGGACCATTTGGTTAAAAACATCAAGGAAGGAAAAGATAAGCAAAAGACTAGGAACAAGAAAGAAACACCTAAGGATAAGGATGATACCATATACATGATACAATCATGGCAGCGGATGACCAGCGTAAGATCGGCCGAAATTTTCCTGGAAGTTTAAATTCCCCACCTTGGTTGCGAACAACGCAGTGGTGGAACCGCTCACCATTGAAATCAACGCAGGGGGTCACGATACCCACCGCATGTATGTTGATGGGGGGCTTCATGATATAATGTATGAACATTGTTTCAAGCGATCACACCGAGATACGCAACCAACTCACCACCACAACGTCATTGATCGGTGTCACAGCGAAAAATATGGCCCATGGGGCAACACTTTGCTAGTCAATGTGGGTAATAAGGAGCACTCGACGACAGCCTGGATGACCTTTATGGTCATCAAATCCCCTTCGCCATACAATGGTGTTGGAATCACTCCTAAACTGTATTTCAAGTATTTATATTTCATATGTAATAGGTAGCTTATTATGGCCTTTATGTTTGTTTAAGGTCTAGCTTATGTAGAAGGCCCATAAGCTTAGGCCCAAGCCCATATAAGAAAGGATGGGAACTAGGAGTGTTGCCCTAGCTTCTCTCTATAAATATTTTGTAAACCCTCATTCGAGGGTTGGTTGTTCAAGTTATTCTCTTCACATATGCTCTACGCCAAAACCGTATTTTATATTGTGTGTGTGTGTTTTACTTGTTCATCCGCCTCTATCTCTTTCTATATTACTTGTGTTTGTAAAACTAGTGACCTAACGTGGTATCAATCGCCTACTAGTTGGGTGAATCGTGTTTGTTTTTGAAGTGGTTTCGTCCTCGCCTAAAACGCACCTTGATACTTTGGTTCGCTTAAAACTTGTTTTTACACTTTTAATCCAAGATTCTTGTACTTTCAACATTTTAAGGTGTTAAAATACTTGTTTTGGCAAAAGTTTCAACCTTTACGCGTGGATATACGCTTTTAAGCTTGTTTTTGTTCTTGGGTGTCGTTTCTACGCAGAACCCGCTTAGCCATTTTGGTACATCAAGTTTCACACTTTTGTGTTCTTTTGGTACTATTGAAGCTATTCCATAACAAAAATCGGTTTAGAAACACATTTGGGCAAAATCAAATTACGAGTAATCCCACGCGTATTGAAACCCTAAAATTACGCGTAAAGATTATCCTTGGTTTGATCTTCATTTTCATGGTTTATTCCGTGTTTTCTTACTTGGATAAGTCCGAAAATCGTTGACTTTGGATATCTTTGCACCGTGATAGTGTAAAAGATCATTTGGGCAAAACCCTAAACTTACGCGTGAAGCATAAGCTTCACGCCAGAAATCCTACGCATAAGATTCACTTTCCGTAAACTTAGGTCTACGACAAGGTAATCCTCACGCCTAACTTTCACGCCTAACTTTTGTCTACGATAACTTTAGTGTTTTTCCTACTTACGCCAGTAAGCTAAAACCCACGCCAGAACTCATTATTGTTACGTAACTTTGGTGTTTTTACGCATAAGTGCTACTTGGTTCTTGTCTTTTCTACGCCTAAGGTCACTTCATCAACAAAGGTTCATTCGACTACAAAGATCCATTTTACTACACAAGTTTAACAACATGTCTCAACCACCATACTCTAACTATTTCCCTCACACTTATAATCATCAACAACAACAACAATTAACTCCACAACATCAACAATGGAATCAACAACAAGCAATTTATCAACAACAATTTAATCAAGAACATACTCCACAAATTGGTGCAATTCCACCACCACAAATGATTCAAACACCGCCAAGTCTTCAAGTTCAACCCTACACAAACGATTTCAATCAACATCCATCAAGGAACACTATGAAGGAACCCACTTGGTTTGCAAAGATGTGTGAAGCTTTAAGCGACCAACAATCAATTGATGAAGTCGGATCACTTGATAGACCTCCAATGCTCACTCTGTGGAACTACGATCAATGGGTAATAAGGTTCTTTAGGTTTTGTGATCCAAGAAGCCACATGGAAAGTTCTTAAAGAAGGTTATCTTGAAGGCCCATTTGAGATGCCTCATGTCATTGTACCGGAGATCCAACTGCTGCTCCACCAAGAGATGAACAAACCAACATTGCTATCATTGCGGATCTAAATGCTACTGAACTTCTCCACTATGAAGTGATGAACTTGCAATGGAATACATCTTCTTAGGATTACCAAACCCAATTCTTCGTAGTGTTGATGCTCAAAAGACTCGCACAAAAATGCGGGATCATATTCGCCTTCTTATGGAAGGATCTCAGACTCAATCGGGAGGATTTGGAATCCAAAATTTACTTGGCTTATGAACACTTCATGATTGAACCCGAGAGACACTAGAGTCCTATCATCATCGATTTTGAGACATCATCAATGATGTGGATAAACACAACATCATCATGCCAAGAATTGCGAGTGAATACTAAGTTCACGAGTAGTCTTGGTCCTAAATGGGAGAAGTATGTCATTTTTCTCCGCGCGAAGAATATGCATCATTCTACTTATGGATTGTTGTACGATTACTTGAAGCCTCATGAAAAGGAAGTTGATTGGGAAAGGATTCTCCGTGCTCAAATTTCTAAACAATCGCATCCTGATAATCAACAACTTGCCTTGTATGCTCAATGAATTATCCTCTCAACCAAAGAACTCAACCAATCGCTTCAAACACACCTTCACAAAGAACAACCTCAACAAAATCAATTGGTTCCATACAAGAACAATGCTCAAGCATATGTCGTTGAAGCGATCGAGGAAATCGATCCATTCAAGCATTGCAACAAGGATTTGTGATGATTGCTAATGCTTTTGGTCATACACCAACAAATCTAACAATCGTATTCGTTCCTCATCTAACACACGGACTCAAGCTGTTGTGAACAATGGACGTGTTGAAGTTCGTAATCGTGATTATGGTCGCGGATGGGCGGTGGTCAAGGGTTTAATCTTTGTGGGTAGGAATAACAATGTAACTCAGTGGTGGAACAGAAATGCTCGTAATCGGTTAAATGGTCTTAGATGCTACAACCGCAATGAGAAGGACACTGGCTAATGCATGCCCAAAGCCAAGGACTAGGGCAATGCTTATTTCAAAGAGGCTTTACTTTTGGCTCTTAAGGATGAAGTCGGTGGATCTCTCACATACAAAGAATGAGCTTTATGGCGGATGCGCACTCGAGATGATGACATGGAGGACTTGCGTGCCAATGCAAATTGTTATGTTGATGGCTAATATGCAAGAGTTACACATGAGTGAAACAGGCCCGATGTATGACAATCGATGGCTTGTCTCGGTGCATTCAACAAACCATCATCATATCTCGAACTAATATCTCCATCAATATCTCGAATCGACGGCTCGAAATGTTCAAAATGAGTCATCTACATCTCATTCTCGCATTTTAAATAAACCCGTAGTCACATTTGACGATCAAGATGACCTTATGGTTTCCTTGATAATCAAATTGACTCGGGGTTATACTGAGGATCTAAATAATGATCATGTTGTGACTCACGTTGAACACGATGAACCTTGCCTCATCCGGATCTTGTTCTCATTACTTAAAGACCAACAATCCCAAATTGTCAATGTGTTGCATTAAATCAAACCTTAAAAGTAAAATGCATCATAACCAAGGATTTTGAATGCTTACAAATGCAACTCAACTTTTCAAAACTCAAGAAAACCGTGAAAAAGGTTTTGAAGCCGCTTTTGCAAAATCTCATCAAAACGAAAAATATTTAGAGAAGCAGATGCGTGATCTAGCCGCCTCAAGAATGCTTTGTCATTCGAAATAGAACAAGCTGAAACATGAACATAAAAAGCAAATTAACGCTCTCACCTTGGAAAATCAAAAGCTAAGGTCGAGTTGTTAACTTGTCAAAAGCCCTCCGTGATACAAAAAGCATTCAACGAATCGGGTAGATGACCTTCTCGAAGAAATTAGCGACTTGCAAAACAAACTTAAAGAGTTTAAACTGTTGTTTACAAACATGGTGAATCAAGAATACTATTGAAAAGTTTACCTTAAACCCAATCCAAAAGGATATGGAAAAATCTAGGCGATTACAAACCAAAGCTTTCACTAAAAACATTCAAACCAACTCCGAAGTTTCCAAGTAGAATACAAAATTGATAATACTATTATGAGTGTTGTTGAATATCATCGTCAAGAGGAATTAGATGCGTAAGACGAGAGTCGATCAAAATTAAAAACGTTGTTTACAACAAACCTTTTAATTATAAAACGCGTCACTTTCGTCACCAACGGATTCTTCTAACACACCAAGGGTTATCATCAAACACCGAGTCTTCTAATGTTAATCCCAAAGCAGTTATGCACAAACTTATGGTCCTTTACCTTCAATTAGTGAAGTAAACTCAAAACCCGAAAATCGAAATATTCTTAGATATTTTGACATTTTCATGGTCGACCTCAAAATTTTACAACATGAGATAGAATATCGCTCAAATCAAAATTGAACACTTTCAATCGCCTCGCGCGAGAACAAAGAGACATTTTTCGGAAAAATATTTTACCTAATGTTAAAAACTTGAAAAGTTGTGCATTAGCCCGGAACGGATTTTCATAAGGAACTTGAACTATGAAGGTCGTTTTCGAGAAAATGAAACATCTATTTCTAATACTAAACGTAAAAGAAACTTTTGAGAAAAGATGTTGATCAACTCTTAGAAGATGTTATCTCAGGTCGATATCCATAATGTTGTGTTATTCTATTCTTTGCCATATGCATCCGATTATATCTCTGCGATATTGTTGAAAATGTTGTAACTGTGAGAACACCGATAATGTGCTTCAAATCGAGTCTTTAAAAGCGAAAATAAACGACACTCAACGAAATTTACAATGCCAAACGTCGCCTTCATTGGTGTGAAAAAGATATTCACAATCATCAACTTAGTTTTCAAAAGAAACTCGCTCGCTTGAATGCAAAATCTTCGATCCTAAAATTAAGCAATCTGGATGATCAAAACGTGTCTTTGAAAAGTCAAATCTCAAAATATGAACAAAAACTTTCAAAAGTTAAACAGAATATGGTGTCATATTTGATTTTCTCAATAAGACTCGTCATGAAGCATCAACCGAACTTGATCACTATCTTGCTCACACTAGAGAAGTCATGAATTTTCTTTGGTAATATTCGCTCAAAATCAAGACTTGATTCACACTATCTCTAAGTTAAGAGAAATGTTAGTAAAGTATGAACAACTTCCGCCACCGTGATTAAGAGATTAGCACCACCACACTTAGTAATCGTGAACCTAGAATCCCCACCGCCAAATCACAAGTTGCTAATGTGTTTCCCTCATCGAACAGAATAGTTGCGTTTTTCCAAACGTCCGCACTTCACAGCCTAGGAGCACTCAATCGAAGAATAGGAAGTTGCGACCTAAGAAAAGATCAATAAGGAATGCTAAAGTAGAAGAACACCCTAGGACTCGAATAAGACTCATGTTGCTTCCACTATAGATGTTGCGTCTGCAAATGTAATAGAAATAGTGATGTAACGAATGCTAAACCATTAAGCACTTTTGATATTCAACCGATGCACCTTGTGATATTTGCCGTAAAAGTATGAATTCGATTGTCATGACAAATGTGTTGCTAAAGCTATCATCTCGATTACGGAATCCTAAGAACCGAATACCTCTAGGCCCATTAATCGCCTAAGTCTCTGGCTTGGTAAACCGCCTTCTTTAGAGTCTAAGGCATGTGTTGTTATCCTCGTAGCTCCGCCACCTTCTAAGAATGTAGTACCACCTAGTGAATTCACTAAGACTAAAGCAAAGAGTAGTTATAGATGGCAAGAATGGATATATAACACACTAGGATTTAAATGGATGCCTAAAATTATTAATGTGTGTATGTCTAATATACCTTGAACCCTCTAACATTTCGGGTTCCACATCTACTTCTATTCCATCCGTGTCGCCGTGTAATGCAGTGATACGATCATTCTCTCGGATTGTTGATAGCGGATGTTCCCGACACACGACAGTAACCTTAAACTGTTATCAAACTTTATTGCAAAGTTCGTTGGCACCGTCGTGTTCGGGAATGATCACTTCAGCAGCTATCATGGGCTACGAGACTATGTTAATGGGAACATCAAAATCGCAGGTTTACTATGTGGAAGGCCTCGGTCACAATCTGTTTTCGAGGGTCAATTTTGTGATGGAGATTTGGAGGTTGATTTCGTGGAGAAAACTTATTTCATTCGTGATCTACATGGAAATGACCTTATGTCCTACCACGTAATTCTAGTCTCTACACTATCTCTATGCAACACATGGTTGCTTCCTCCCATCCGCTTACTCTCAAAGGCAACATCTACAAAATCACGCTATGGAACCGCCGTCTCTCACATCTAAACTTTCAAACCATCACCAACCTTGCTCGACACAAACTAGTTGAAGGACTCCCACGATTCCGGTATTCAAAAGATCATCTTTGCTCGACCATGAACAAGGAAAAGCACTGTGCTCATTTTCCTTCAAAGGTGGAACATGACTCTCGAAGATGTGCTTCACCTTCTTCACATGGATTTGTGTGGCCCAATCCGCGTGCAAACGATCAATGGCAAACGCTACATCTTAGTAATTGTTGATGGTTACTCACGATGGACTTGGGTCTACTTTCTTCAAGCAAAGACCAAGCTCCACAAATGATCATCACCTTTCTCAAAAAATACAAGTTCGACTCCGCAACACCGCCGGGATAATCAAAAGCAAAAAGGAACCGAATTTGTTAACAAAATCCTTCGAGAATTCTATGAGAAAGTGGGAATTCAAAGATCAAACATCTATTGCGTACACCGAACAAAACGGAGTTGTTGAAAGACGAAACCGAACGTTAGTGGAAGCTGCAAGAACAATGTTAATCAATGCTAAACTTCCAGACACTTATGGGCGTGTCGATTCATCGCATGCTATACTCAAAACCATTCTATGATCACAAAACGCCACAACAAAACACCTTTCGAGCTTGTCCACAACTATAAACCTAACCTCAAACACTTTCATGTATTTGGATCCCTTTGCTATCCGAATAATGATCGTGATGATTTTGGAAAGCTCAAAGCCAAAGTCGATATTGGAGTCTTTATTGGATACTTGTGACAATTCTAAAGGTTTCCGAACTGGAATCGTCGAACTAAGGAGGTAATGAAAACGATTCATGCTCATTTTGATGAACTCACGGACATGGCTTCGAGTATAACAACTTACAACCCGTCACAACCGCTTAAACTTCCTCAACCCCATCATCACCGAATAAAGCCCCGCCTAACTCGTCAACAAATGGAAAGGTTATTTGCTCCTCGCTCGTGACGATATTGATGAACGTGCTCGTGTGTATCCATGCTCACCGCACAACCCGATAATATTCCTATACCGACACACTGCTACAACAACCATCGTTGAAGATGCACCTACACCAGCTTGACTCCAACACAACAGCTGAACACACCGCTTCCACAATGATGAACAAGGCGATGATATTCTCAATGAAGTACCCCACCGCAGATTTTGATCCAAATCGTTCTTCAACACGTTTGCTAATGAGATCGCGCACGGATGTCGCGAATCTTCAACAAACCATTTGAATCCTCGAATCGCACAATGTATACCAACATCAACCTCTACACACCGATGGACAAAGACCATCCTCGGCTAACATTATTGGCAACCCGAATCAATCGATCGTTACGAGACAACGTCTTCACACGATGGTGAACATTGCATTTATGCACTCATTGTCTCGCCAACTGAGCCTAAAAACATTAAAGACGCAATGACTAAAGACAACTGGATTGAATCCATGCAGAAGAACTCAACCAATTCAAACGTCTTGAAGTATGGGAACGGTTGAAAGACCAGCGGGTATATGTCATTGGTCTAAAATGGATTTGAAAACAAATTGATGTCAAGGAAACGTCATCCGAAACAAGTCACGCCTAGTTGCTAAGGGTTATCGTCGGGAAGAGGAATAGACTTTGAAGAATCATTTGATCCGGTTGCTCGCCTTGAGGTCGTTCGATATTTCGCGCGTTCGCTCATATGAATATGATGGTCTTTCAAATGGATGTCAAAAGCTGCGCTTCTCAACGGACAAGCTGAAAAACGGTTTATGTCACCAACCCGACGGATTCGTTAATCCAGTGCCCGAACCATGTCTACAAACCGAACAAAGCTCTTTATGGTCTCAAACAAGCCCCTGCATGGTACGATAAGCTATCATCTTTCCTCATTGCTAATAATTTCACCAAAGGCTCGATTGACCCAACTCTTTTATACAATATCACGGGCACATATCTTAATTGTTCAAATTTACGTGGATGACATCATTTTGGGTCTACACATAAAACGTTTTCAACCGCTTTTGCAAAACTAATGAAGAAATTTTTGAAATGTCCATGATGGGTGAACTCACGTTCTTTCTAGGACCGCAAGTTCATCAATCACCCGTGGTATTTTCTTGAGTCACCCAAATATGCCCTTGAATTGTTAAACAAATTTGGAATGAAAACCATGATACTTATGCCACACCAATGACTCATACCAAGAAGCTAGACGCGATTTACATGGGAAATTAGTTGACCCTACCAAATACCAAAGTATTATTGGGTCTCTCATGTATCTAACAACAGCGACCTAATATTGTCTTTGCCGCTTATCTATGCTCCCGCTATCGATCGCGACCAACCGAAACCCACCTCTCGAGGCAAAAGAATTCTCCGATACATCAAGGGAACCATTAACTTGGGGATTGGTATCCGGATTCTCGGTTTTGAACTAATCGCTTTTAGAAGACGATCACGCAGGATGCTTAGACTCAAGGAAGAGTACTTGAGAGCTCTACAATTTCTTGGTGATAAACCGGTGTCTTGGCAATCAAAGAAGCGTGATTGTACATCGTCGTCATCAACCGGGCGTAATATGTAGCCATGTCCGCGTGTTGTGGTCAAGTCATCCGGATGAGAACACAACTCAAAGACTATGGTTACGTGTTCGATGTAATCCGATGTCTTTGCGACAATCGGAGTGCCATTGCGATCTCGTGCAACCCGCTTCAACACTCAAATCAAAGCACATCGATCTTCGCTATCATTTCATCAAGGACCACGTGGAGCAGTACCGTTGAATTATACTTTGTGGTACCGAATATCAATTGGCGATCTGCTCACCAAAGCCTTGCCTCCCGCTAGGTTTAATGAGTTAGTCCACGGATTGGTATGAGGTGTTTGACTCAAGAGGAATTGGATGACCTCTTAAAACAGTCTTAAAACCCATCAAACACCAAAACATCCTTTGTAAATAAATTTTTCAAAACAAAATACAAAAATATAAAACCCGATAAAATCAAAAATATTCTTCTAATCTACTTTTCTTTCAACATTGCAAGTACATTTCTTCCGTCAACACCTAATCATTCTAAATTCGGTATTTTTCCGATCAAGTGTTGAGGGAGAAATCAAAACTTTAACTGCTTCAAAACATCTGTACTTGCATGTTATCTTACCTCGGTTGTTTCTTTTAACAAATGGTGGTGAATCTTACGGTACAATGACACCCTTGGACTTAAATTAATAACCTTTCATTATTTTCTCAAGTCGGGGGAGTGTCGTCATGTTTCTTTCCTAAAAATCTTTGTTTGGTAACCAAAATGGAAGTTAAATGGCTTTGTTTGAAAAAGGAAAAGGTGGAGGACTAAAACCATCAAAAGTTAAAGTTACTTTTAATAAAAACTCTTCCCGCCTACTTCTTCACTTCTCATTTATTACACTCAACTTTTCATCTACGCCTAAGAATCAATCAAGATATCCGTGTTTTTGATCTTCACTTTGTAAGTTGTTTTGTGATCTTAACATGTTTTTAAACTAAGGTTTTCAATATCATGCAAATCCTACGGTTAAAAATTATGTTACGCGTGATTATGTGTTCTACGCATAAGCGTATGAACACACAATCATTGTGTGGACGTTTGCGGTTAAAAAGAATGTGTCAAAACGTTTTAAATACATCAAGGATATCCTTTTAACCATCAAAACTCCACCCAGAAACACTTATCAATGAGTTTTGAAAATTAGGGTTTATGTGTCGATTTGGGTTTTTTCCAAATGTGAAGTGTTTTGGCATAAAAGATTGTTAGGATATAGTCTTAAGATGATGAATTGATGATTTCCATGCTCTATAACCACCCAGAAACACTAATTGTGTCGAAATTAGAAATTAGGGTTTAAGGTTCTTGAGTTTGGGTATTTTTGATTCACCGCAAACTAAGTGTTAAAACTTGGTTACTATACTCTCACAACATCTAAGACATACCGTAAAAACTTTGGTGCATATTCTATGGCTAAAATTCATACGTAGAGACTTAGGGTTTTAAACTACGCGTAAGGTTTTCTACGCTTAAATGTTTATATGAGCAATTGTGTTTTGATCTCATCATAAAATGAATGTTATGTGTCAAAATTGATGATATGATGCTTTGTTTCGTGCTTGCTACTCTTAAAATTCAGAATCAAGGTTGTTGTAACTCTACGCATAAGGATCACCTTACGCGTAGCATGTTATGCGTAAGATTAGTCTTCACGCGTAGTTTTTACGCATAAGGTTCTACATATGGGACCACGCGTATCCTGTGAAGGATATGCGTGTGATGACCTCACGCATAAGGTCAACTCTTACGAGTAGCCTTACGCGTAAGGTTAATATATGCCCACGCCGTAACCTCTACGCATAAGGTCCAATTTTTCTTACACGTAATATTTCTTACGCTGTAAGTTAGGATCCTACAAGTAAGTTTACGCCACGCATATCATTTCCGCGTCACGCATAACTTTACCCATCCTACGCATAAGCCTAGATCATACCTTCGTTATGAATTATTACGACTTGTAAATAAACTAATCATATCGTCACTAATCCAATAATGTCACTAATAAATCTAAAACGTTTGAGATGTTGTGAACCATAAGTGATAACATAAACTTTAAAACTTGAAGTTAACTAACTCACAAAACATTTCACGACGTCATTGGACATACAAGTGACTTAGGACTCGTAACAATCTTTAACACTGTACATTCAATAACTAGACAATAAGACCTTCTGTTGACTAACATTATGTCTTTCGATACGTTGGTTCTTTTGGCTAATGTTATTTCGCATCACGATATGGTCGAACAAATGAATGTGGATGCATCGAAGTTCTCTCATTGTCGATATCTATCCTTATGGCTATCCAATGAAGATAGGAAAGAATAATCTCCGTGTTGACTTTGACACCCTCACTTGCTCGAGTCTTACGTGTTTAATTGCTATTGATATTACGAGGACTCATCCGTATCGAATATGCTCACTCACTCGCAACTGTTCACGAGATCTACATCCGCAGCTTCGGAACACTATGGAAAGGGTCAAAGACGACGATCACGCGACGGTGACTCGATCACAAACAAGTCACCATTACACTGCGACTTAAGGGCTATTCTCCTAATTCACAAGTCGAACCAACCAAACTATATGCCACACCGTGAAGAGCTCACTCTCCAATTCTTAATCGATATCGGTTATGACGAGGCTACAAGAGTAATCACCAAGCATTCTTACGTAGAGCTTAAGAGTATTCCTCAACCATGGAGAACTCTCTACATGATCATCACCAAGTCTCATTTACAGTCGTGGCGGTGGCTATGAGCATCCTAAGCTCATGGAACTGCAAATATTTTGGGCATTGGTCAACATGAAACACATCGCTATCGAAGCTCGATTTGGGATGACATGATGTTATTTCTTAACAAGCTTGGCTCAAAGATTCCCTACATCGGATATACTAAACTGTTGATCCGTAGAGCACTTGGACTTCATCCCGATATTCCCAAGAGGCTCAATGACCCCGACAATCACGATATGTTGATTTGAGCCTATTCTATCTTTCGAATCAAGGAATCGTCTACAAAGAAACAAGGTGTCAGTGTTGCGATTTCCTTGGCGAAGATGTCGAAAGCTCGAAGCGTACAAAAGGTATCCGGGCGCTTAGACAAGGCAAAGTTGGTTATCTCGACGAAAAATCTTCGGAACACCTGTAAGGAGAACCGAAAGAGGAAGTGCAGAAGCGCAACAAGTCTCGTGAGTCAAAGGAAGTTTCCGGGAATCCTCCTTCTAAAAGGATTGTTCCCGTAAAGGAAGCCGAACCTATTCCCACACTTGAACCGCAAAGAAAGCTTGTGGACAAGAGCTCAAGATCTTGACACGGATAAAGAGGTTCATTACTCAGAATCGCAACGAAGCACACGCCTCGAGAGCAAAACCTCCAAGTCCTCCAAATTGTCCAAGGAAAATGGAAGACTCAAAGAATTGTACCCTATGATGAGAGCTCAAGAAGAAGAAGACCAACTGGATAAATCATACGGGAAGAAGTATAAAGTCGTCGACATCTTCAAAAGGTCAAGAATTTGCTAAAGACCAAATGGGTGGCCCGGTGGGTCAAGTGGTGTTGCTCAATCTTCACCAACTCCCGATGCGGTTAATCAACCCGATAAGGGAGTCGGTGCCACCACTCTTGTGCAACAACAAAAGCCAGCAGAGGATACTATTGTATATGATTTTGAGGAACCGGCCGAGAAAGATAAAGATGTCACTTACGATGATGTGCTCGGATAGTCCTACACGCTCACGTATGGAAACTTCGAACCACCAAAGGACCGGAATCTCCTCACATCTCATCATCATCGATTCTTCGTCTCATTCATCACAACCACCATCCAAGAAGTCAACCAAATCATCATCCAAACCGTGAAGAAACCACCTAAATCTTGGGTTTCTCATGCTCATGAACGGATTGCCAAAGTCAGAAAACAAGTCGAAAGAAAAACGTGCTTAACAACAAGTTGAATTTCTTTCTTGATCACATACAAACATCTGTATAACGAGCATGACAAGATGCAAGAAGAAAGGAAGTTTATCCAGAATTCATGAAAGATCATCGTAAAGAGGAACTGAATGAAATGATTGAAGGCTACACTCAAAAGTACCTTCGTGGATATCGTTCCTAAAGTCCAAAAGGAACCGAGAAGACAACAAGAGATCATACCCACAAGTTTCTTCTCGACCTTTGTCCCGGTGTGACTAGAGAAGTATTTTCGAAAACTCACCCCTAACATCGTCGCATTGGTTAAACATACAATGGCCAAAGAAGTCGATCTCTCGAATACGGGTTAATCGCTAAACTAGTGATGCAAATGTCAAAGCAATGGAACGTTTACTTCGGATGAAGCTAAATTTTTCAAGGTCTACTTGCTTTTCAACTCATATTATCATGCAAGGAGTCACCGATCAATCCAAACGACCAAGAGATGACGATGATAAGGACAAGGACTCTGCATCTAAGCGTCGGAAATGTCGGTGAATCTTCGTCTATGCAACCCCACCTCAACGGACTCCTTCTCAACGAAGATCACCTCCTCGCTCTTCAACCGATAAACCTCGGGGCGATTCGAGTTACCACCCTGACTCAAAAACCGATGATCACTTTGAATATACGGGTGGTGACGATGAAGAGGTCCTGAGCCCCAACAACAACCCACCTCTCCCAAACAAGGACATAAACCAAATCATCATCTAAGCCTTGAAAAGAAGAAGAAGACGCTTCATCACGGCGTCATATCATGGCTAGATGACGATAAAATCAAGAATTTGAATGGTTTGCTACACTTGTTAACAACACTCCCTACCCTCAAGAAGGTCAAGAATTGGTGAGCGGTAGTACCTTGGAGCATGCAAAGATTTTGCAAGAAAGGTTCCGTGTGAAGAAGATGACCAATCAATTGAAGCGCATCAAGAATGAAGCATTCCTACTTTTGAAAGACAGCTCGGAAAGTGCAATCGAGGTTGAATATCACCTTGAAAACATTGCTCGAGCCATGTCTAATAACATGGATTGGCTCAACCCGAAGCAAACATCGACTTCACCAAGCGGGACAATCCTCCATATTACACCGATGGTCTCGACCTCTACCTACCATTGGCCAACTGATCGACCTAAGTTCCTTTCGGACATTTCTTCAACAAAGACTTAGATTTTCTTCAACACGGTGGCGATGGTTCAAGGAAATACGCTACATCTCGACACTTCCATTCCTGCCGCCATATACTCGATTGTATAGCCATCGAGGAACGTGCTACCCACATGTTCTCCGACAAAGTGGTAGCGTATGACCAAGATGCAATGTATGGGATTCACCATTGGCGGGCGCGAAGAATCTACTACGTGTCGCTTGGTCCGTAAGTCTCAACATGCGGTGTTCGATTACTAAAAGTATCGTGGCCATCCAACATGTTGGTCTATCGTCTAAATGGGACTACACTTTTCTCAAGAAGATTGTGGTCAAAAGACAATCTGAAAGGGACTATGCATTCTCTGAAGCTAACTTTGAGAATTTGAACATCAACGATATTGAAGACATGTACCTTGCCAAAGTTCAAGGTCGCATGAGACAATTTCAAGCTGAAGTACAACGTGAATTCATCAAATCACTGCTCATCTTCATCATACGCATAGTCATCAAAGAACGTGTTGAAGATCTTGACTTGCCGTTGAATCATATCGTAAACGTGTCAACTTTACTCCACCACGCTTGATCTTCCCGATATCAACCAGCTATCACAATTAACGCTCATCGACAAACCGTTTGGTGTCGTTTATCGCAGATGAACTTCATCGCAATTGCTTGATGGCGTGTAATGAGCTTCACAAATTTGGAGATCATACTCAAAGATGGTTAGGGACGGATTAGCTTATCGATTGAAGGATATACGTGAAAACATTGGGAACCCTAAGCGATGGAATTCTCGGGATCGGAGGAATGTGAGAAGAATCATCACCATGATTGATGAACGGTTGTTCGGAAGGGATTAGTTGAACGTTGGAAAGTTTTGTTGGTGGTCGACCGGGATCAACATCACCGCTATCAACGCCTGCTCGTACTCACGGAACATCACCGCACTTCGGTACTCCTTGATTTGGTTCTTTCATTTAAAATTTTGGATGTATGATGATATATGTCAATGGCTTGTGCACACATAACGATGTACAACCCGTAATTGTCAAGAAAGGACCACGTGGTACACCTCGCCACAATCCTTATAAAAGGAGCGAAAGCTTCTTATTTTTGAGTAAAACCTATAAAACCTTTCATTTTCAAGGTTTTGCTCAAAACACAAGTACTTCCCCGTATGATTTTCAAAACCTCAACCGCTTATATCACTTGTTGAGGGGAGTATTTGATTTAAAACTTTGTTCACAAATTGTTCATAGTGGTCATCTTCCGCAACACTCGAAATGGTCATATTTATTGTCAACCGTTCAAAAATAACATTTTTTATGCCATTTTGAGGGAGAAAATTGTGTGATAAAAATATGTTGTGAAAAATGCAAATGAATCATGTACTTTCAGACTTAACCAACGTAATTGACGGTACTAAACTGTTTGTAACTCGAAAAGACTTGTCCCAGACGGGTAATAATTTCAAACTAGTTCGCTAGTAATGTAAACGTGTCTCGCAAAGGACTTGTCCGAGTAGAATGTACCATTCGAGAAACTCTTGATCGACATGAACTCGACGGGTATGACAACCTTTCGAGGTTTGTCTACACCTTCAAGGTAGTTATTGGAGTTAGTTGTCACCTAAAACCGACAATGTAACTCTTTAACTACATAACGTAACCGTGTCTCATGGGGATTGTCTATCTCGAGTGGATCAATTCAAAATGTGCGCTCTTTCCTCACTGTGCATTTAACCATTAAAACTATTAAGCACATGTGGAGGGGAGTATTTATGCAAAACTTTATCTCTCACAATGGTTCAAACATGTTTTCATTTACAAACCATTTGAGAGATTTTTCACAAGCCGTGGTTTTAATGGCAACATAGGTTAGTCATGGAGTTATAAGGTGACTAAGGCTAGGAATAACGTCTCTCGATCCGCCAGAGCCGGAGGATCTACCCAAGGACACTACCATTAGTTAGTGTTAGAAGTCCTTAGGAATGATTGTAAAAGGAGAAAATGAGAATCGGAGAAAGAAGGAGTTGAAGAATCAAATAGAAATGTAAAGTAAAGGGTGAAAAGAAACACCCCCGATTATTCAACTTAGGGCGCATACACGGGTTCAATTCATATACTCTTGATTGTCACTTAGTGACACCGTATTGAAGATTAAAAGTCTTCATGGACCCGATGGCGCACGCACTAAACCTTCTTAGCCACTCAAGTTTCTCTCAACGAAACTTGTTTCATTCTCACAGGGAACCCTCGTAAACTATTGGCTTTCTCTTAGAGATCGTTGGTATTGAAGAGAGACCTCTCCCTAGTCTCCGCCAGAAAACCAAAACGCACTATTGAGTCTAGAGCCACGAGATTCATCAAAAGATCTCTTAGGAACACTTGACATTTCATCACTTGTTGATCAACAAATAAGATCTTGATGATTCGGTGGTTCATATCGAGTCCTTCACGGATCTTAGCAACTGTCGAGAACATTTATGAGAGGTTCACTGCATGATTCTCGGTGATTGAATGGAAACTCCGTCGGGGTCAACATCAAACGACCACGACGGTCACTCACGGTAACTCCCGTGGATTACGCCGTGTGTCTCAAACAGTCTCTGATCGTGAGGTGATGCTTGGTGTACCTCGGTGACTCATCTGAATGTAGATGTACTTGATTTTGCATCGCGTTATCTCACTTGTGGGACTCAGTTCGAGAACGGCCTTTGTAAGAATTAGGTTGTGTTTTCACACTATGTCGTTAACACTCTCGAGTTCAAACTTGTAAGTCTTAGAAACCGCTTATTACTAACCGTTTGAAATGTTTTCTTCTTATGGAAGCTCCGGGCGGAATGATCGTCTTGATTCTTCTCATGCTCACGCCAACATCATCACTAATGGAAGTTCTATTCGAATGCAACACAATAGTCGAATGATTCTTCATCAAATCAAAGAATCTACAAATTCAAAGACTTAAAGAACTTCATCGTAGATTGATTTCCAACATCAAAGAGCGTGTGAGCATGTTCAAGAATGACGATGAGACCTGGAGCGTGAAGGCACTGAAAGCGAGACTTGATGCGCATAACAACATACTATCACTTCCACCACAAAGAACAATGTTCAAAGAACAAAGTTTAAGATGACGTCAAAGCATAATCTGTTCAAAGATAACAATCTCTCTACCTTTGGGAGATTGTTCAAATCAAGGCAATTCCTCTCACAAGAAAGAAGAATGTCGAAGACTTGAGCTACTATTACATCAACGCCTTCACCGCTTACATTCATATATACTTGAGGGAGATTGTTGGAATCACTCCTAAACTGTATTTCAAGTATTTATATTTCATATGTAATAGGTAGCTTATTATGGCCTTTATGTTTGTTTAAGGTCTAGCTTATGTAGAAGGCCCATAAGCTTAGGCCCAAGCCCATATAAGAAAGGATGGGAACTAGGAGTGTTGCCCTAGCTTCTCTCCTATAAATACTCTTGTAAACCCTCATTTGAGGGTTGGTTGTTCAAGTTATTCTCTTCACATATGCTTGATCTGTGCTAAACCGTCAAGTCTAATCACACAAGCTGGCCACTTGTGAATGGCCAACCGTAACAGACTTAAAACAGCTTAAGCACAAATACAATGAAGTCCTGGAGAATAGAATGAATTCCGGGTCGTTTAGTCCCACGGAGACTCAATGGTGTGTAAACACTTGATCGACGATAGAATGATCACTAATGATAGTGATCGATAAGGATTTTGATGGAAAATTACACTCCTGAAAAAGTTTATAAATTAAAGCGACTTAAATACAAATTAAGAAAATTAAAAAGATAAAATATATTAAATAAACGCTATCACTATATTTACAATGATGTTTTTGTGATTTTTAAAATAAAATGACTTAAATAAACTATTTTATTTAAAACGTAAACTTAAAGTATCTAAAAACGTGACTTAAAAAGAAAATGTGCGTTAAATATAAAAATTACGCTGGAGCGCAAGACAAAACGTAAAATTTATGAAATAAAAGTCCTACGAATGTAAAACAATTTTCTTACGTACTATATGATAAAAGAAAATTTTAGAAAAAAGATTTATATTTTTAGACTTTTATATTTTTATTATGAATTAAATAAGATTTTACACTAATTAAATGTTTAAAAATACTAAAACAAATGAGAAAATCGAAACTTTTTGTAAAATACTTAATACTAATACAATTTTATAAAAATACAAAAGCGAAAAAACTAGTCTTATTAAGCTACAAATAAGCTAAATGGGCGTATAAGCTAATATGACAAAGTGTACTTATATATTAGATGTTGCAAAATAAAACCAAGACAAGTCCCAAGGGCAATTGGTATCCGGTACCCTTCTAACACGTTCCAAGGGGAGGTCTCGGGTTCGAGCCCACCTACCCCCTTTTGCAAAATATTTTTATTTTTGAACTTTTATTTTGAAAATGATTAAGCTAATGTTAATAAGCAAATATTATAACTACAACTTTTATAAAACTACCAATAAGCTCGGTTTGAGCTTAAGTTTTCTTAACGTTGGCTTAATTTGGAAATAAGCACAAGGTTTAAGCCAAATGGCTATTAAGCTACTTAACAAGCTAATGATGACCGAAAATAAGCTAGCCAATGGTTATAAGCTAGAATGACAACTAAATAAGCATAATAGCGATAATAAGCACTAACAAGCTACAAATAAGCAAAAGCTTAAACTAAATTATGCGAGGTCTTGTTGGTTTCACTGGGCACTTTCTATATCAAATTTAAGCAATCGTAATAAGCTACAAATGGAAAATAAACACTGCAATTAATAAGTTGACCAAGTGAGCTTTCCAGAACTAAGTTACAAAGTTTGGTTTCACAAATAAGCTCTTGAGAAGCTTTTGAAAATCTTGAAAACACAACGATTCTTGGTACACTTAGACAAAATGGACGATCTAAAAGCAATTGCAGGCTAAGCAAATAAGCTAGGATTGGAAAATAAGCTCTTGAAACCTTGAGTTAGCTAGGTGAGATTCTCAAAAGCTAAGTTACATAAGCTAAAGCTATCTAATGAGCTCTCTGAGCTTGTGAAATGAGCTACCAAATGCATGCACGGGACATGTTTTCGCACTAGGTGTTCAAAATAAGCTAAGTAAAAGGACTTTATAAGCTAATTGAGGCCGAACTAGTATTTTTATAATTAAGTTTAGCAACTAAAATTTAATAGTCCAAAAGCTTTTAAGCTAAAACTCAATATTAAGCACACTAAAATCATCTATTTAATTCAAAACGACCAAATGAAGATTTTGACTTTTATAAAACCAAAGAAGTTGACTTATATGAATTTGTAATCAATACTACTTCTGAATATGTTGTAATAAGCTATGATAAGATGATTTTGAGCTAAAGTTTCAAGTTTTAAGCTAATGTGATGAGAATTGCATCTCAAAATCCTAACGATGGTAGACACAGGATGAACTTAAGTCGATTTTGACTTTTTGCAAATGAGGACTGACTTATATAAGCTGAACCGAGCTATTAGACACATATATGACTTAGAACAACAATAATGAACAACAAAGCAAGCTTTTAACACAGATTATCAAACAAATCCAAACGAGACATTAGAAAGAATTTTAACTTACAAATGATCAAGCTCGTATGCGACTTATCACGAACCAAACCAACCTATTCTAAACCCATATCCACCCATAAAACACTCTGCATCAACCCAAATCATAACCAAATCCATTTGATCTTCTTGATTGACTTTTGTTGGTGAGGCAATTTTAAGAGTAAAATTTGAGTAGTGATTTTTCTGGTTAAACAATAAGTAAAAGTGATCATATAAAAGCTTATATGTGAGCTTATACAGGCTTATAATTGCATAACATCAAATACAAACAACATTCACATGAACTGGAATTTTTTGAAATTGCAAATTGCATAAGAGTAATTCGTACTTGAAATTTAACACTGAAAAAGGTTTATAAAACACTGAAAATTACATAAGAGAGTACTTTGAAACTTAATTAAATACTGGAAATCTTAAAAATATTAAAACGACATTACAGGAAAAAATAAAAACTAACTAATGCCATCTCTCTACTCCTCTTTCTTCTTTTTATACTTCAATTCACTCCCCACTTGTTTCTGAGCTATTCCCACCTCTATTTGAGGCCCTTGGATCATTTGAAGCAATCTTGGCCATTTATCATTTTTTGGCGGGAAATGGATATAACAGCTGGTGGGTGTTGAGTGAATGGGGAAGGGGTGCATTAAATGATTTTTGTAGTGTTGTTTAGGTGGGGGGACAAGGGGAGATGAAGGTGAGCTGGGGGAATGGTATGTTGTGTGTAGCAGGGGAAGAGTGTGAGGAAGGAGAGGAAAAGGCGCCAAGTGGGGTGTTTGTTTGACTTGTTTTGACTGGGCAGTATTATTAAAAGGGGGGGGTCAAAATTAGGTTGTGACAGGGGGTCCAAGGATATGACCAGGCCAAAAAGGGTATAAGGGTTTTAATAATCAAGGGACCTTATGTGTAAATTCTGAATTTCAAGGGACCACTCCTGCCAATTAAGAAAAGTTGCTCCAAGGGACTAAAAGTGACAAACTCCAATAGTATAAGGACCAAACTTGACAATTTCCAATTTCCAATGACCATTTTTGACATTTTTCAAACTTGAGGGACCAAAGTTGTAATTTTGCAAATTTTAAACTTTGAAGGGTTTGTTTTAACAACTTTTGAATACCATGGACCTTAAATGACATTTTCTCTATTTTGATATACCGAGGACTGTTTTGACAACTTTTGAAACTTGGGGACTAAAGCGCCAATTTGCAAACTTGATACGTTTTCATCGATTTTGATCTTTTGCATTTAAAACACATAATACATCGATTTGTGATATTTTATCATTTGAAGCATTTTTGAGTGTTTTCGGATGATTTTGCGATCTAGATAGTACAAAATGATGAGTATTTACACACTCATCAATCCCCACACTAAACTATTGCTAGTCCCTAGCAATGATTTGAAAAACTTAATGGATTTGAAAACTCTTTACCAAAAGCCATCACTACGGAGTAGCCAAATGTTTCGATTCAAGTAAGAACCTTGGTACATCGATAACCAAATGATTTTGAGCAAATCATAAGTCAGAAGCGGTTTGATTTGTCTTTACCGAAGCCGTTTGCTCGGACTAGCCAACTCTTAGATAAATTATCAATATTATCTTTGGTGGTGATTACCAATTATGGTTTTTCCATTGCCTTTACCACAAGCCATAATCTTGCGGGCTAGCCAACTCTTCACTTTTAGGATATGGTGAATGAATACCATACAATTTTGGGCAAATTGCAAGCCGTAAACGGATTTGATATATCTTTACCAAGAGCCGTTTGCTCTGGATTAGCCAATCCTTTTGTTTATCAAACATGGCGGATTGATAACCGTAGTGAGTAAGTGAAAACACTTACTCCAAAAAAAAAATTTTGGCCAAAACGGGGAATTGGGTAGATAATATATGAAATAATTAGTGAGAATTCCCCACACTTAAAATGAATATTGCCCTCAATATTCAAAGTACCGTGATTATGCGGAAACCGAGAACGTAAAGGGAAATACTACGGCCATTTTAAAAGAAGTTTTTTTTTTTTTTTTTTTTTAGAGAGATATATATATATAACATGTGGGGCATCACCCCACACTTAGGTGGTAGAAAGGGTAAGAAGTCGAAATATGGGTGAAAACCCATATGATGTGTCTCTTGTTTTTGGTTACCGAGTCGCTAGCTTGACTCGACCCGCATTCATTGGTTCATGGGGAAGCAAAGTGGAAGAAACAATCTCCATCGGACTTTCATTCAAGATGTTTGGATAAACATTGAAGCACGTGCAAGTTCCACACGATGAGATATATAGAGATGACCCGACTCATAAATGATAAATAAAAATGCCGGGTCAAAGATAGTGTCCTCACTCCAGAAGGAGTGAAGAAGAGAGAAGTCACATCATATGTGAGGAATGGAAGAAAGATGTTTATAACAATTAGGATCCATTCTTCATCCTCAAATGTAGACATATCGGGAGGAAGGGTGAAGGTAATATTATCAATAAGCAAACTCTTATGATAGAGTACACCTTCCTCCGAGCCAATATCATCCTCAAGATCAAAATAGAAATGATCATATTCGGAGGAGATATGTCATGAGAGAGTTCACCGAGAACTCTTCATGAAGAGTCTCATTGGAAAAGCCTTAAGTTCGTGAAATGGTTCGGGCTTGTCTAATGTAGAGTCACTATCCACAACGGGATAGGAGATGAAGCGACTTAGCAGAATGATTCGATCTTAGAAAGGAGGAGATGTACATTGAACAATTTTTCACAAAGTATCTCATCCTCAATTTCGGATCATCGAATTTCTCACTTCTTCTAAGCTAACTAGCTCGTAAGGCGACTCCTCGACATAATCGATGTCTCCATAGGATAAAGAATCGTCAAGCCAAGTACAATCGTTATCGAATCGGAGAACATCTCGACATGATCATATGGAATGTCAAGAGGAGGAGAAGAATCATCATTAAGAGGCTCATCACATATTATCGGAGATAACCTCGGACTCACTTGGGGTTGGAACAAGGCTCTCAACACTAGAGGATTCCATTTCGGAATAGTGCTAGAAGGCTCGTCCCCATTATGAGAGAGTCTTTGGAAGCAATAAAAGGTAAGATAGGTGTGATAGCAATAGGCGGGGAGTTGAGAAATGATATCTTTCAAAGGAATAACACTCTCCTCGTCGTCCTCATAATATTCCTCATTTGAATACTATCCTCATCATCATCGTCATCATATCGGTTCTTATGTTCATCTGTGAAGCTTACACCATTCTTTTCATTTGTAGTTTCTTTCGAATCGTATTTCTTGAACTTTGTGGAAGATTACACTCCTCGTAATCATTGAGATGATGTGAAGGCTCGGAAGTCGATGGTGATGGAATCTTGTGGGGTTGGAAATTGTCAAACCGGAGAATTGGAATTGTGAAAATTTTGATTCATCGGTTGACATTCAAAAGTCGCATGAGGACCCCATGATTCTCACAGAGATAATTGGGAAAATAACTTTCACCAAAGTTCGATTGTAACATGGTTCCGCTCATAGACAAGCGGGACCCGTGGAGGACAATCAAAACCGTAATGAGAATCATTCCACAAAACTCGCATGAGTAGGATTCGTATTAATGTGGAGGCGGTAGGAAAAATCGGTGTTTCATTTGAAATGGGATCGGGATTACCGACAAATTTGTCTCGAAACTCACATTGGTACATCACGACAATTTCCACCGTTAAATGGACCTCCACACCGAGAACATGTCGAAAACCATGACATGAAGAATTAAGCGGATAAGAGGATAAGAGATGAAGAATTAAGCGGTTATAGAGGATAAGGAATGGAGAATTAAACAGTTTGAGGATAAAGAAATGTAGAATTAAGCAGTTGGAGGATAAAGGTTGGATATTTTGGATTTTTGAAAAGCAGGCTATAAAAACAAAGAATGAAAATATTTTTGGTGTTGATAACACTTGTGAAAAGTGTTAATGAACTTTTGGATTTTCTTATAACTTTACAAAAACTTTTACAAAAGATGGTATATGTGCAAGAATGGGTGCGAAAAAGGTTTAGAACACGCTAAAGCCTCCCGGCAATGGCGCCAAATTTGATCGTGTTAAACCGTCAAGTCTAATCACACAAGTCGGCCACTTGTGAATGGCCAACCGTAATGCACTTAAAACAAACAAGCACAAATACAATGAAGTCCTGGAGAATAGAATGAATTCCCGGGTCGTTTAGTCCCACGGAGACTCAATGGTGTGTAAACACTTGATCAGACGATAGAATGATCACTAATGATAGTGATCAGTAAGGATTTTGATGGAAAATTACACTACTGAAAAAGTTTATAAATTAAAGCGACTTAAATACAAATTAAGAAAATTAAAAAGATAAAATATATTAAATAAACGCTATCACTATATTTACAATGATGTTTTTGTGATTTTTAAAATAAAATGACTTAAATAAACTATTTTATTTAAAACGTAAACTTAAAGTATCTAAAAACGTGACTTAAAAAGAAAATGTGCGTTAAATATAAAAATTACGCCGGAGCGCAAGAAAAAACGTAAAATTTATGAAATAAAAGTCCTACGAATGTAAAAACAATTTTCTTACGTACTATATGATAAAAGAAAATTTTAGAAAAAAGATTTATATTTTTTAGACTTTTATATTTTTTATTATGAATTAAATAAGATTTTACACTAATTAAATGTTTTAAAATACTAAAACAAATGAGAAAAATCGAAACTTTTTGTAAAATACTTAATACTAATACAATTTTATAAAAATACAAAAGCGAAAAAGCTAGTCTTATTAAGCTACAAATAAGCTAAATGGAGCGTATAAGCTAATATGACAAAGTGTACTTATATATTAGATGTTGCAAAATAAAACCAAGACAAGTCCCAAGGGCAATTGGTATCCGGTACCCTTCTAACGCGCTCCAAAGGGGAGGTCTCGGGTTCGAGCACCGCCTACCCCTTTTGCAAAATATTTTATTTTTGAACTTTTATTTTGAAAATGATTAAGCTAATGTTAATAAGCAAATATTATAACTACAACTTTTATAAAACTACCAATAAGCTCGGTTTGAGCTTAAGTTTTCTTAACAATGGCTTAATTTGGAAATAAGCACAAGGTTTAAGCCAAATGGCTATTAAGCTACTTAACAAGCTAATGATAACGAAAATAAGCTAGCCAAATGGTTATAAGCTAGAATGACAACTAAATAAGCATAATAACCGATAATAAGCACTAACAAGCTACAAATAAGCAAAAGCTTAAACTAAATTGTACAGTGTAATCGTTGGTTTCATCTGGCACTTTCTATATCAAATTTAAGCAACGTAATAAGCTACAAAGGAAAATAAACACTGCAATTAATAAGTTGACCAAGTGAGCTTTCCAAAGAACTAAGTTACAAAGTTTGGTTTTCACAAATAAGCTCTTGAGAAGCTTTTGAAAATCTTGAAAACACCGATTCTTGGTACACTTAGACAAAATGGATGATCTAAAAGCAATTGCGAGCTAAGCAAATAAGCTAGGATTGGAAAATAAGCTCTTGAAACCTTGAGTTAGCTAGGTGAGATTCTCAAAAGCTAAGTTACATAAGCTAAAGCTATCTAATGAGCTCTCTAAGAGCTTGTGAAATGAGCTACCAAATCATGCACGTGACATGTTTTCGCACTAGGTGTTCAAAATAAGCTAAGTAAAAGGACTTTATAAGCTAATTGAGACTGAACTAGTATTTTATAATTAAGTTTAGCAACTAAAATTTAATAGTCCAAAAGCATTTAAGCTAAAACTCAATATTAAGCACACACTAAAATCATCTATTTAATTCAAAAACGACCAAATGAAGATTTTGACTTTTTATAAAAACCAAAGAAGTTGACTTATATGAATTTGTAATCAATACTACTTACTGAATATGTTGTAATAAGCTATGATAAGATGATTTTGAGCTAAAGTTTCAAGTTTTAAGCTAATGTGATGAGAATTGCATCTCAAAATCCTAACAGTGAACTGACAAGGATGAACTTAAGCTGATTTTGACTTTTTGCAAATGAGGACTGACTTATATAACTGAACTGAGCTATTAGACACATATATGACTTAGAACAACAATAATGAACAACAAAGCAAGCTTTTAACACGATTATCAAAAAATCCAAACAAGACATTAGAAAGAATTTTAACTTACAAATGATCAAGCTCATGCGACTTATCACGTAACCAAACCAACCTATTCTAAACCCATATCCACCCATAAACATCTCTGCATCAACCCAAATCATAACCAAATCCATTTTGATCTTCTTGATTGACTTTTGTTGATCGAGGCAATTTTAAGAGTAAAATTTGAGTAGTGATTTTACGGTTAAACAATAAGTAAAGTGAGCATATAAAAGCTTATATGTGAGCTTATACAACTTATAATTGCATAACATCAAATACAAACAACATTCACATGAACTGGAATTTTTGAAATTGCAAATTGCATAAGAGTAATTGTACTTGAAATTTAACACTGAAAAAGGTTTATAAAACACTGAAAATTACATAAGAGAGTACTTTGAAACTTAATTAAATACTGGAAATCTTAAAAATATTAAAACGACATTACAGGAAAAAATAAAAACTAAATAATGCCATCTCTCTACTCCTCTTTCTTCTTTTTATACTTCAATCCACTCCCCACTTGTTTCTGAGCTATTCCCACCTCTATTTGAGGCCCTTGGATCATTTGAAGCAATCTTGGCCATTTATCATTTTTTGGCGGGAAATGGATATAACAGCTGGTGGGTGTTGAGTGAATGGGGAAGGGGTGCATTAAATGATTTTTGTAGTGTTGTTTAGGTGGGGGGACAAGGGGAGATGAAGGTGGTTTGGGAATGGTATGTTGTGTGTAGAGGGGAAGAGTGTGAGGAAGGAGAGGAAAAGGCGCCAGTGGGGTGTTTGTTTGACTTGTTTTGATAGGCGATATTATTAAAGGGGGGTCAAAATTAGGTTGTGACAGGGGTCCAGGACATGACCGAGCCGAGAAAGGGTATAAGGGTTTTAATAATCAAGGACCTTTGTGTAAATTCGAATTTCAAGGGACCACTCCACGCCAATTAAGCAAAGTTGCTCCAAGGGACTAAAAGTGACAAACTCCAATAGTATAAGGACAAAACTTGACAATTTCAATTTCAAGGACCATTTTGACATTTTTCAAACTTGAGGGACCAAAGTTGTAATTTTGCAAATTTTAAACTTTGAAGGGTTTGTTTAACAACTTTTGAATCCATGGACCTTAAATGACATTTTCTCTATTTTGATATACCGTGGACCTGTTTTGATAACTTTTGAAACTTGGGGACTAAAGCGCAAATTTTGCAAACTTGATAAGTTTTTCATCTGATTTTGAAATTTTTGCATTTAAAACACATAAAACACTGATTTGTGATATTTTTATCATTTTGAAGCATTTTTGAGTGTTTTCAGATGATTTTGCAGTCTAGATAGTACAAAAATGATGAGTATTTACACACTCATCAATGCTCTACGCCTAAACCGTATTTTATATTGTGTGTGTGTGTGTGTGTTTTACTTGTTCATCCGCCTCTATCTCTTTCTATATTACTTGTGTTTGTAAAACTAGTGACCTAACAAATGGCATTATTGGAAGACCAGGGATATCCGCTATATGCGCAGTACCGTCTACAGCACACGGAATGCTTAAGTTTCTAGTGGAGGGAGGCATTGTTACTCTCTACAGTACCATGATACCACCCGGAAAATGTAACACGATTACATGTGAGACGGCGCCCATTCCAGAACAGCGCGCAACCAAAGTGCCAAACCTGAAGGTTACAATTCATCCTGATTACTCAGAGCAAGAAGTATCGATCGGGGGATCCCTATCTGATAACGGCAGGGCACATGACCGGTGTACCACGCTCGATTATAGAACACCAGTTGAAAATCCGACAAGGATACTCCCGTCTGACGAAAGAAGCGGCGGGCTCCGCACACGCAAAAGCAATTCTGGAAGAAGTACATAAACTTGTGAATGCAGGTATCATGCGAGAGGTCTACTACCACGACTGGATTTCCAACCCAGTGATGGTCAAGAAGAGTGATGGTAGTTGGAGGATGTGCGTGGACTTCACAAATCTCAATAAGGCATGTCCACAAGACTGCTACCCGCAGCCAGAAATAGACTGGAAATGGGAATCTTTATGTGGATACCCACTTAAATGCTTCCTAGACGCATACAAAGGATACCACCAAATCCAGATGGCTAAAGAAGATGAAGAAAAAACGGCCTTCCACACAAGCCAATGTGTCTTTTGTTATACTAAGATGCCCTTTGGTTTAAAGAACGCATACGCCACCTACCAGCGATTGGTGGACAACGCGTTCGAAAAGCAGGTGGTCCGCAACCTAGAAGTTTATGTTGATGACCTTGTCATAAAAAGCCATACGGAGGATGAATTGGTGCACGACATGGAGGAAACATTTAAAACACTAAAAAAGATTAGCATGAAGCTAAATCCTAAGAAATGCACTTTTGGCGCTATAGAGGCATGTTCCTTGGATATTTGATAGAGTCTGATGGTATCAAACCGTGTCGAGTAAAAACTAAGGTCGTCATCCAACTTCCTTCACCACGCATTGAAGGAAGTCCAATCTCTCAATGGAAAACCGCCGGTCTAAATAGATTATTGTCCAAATCACAGACAAGTCACTCCTCTATTCAAAACACTCATGAAGTGTATAAAAAGGGAGATTTTATTTGGACTACGGAGGCGTAAGAAGCCTTTATACGCTTAAACAACACCTAGCGAGCTCCCACGCTAGTCGCACCCCAACGTGGGAAGAATTAATTATGTACTTATCTGCGACTCATGGAGCGGTCAACATGATGCTATTAACGGATAGGAATTCAGTCCAAACACCTGTGTATTTTGTAAGCAAAGCACTCAAGAAAATGAAGATTAACTATAGCGCAATGGAGAAGTTGGTCTTGGCATTGGTATTCGCCGCCAAAAGACTGCGTAGGTACTTCCAAGCGCATCCAATAGCGGTGATCATAGATCAACCTATCAAGCAAATCATCTCCAAACCTGACGCATCAGGACGACTACAGAAGTGGAGTGTGTTGCTAGGTGATCATAACATCTCCTACAGACCACGTACTGCGGTTAAAGGGCAGATACTAGCAAATTTCATCATCGAAAAACCAGACACTGATGAGACACCTTCACCAAGTAAGGAGGCACTACAAGATCCATGGATCTTTTTCACGGATGGATCTTCATGCGTGGACAGGTCAGGAGCAGGCCTCATCCTCACCAGTCCGGAAGGAATGGAATTCACTTACGCACTACGTTTTGAATTCACAGCAACGAACAATGAGGCAGAGTACGAAGCCTTGATTGCCGGATTACGCATTGCATCTTGAATGGGTATACGCAACCTAGAAGCAAATGTGGATTCCCGTTTGGTAGCCAACCATGTGTTGGGCGAGTACGTGACTAAAGAGGAAAACATGATCCACTGAGCAAGATTGCAACCACAAGCTTTGCGCACCTGCAAAACAGGTATTGGTGGAAACTCAAAAGAGCAAGTCCATCTCGGAGATGGAGATATCCACGGTGGTAGAGGAACAAGGTCCTACATGGATGACCCCAATCATCGAGTTTTTAAGCAAGGGCGTATTGCCCCAGGAACAGAAGGAATCCCGATGAATACGGCGCACATCACAGAGGTTTGAACTTGGAACGAAGGTACTCTATCGGCGCCATTTCTACAACCATGGCTTCGATGTACGACCCCTTCAAGCGATTCACGATCCGAGAAATCCACGCGGTTCATGTAGCATGCACTCGGGACCACGGCCCTGTTGTGGCGTGTGCTTTACGATCGGGATACTCTTGCCTACTAATAACGCTTACGCAGCTGCGTTCGGGGTCAAAGGAACTTCCTTTTCTTGAGCAAGTTTTATAACACCCTATGCGATGAACCTAATAGTTGTAGTGTAGTATTAGGGTAAGCCACGGGTATTGATATCGTTCTCTAGGGAATAGGAATGCTAGTGAGAAGTTACTACGCTAAGGTTGGGGTTGAGGAAGATTATTTTTTATCTTTTTATATTTTTTTAGAAAATGGAAAGGTACGAATCTCGGGGTTTGGATTTGGGGGTTGGTATTTCTACCGATTACTCTACTTATCTAATTATCTAGTCTAAGATGTATGTAGTGTATGTCTAATTATTTTGTGCTCGTATGATAGTTTAAAGATGTGTTTACTTAGGTTTTATTACTCCTTAATTATCTCCTATTGATGGTTGAATGGTCACGTCCTTATTCTTAATTGCGTTGTGTGTCTAAAGTCGTAGGGTATGCGTTTATCCCTAACTCTTTGAAACTACCAAAGGGTCTCGTCTACAAAATCTATAGGAATTATAAACTCTAACTCTAAGGTATCTTTGGATGGTTTAGCCTACAACTACTCTAGGTGTTATAGCTTAAGGTTCACAAAGGTTAATCAAGCATTAACTACACAATGAATGACCTATCGCATTACTAGATCATTAACAATTAAGATAAGAGACAACCAATCAATATTCAATAATTAAGTTTCATATTCCCTAAGCAAACACACAAGTAAATTAGCCGGACATGGAGAACATGCAAGCATACACACAAATAATTGAAGACATAATTGAATTAATGAAGTAAAGAACTTACTTGTGGTAAGATAGGGTTTGGAACCCTAAAATACTATACAAGATGCCTTGGTTCGGTTTAGGTTTTAACTCCAAAAGACTACACACCGAAAACTAAAAATTGGATTCTATATATAAGATTACAATCGCGACGGCGCCACCTTATGATTTGTGACGCCGGGTCGCCGTCATTAGGATTTCGCCTTGGCCACATTAGTCTTGGCGACGGCGTCACCTTATGCTTGTGACGCCGTCCCTTCGATCTCGACGCGTCTCGATCAAATCTAGACCGTGTGAGTCATGACGACCTACTCTTTTAAAGCCCGACACCGTCACTTGAAAATAAGCAATTTAGCTCTTGTCCCATCGCAGAAGTGCTCCGATGGCGTCGCAATTAACACCGACGTCTGTCCCTTGTATTTCAGACTTGAGTGTCTCGATTCTTAACTTTGGCCATTTTCTTCAGATATTGATCTCAGGCAAAACCGCAAGTTTTCTCACGCAAGTGACCACTTGTGAATGGCCAATCAGAAGAAACTTAAAACGCTTAAGCACAAATGCAATGAAGATCCGGGAGTATAGTGTTTCCTGTCGTTATGTCCCAATGAGCTATGCAATGGATTATCAAACGATAGTGATCGCGAGATTTAAACGGAAAAGGATTTGGGAATTATTATAACTAAGGAAAAGCCAACAAATTACAACGGCTTAAATGAAAATTAAAGGAAATTAAAAGATAAAATCTATTAAATAAACGCTATCACTATAATTAAAATGATGTTTTGTTTTATGTTTTACAAAACTAAAATTAAAATCTACGCGACGCATAAATTAAAAAGTGAAACTAAAGCAATATTAACCCTAAAAATATGAAAATGATATTTTATAATCCTAATGATAAAAGAAACTTTTAGAAAAAGAAAACTATTTTACAACTATCTAATTAATTATTATTAATTAAAACTATTTTTAACTATTTAATAATTACCTAAAATACAAGAAAATAGGAAATAAAGCTATAAAAATAAAATTATGAATTGAAAAAGTCTAAAATATCAAATTAGAATTTTCAAAACTATTTTGTATTTTTCGATTATTTTTCTATTTTTATGAATTTTAAACTATTAAAAACTAATTAAATTACTAAAATTACAAAATAAACTATGAAAATCTGAAAATTACTTTTTTACTTTTTATATTTATCTAAACCTAAGAAAATTGAAAAATTATTTTTTTGAACCTTTTCTGAAGTTTTTGTATTAAATGCTATTTAAAAATGCTTAAAAACTAATTTAAATTAAGAAAAATAGCAAATCAACTTAGAAAAATCTGAAAATTTCAGGAAAACTCTAAAATTATATAAGGAATCTTAGAAAATTGGAAAAACAAGTGCTTGTTTGTAAGAAAATGAAATCTAAAACAAGTGCTTATAAATAAGCACTAAAATAAGCCAAATGAAACAAACAAGCCACCCATTGATTACGAAGTTCTAATGTGCTAAAAGTACTTGAAATGCAACCAATATCAACAAGCATAAACCACAGAATAACAAACTACAAAGATTTGATGCAATGAGTTTTAAGCTAGAAAGCAGATTGGGTACCAACTTTAAGCACAAGTACCGACTAAAAATAAGCTCAAACCGAAAACTAAAGATTGGAACCCAAAGGCACTGGTTGAGATCAATTTCACCAAAAATCGACTATGATAAGCTCTTATGAGCTCATGCACCTTGCACAAAATTTGAGAAAAACTCGATGTCAACCGCAAGTTTGGGCAGGCACTTAGGTCCCAAAAGATGAGTTGTTTGAAGCTTATAAAATTTCATAAAATTTTACAAAATACCGATAAGAAAGAGGACCAGTTGAAGTTTCTAAAATACCAAGTCTCACCGAGTAAGTCCCGAAATGAACTCAAAATAATTCTTCCTAAATGAGCCCAAACCGACTTTTGCACACTTTTGACTTTATGATGATATTGAAGAACTTTGACCAAAATGGATTTTGAATCCAATTTTATTATCGATGTAGATGTTATATGATGTTATGAACCTAATGCAATCAATTTTATAGACTTCTAAACACAAAACAATGATTTGCTAATCCTAAAACTCCAACGATGGCGAGAAGACCGATTTAGGTGCAAGTTTGACTTTTAGTGGTTGCAGGCACCAAATATTGACTCAAATGAACATACTTAGGCTAGACAAACATGAAACAAGAGAAATTAACCACCGAACAACCCTAAAAGATGATAGATCACCAATCCAACACTCCTTTATAACCCGATTTTTGCACAAAAGATTTCAACAATGAACCTACTTATTTTTATGATCAAACTAACTTATTATAACCGAATTACTACTATTAGAACCGGTTTTATGATTTAAACTACAAATACAGATTATGCATGAGAACTTGAACTTGACTTACAAATGTCCAAAGCCACAATGGCTAGCAAAATGTGAACCCAAGACCACTAACCTATCAAATCCAACCCAAATAATCAGAATCACCCCATTTCCATGCCTCGCATCACCCCTTTCCTGCTCGCATCATTTTCTTACCCATGTTGACTTTTGTTGACCGTGTTTCAATATTGCTTAAAACTTGATTAGAGGCTTACGAAAGCTATTATGAGCTTATATGAGCTTGTTTGAAATTGAAATTGAGTTGCTACAAGTTTGAACAAAGGAGTTTGACAAGAATAACTTCAACAAAGGGACACAAATATGAAATATGAACTAAACTTGGAATTGATGATTAAACAGAGTTGAAATACACTTAGAAACTGTTATTTGATACAAATAAACTTGAAAATACAGATACAAACTAGTTAAGACTTGACAATAAGTAAAACGACATACATTGTTTTAAAAACTAAAAACTAACTCTCTTTCTAGTTGCTTCTCTTGGTCTTTTTATACACCCAAAGTACTTGTCTCTCTCTTCTGGACAAATCCCAGCACAAAAATTGACCATTGGATGACTCAATTTAATCTTGGCCGTTCAAGTGTTTTTGGCGCCAAAACTGGTTTTAACCAGATGGAGCTTGAGTGGGATTTGTAGAAAGCATTAATTGCACTCTTGGCTTGTTGTGTTTGGAGGGGGGGCAGAGTAGGGGCATGATGGAGGAGATGGAGTGTTATCAGAGGAGATGCAGGTTGTGATGATGGTGGTTTGGGTAACCCGTGACTTGGGAGGGAAAGAGGTGGTCAAAGGGTGTTTGACTGAGCTTTTAATAATAGGGAGGGGTTCAAAAAGGCAATTGGCAGGGGTCAAATGGCTAAATGGCAGGGTCACAATAGGTTTAGGGGTTAAATAATGACAAGGACCTCATTTGTAATTTCTGAAACTGTAGGGACCTAGGCTGCCAATATCTCAAAGTTGCTCCAAGGATTGAAATTGACAAGTGTTAATATTACAAGGACCAAAGTTGCCATTTTCAGATTTTCCAGGGACCATTTCTGCCAATTCTTAAACTTGAAGGACCAATTTGTAATTTTCTCAAAACTTTTATATTTTTCACCAAAGGACTAAATTTGACAACTTATGATTTTAAAAGGACCTTTGGTGACTTTTCTTTGAAATTTTGACTCGGGGACTATTTTTGACAATTTTAGAAACTTGAGGACTCGAAATCGCCAATTATGCAAACTTAGCTCATTTTTTCATCCGATTTTGAACATTTTGCATCCGAAACATATAAAATGACATTTTGAGATATTTTCGAGATTTTGATGCATTTCGAGCATTTTAGACGTTTTGCGATTCGATTGACCCAAAATGATGAGTATTTACACACTCATCAATCCCCACACTAAACTATTGCTAGTCCCTAGCAATCTTTTGAGAAAACATAATGGATTTGAATCTCTTTACCAAAAGCCATTACTCGGAGTAGCCAAATGTTTCAGTTCAAGTAAGAACCATGGTACACCGATAACCATGTGATTTTGAGCAAACCACCGACTTTTCAACGGATTTGATTTGTCTTTACCGAAGTCGCATGCCCTTCGGACTAGCCAACTCTTAGATAAATTATCAATATTATCTTTGGTGAGTGATTACCAATTATGGATTTTCCATCGCCTTTACCACAAGCCATAAACTTGGGCTAGCCAACTCTTCACTTTTAGGATATGGTGGTGAATACCATACAATTTTGGGCAAATTGCAAGTCGTCAACGGATTTGAGATATCTTTACCAAGAGCCGCTTTTCTCCGGATTAGCCAATCCTTTAGTTTATCAAACATGGCGATCGATAACCAAATGAGTAAGTGCAAAACACTTACTCCAAAAAAATTTTGGCCAAAAACGGGAATTAGGCGGTATAATTACATAATAAAATTCGTGAGAATTCCCACACTTAGAAATGAATATTGCCCTCAATATTCAAAGTACCGCATGTTATGCCGAAACAAAGAACGAAAAGGAAATACTACTACCATTATTTAGAAAGAAGATTTTTTTTTTTTTTTTTGAAAGGTTTATATACAAAACATGTGGGGCAACCCCCACACTAGGGTGGTAGAAAGAGGTAAGAAGTCAGAAATATGGGTGAAAACCCATATGGCATGCTACTGTTGTTTGATTACCGAGTCGCTAGCTTGACTCGACCCCGAATTCATTTGTTCATGGGGAAAGTAACGTGGAAAACCAACCTCGATTGGACTTTCGTTCACAATGTTAATAAACATATGAACATCAGAAAGTTCCACACCGATGAGATATAACCGCGGTATTTTTAATAGTAGAAACTATAAAGGATGATACCGGGGTCAAAGATGGTGTCCTCATTCCCGAAAGAGAAAAGGAAAGAGCAACCACACCATCCGTGAAGAATGGAATAAAGACGTACATGAGAATGCAAGTCCATTCCTCAACAGAGAAGCAAATCACCGCTTTGACATCTTTAAGCTTAAACTTGAAGCTTAGATGGTGATTGTCAAGAAGATGTCCGGGAGGAGGGTGGGAAATGGTTCTTCAATCAACGGACTTTCCATAAAAGGATGTCTCCCTCGGATCAAGGTAAGTGTTATCAATTCCGTTGGAATTGACTCATCACTAAGAAATGCATCGACTTCATTCCAAAGTTGTCATCTTCCTCATCGGGAGAGAGAAGGGATGGAAGAGTCGGAATAGGACTAGAAGATGATGGATCATTTTGAGCGATTCATCAATGGGAAGAATGTCTCCATTAGATCACAAACATCATCATCCAACTCGGATGAAACCAAGAGAATTTGGTTTCATCCACGACTTAACAAACTCGATGCGACAAACCGATGCCGAGGTGGGACAAGTGGTGTGCTCTTAGAGCTAGCGCTTCCACCACTTCCGATGAAGTCTCCGATTCTAGATCATCATCATCAAGAACACTCTTGACTTCCCCGGTACAACTTTTCAAACCATTTGTTTGAACCAGGGTAATTTTCAAATCTTTGAGCTCAAAGACGCTTTTGAAAACTCCTCTTAACCGTGAAGTTTGAGAGTGTTGCATTGAATCTTCGGATCTTTGATCAATTGTGGCAACACTGCTTGTATGAGAGGTTTGGAGTTCGGTTGATATTCAATGTGAGCTCTTCGTTGTCAACCCGTATGGTCAACTCCTCAAAGAAACACATCAATCGAGCACGACTGTTCTTAAGAAAGCTCTCCCCAAGATGAGGGAACTCTAGGATCCGTGATCGAAGTCTACTACAACAAAGTCGGCATGAAAGTGAAATTTTCCCACTTTCATCACGACATCCCGGCTATCCCAAGTGGACGAGTTACAGACGGTCCGCTAGCTCGAGTGTCATACGAGTGGATGAAAGTTCGAGAAGAGATGTTTCTTCCATACCGAGAGTGGCATGAGGTTAATGCTAGCGCCAAGATCGCCAAGGCGAGCATTGAAACATCCCCAAGAAATCACACGGATTAAAACCGCCGGGGTCTTCAAGCTTTCGGGAAGCTTATTAAGAATGGCGGTGAGCATTGCTCATTTAGAGGGTTTTCGCCATCTCGCACAACTTATCTTTGTTGGTGAGTAAGCCTTTAAGCGTGGATACAAATTTAGGCATTAGAACGAGAGCATCAACGAAGCTTATATCAAAGTGAAGCTCATTGAAGATTTGGAAAATTTTTCCATTTGCTCTTTGTTTTGTCTTTGAGCTTCTCATCATTCATTCTTGATGGGTAAGGAAGTCGACTAGACTTTTGAAATGGGATGGAAGTGTTTTACGCTCAGATTTTTCCTCGGAACATCGGGTTCCGGACTTAAGGCTTGACCACCGAAGGTGGGACGTGTCTTGATACCGGGGCTTGAATAATGCACCTTGTCCGTTGTCTCCTTGGTAACTTGACTAAATGCCACAGGAGGAGGGGGCATAGGAGTCTTAGGTCCATTGTGCGTCTTACCACTACGAGTGGTGATGGCTTTCAACTCGGCATTAGGATTGGGAATAGTATTGCTTGGGAGTCCTCCAGAAGATGGCGAAGCTTTGTTCATATTCATGTTCATGAAACTGCTCATCATATTCTTTAACTCATTTGTCTGCCGAGACATTGTGGTATCAATTTCCTTTTTAAGCTCAACTCTCATGTTATTGATCCGAGTTTGCATTGAACGATGTTTGACTCGGTCATTTTCATGAAGTCATTTGGCATGGGAGCTTGAGGAGGTTGTTGATAACTTTGATGATTAGGAGCTTGATATGGTTGAGGTTGGTTGAAATTGTTCCGGTTTGATTGAAATTTTGAGAGTTATTGAAATTTTGTACTTGATTCGAACAAAGCGATTTTGATTGCCATGGTTTTGCACAGAGGAAAACCGGTGGTGTCATACCGCTAGGTGCACAGTAGTGAGGATCACTGTGGTCGGTATTGATTGTGGTTTACCAAGCTACGGAGCTTGGTAAAAGGAAGCATCGGTTGCTTGACAATCATAATACGCATGTGGACCACTACAAGTTTCACACACCTTGTTTACTGACTTTGATCGGTTCGAAGCTTATGAATTTCGCTTTTGATTTCCTTAACATCCTTAATCATACAACGGATGGCATCCGTTAGAGCAATTTATCGGAGTCGCTAACTTTCGTAAGAGTTCTTGGATGAAGAAGCGGAGGGTTAGGAGTATTGACTTTGTTACGAGAAATAGGAACTTTTGATTTTTGCTCGCAAATCTCAATCACATCTTTAGGTCTACGATTCAAGATATTGCTACTGCGAGCGCATTCAAGGAATCTTGATCGTTACCGCTCAACCCATTGTAAAAGATATTGACTTGTTGAAGCTCGTGAATTCATGATGGGGCATTTCTGAGGAGATCTTTGAATCTCTCCCATGCCTCCAAAATTTTCATCGAAATTTTGACGAAATCCGAAATTTCATTTTAAGATTAGTCGTCTTTGATGGAGGAATTGAAAAGTCTAAAATATCAAATTAGAATTTTCAAAACTATTTTTGTATTTTTCTGATTATTTTCTATTTTTATGAATTTTAAACTATTAAAAACTAATTAAATTACTAAAATTACAAAATAAACTATGAAAAATCTGGAAAATTACTTTTTTACTTTTTATATTTATCTAAACCTAAGAAAATTGAAAATTATTTTTTGAACCTTTTCGAATTTTTGTATTAAATGCTATTTAAAAATGCTTAAAACTAATTTAAATTAAGAAAATAGCAAATCAACTTAGAAAATCAAAATTTCAAGAAAACTCTAAAATTATATAAGGAATCGAGAAAATTGGAAAAACAAGTGCTTGTTTGTAAGAAAATGAAATGCTAAAACAAGTGCTTATAAATAAGCACTAAAATAAGCCAAATGAAACAAACAAGCCACCCATTGATTACGAAGTTCTAATGTGCTAAAAGTATTTGAAATGCAACCAATATCAACAAGCATAAACCACGAATAACAAACTACAAAGATTTGATGCAATGAGTTTTAAGCTAGAAAGCAGTTTTGGGTACCAACTTTAAGCACAAGTACCGACTTAAAAATAAGCTCAAACGAAAACTAAAGATTGGAACCCAAAGCGCACTGGTTGAGATCAATTTCACCAAAATCGACTATGATAAGCTCTTATGAGCTCTGTGCACCTTGCACAAAATTTGAGAAAACTCGATGTCAACTGAAGTTTGGAGCAGGCACTTAGGTCCCAAAAGATGAGTTGTTTGAAGCTTATAAAATTTCATAAAATTTTACAAAATACTTGATAAGAAAGAGGACCAGTTGAAGTTTCTAAAATACCAAGTCTCACCGAGTAAGTCCCGAAATGAACTCAAAATAATTCTTCCTAAATGAGCCCAAACCGACTTTGCACACTTTTGACTTTATGATGATATTGAAGAACTTTGACCAAAATGGATTTTGAATCCAATTTTATTCTTGATGTAGATGTTATATGATGTTATGAACCTAATGCAATCAATTTTATAGACTTCTAAACACAAAACAATGATTTGCTAATCCTAAAACTCCAACGATGGCGTAAAGACCGATTTAGGTGCAAGTTTGACTTTTAGTGGTTGCAGCACCAAATATTGACTCAAATGAACATACTTAGGCTAGACAAACATGAAACAAGAGAAATTAACCATGAACAACCCTAAAAGACAGATAGATCACCAATCCAAACACTCCTTTATAACCCGATTTTTGCACAAAATGATTTCAACAATGAACCTACTTATTTTTATGATCAAACTAACTTATTATAACTGAATTACTACTATTAGAACCGGTTTTAACAGATTTAAACTACAAATCAGATTATGCATGAGAACTTGAACTTGACTTACAAATGTCCAAAGCCACAATGGCTAGCAAAATGTGAACCCAAGACCACTAACCTATCAAATCCAACCCAAATAATCAGAATCACCCCATTTCCATGCCTCGCATCACCCCTTTCCTGTTCGCATCATTTTCTTACCCATGTTGACTTTTGTTGACTGTTTCAATATTGCTTAAAACTTGATTAGAGGCTTACGAAAGCTATTATGAGCTTATATGAGCTTGTTTGAAATTGAAATTGAGTTGCTACAAGTTTGAACAAAGGAGTTTGACAAGAATAACTTCAACAAAGGACACAAATATGAAATATGAACTAAACTTGGAATTGATGATTAAACAGAGTTGAAATACACTTAGAAACCGTTATTTGATACAAATAAACTTGAAAATCTGAGATACAAACTAGTTAAGACTTGACAATAAGTAAACGACATACATTGTTTTAAAACTAAAACTAACTCTCTTTCTAGTTGCTTCTCTTGGTCTTTTATACACCCAAAGTACTTGTCTCTCTTTCGGACAAATCCAAGACAAAAATTGACCATTGGATGACTCAATTTAATCTTGGTCGCTCAAGTGTTTTGGCGCCAAACTGGTTTTAACCAAATGGAGCTTGAGTGGGATTGGTGAAAGCATTAATTTCACTCTTGGCTTGTTGTGTTTGGAGGGGGAGTAGGGGCATGATGGAGGAGATGGAGTGTTATCGAGGAGATCACGCAGTTGTGATGATGGTGGTTTGGGTAACCGTGACTTGGGAGGAAAGAGGTGGTTAAAGGGTGTTTGGTGAGCTTTTAATAATAGGGAGGGTTCAAAAGGCAATTGGCGGGGTCAAATGGCTAAATGGCGGTCACAATAGGTTTAGGGGTTAAATAATGGCAAGGACCTCATTTGTAATTTACAAACTATAGGGACCTAGGTCGCCAATATCTCAAAGTTGCTCCAAGGATTGAAATTGACAAGTGTTAATATTACAAGGACCAAAGTTGCCATTTTCGATTTTCAGGGACCATTTCGCCAATTCTTAAACTTGAAGGACCAATTTGTAATTTTCTCAAAACTTTTATATTTTTCACCAAAGGACTAAATTTGACAACTTATGATTTTAAAAGGACCTTTGGTGACTTTTCTTTGAAATTTTGACTCGTGGACTATTTTGACAATTTTAGAAACTTGAGTGGTCGAAGCGCCAATTATGCAAACTTAGCTCATTTTTCATCGATTTTGAACATTTTGCATCCAAACATATAAATGACATTTTGAGATATTTTCGGATTTTGATGCATTTCGAGCATTTTAGGCGTTTTGCGATTCAGATTGACCCAAAATGATGAGTATTTACACACTCATCATATATCCGCTGCTTCGTCCAAATAAGTGCCATTCCGACAATTTGCCTTTAAGAGACCTAAAAGTGAAAAGGAACGATATTAAGTAATAACGGATACAAAAGTGATCAAATAAGGGCTTAAACGACCACTTAAAAAGGTACATTTTAAAACCTTATCAAATATCCCTACACTTGGTATTTGCTTGTCCTCAAGCAAATGTGCTTTTAGCGAATTAATTTATAAGTTAGGGGTCATGAAGCATTGGTTTAGAACAACCCACAACACATATAAGCCCCGCAAAAGTCATAACAAGCACAAAAATTACATACTAGCACCTCACATGGGGTGTTTTGATACTCACATCTTTCGGGTGTATATGAAATATAACAAGTTGGAAATGGAAGAAAACACTCATTAACCGGTCCTAGTACATAGATTACCATAGGCTTGAGACTAGATCAAACCTCCATCGCTTTGGCGTAAGCACCTAGGAAAGACTTTCAAAGAGGTCTTTTTCTATTTTTTTTCGATTTTTTTTTCATACACTTTTACTCTACCATCCTCTACGGTAACATCAAAATGATAGGGATTTATAGGCACATCCCTACACTTGAGTTTTTTATTACTCTAACACTAATTTGACCCGAATTGAAAAGATCAAAACACTTGGGGTACGTTATTAAAAAATAAGGAAATTTAACGTTTCCTTCCAGTCATTTCATAAATTCTAACTTTTCCCATGATTCCCAATCGTCCCAAAACTGTATACAAAGGATATGACTCGACTTAGCAACTCATGCAAGCAACTAGATAATTGAACTAAGGGTTTGGGGTGATAACAATAATGCACTAAAAGTGAGTGCATACAAGGTAGGCCAAGGCGATTTGGGTGTACATTTGGGGGTAGGGTGTAAACAATGCTCTTCATTGATATTCCGGAAAAACCGAAACATCACGAGAACCGCGAAAAGGATAGGCTCTGATGGGTTAACTAGGGGTATCGTATACTAAATATGAGTACATCGCAAAGGTGTGGGGGAATTACTCAACCGATGTGGAAGAAGTAATTATATTACGGGTATCAAATAAGGGTTATCCTAATGCGTCTTATCATTTAGTTATTCCTAACTACACAAGTGTAGTCTTACTAGCGATCTCGGGATGCATCACAAAACAAGTTCTAGAATCTAATATACTACCGGTTCACACTTTAAGCATTAAAGATGAATGCTTTAATTCCTACTAATCTAATGGTGATCCTCACATTTTGGGTGGAATTTAGGTGGTAAATGGTTTTTGTGCTAGTCATGCAACTTCCTATCCGTGAGACGCTTTTAAATTTGGTGCCAAAATTACCCTAACCGACATTTTCTCATGGTTTATTACACAAATACAATTGGACAAAGCAAATAATCAAGGATAAGCATAGTTTCAAAGTTCCCGTTTTATTTTCCCTCCCTACACTTAAACTGAACATTGTCCCCAATGTTCCCCGACGCCGTCAGGTTGCGATCCTGACAAAAAATGGTCTGCGATTTTCTGGAAAATATTCTAGAAAATTTACATCTTTAGAATTTGTAAAATTTCTGCAGAACATCCATTATGACTCGATACAAGCATTTGACTCGAACAAACACACGTATATACCTTTTAATTAATTGTTATTCTCATGTTCACGTTTCTTTTGAAAACGTGTGTAATCCTCCCTACACTTATCCTTTATATGCAAAATACCTTTATATGCAATTAAGACGAGGTTAAATACAAAATAAAGCATTTTTACAAATTTAAACATGAGAATAAGCAATCAATAAAAGATATATGACACTAACAAGCAAATAATTAAGCATGGGTTGCCTCTCACGAAGCGCTTTTCTTTATTTATGAGTCTTGTAGCTAGACTTGTAGTCGTGCTCCTACGTAACTTCATTACCGTCATCTCCTTCCTTATGACGGTCTCTAGTGGTTGGTTTCATGTTGTAGAAGTGCCCTATGATACACCTCTCTAAGAGTTCGTCCTCTCCCCACTCATTTCTATATTCCGGTCCTAAGTTCAAGCAATCCTTATAGAATCCGAAAATCTTAGCCATAACATAATCTACTCCTTTTTCCTTATCCTCATTATTCCTATAATAGACCGACAGTTTAAGTTCCTTTTCATCATTAGAGAGTGATGAAAACTTCTCAATCTTAAACGGCATTTGGTAAGCTATGTCGTCGGTCTCATCCTTGAATCGCACTATTCTAATGAGGATCATAAGTCACCGGTGTTTTCTATGAAAGGTTTTCCTAGAATAACGTGGGACAAGCTAGGATCTATGGCCGTGCTAATATCATCCACAATTATGAAGTCCATAAGAAACATGAAACTACCTACATAAACGGGCAATCCCTTAATTCTACCAATAAAATTGCAACTAACACTAGGATTATCGGTGTTAGGAATTAGAAAATTCCAGTGTTGAAAGAGTCGGTCACCCCAACTATTATCTAGCATAAGTTAGCTCGTAGACTATTCGTTAGTTACTTATTTAGGTTGGTTTGTAGTTAGTCAGTAGCATAATATAGTTTAGTGCAACACCGTGGAGGAAGGACGGGTCTTTACCCACTGTATCCCTGATCCACAGGCCGTCAGGAGGTCGTTTAGTTTGTAACCTATAAATACCCTCTACCTCCCAAGGTAGAGGGTTGGATGTTCTTGGGTAATCTAATATTCCACAAGTTTTTCTCACTAGAATGTCCCACTCTTTCTCTCTCTAAAACCATCTATGTGCTCATTGTGATAATGTTATGATGTGTATGTGAAAGTTAATAACTTACAATTGGTATCAAGAGCCATGGTTAGATCATATCTTGCACATCTTTGGATTTATAGTGGTTTTTAGGTGGTTTTTGAGTTTGAAAAAGTTTAGTGGTTTTTGCATCATTTGGTTGATTTCTTGTGTTAAAGTTTGAACTTTGTTGGTACTTTTATGTTTAGTATCATCAAAAGTGTTTAGGTTTTCATTTGGTAAGCTTGAATCATCTTGGTTGGGTTGTTTTTGGATTGTAAAGTGATGTTTATATGGTTTTTCAAGCTAGCGACTTAGTTCACGGAATATTTTCTTGGTAGCGACTTGCTTCACATTTTGTAGCGACTTACGGTGTTGAAACTAGCGAGTTAGATCTAGCGAGTTAAAGTACAAGTAGTGGACTCTCCACCACGGTAGCGACTTGTGGTAGCGACTTGGTCATGTGCTTAGTTGCTCTTTAGCGACTTGCATCGTTGGCGACTTGAGTAGCGGTTCATTGGCCTAATTTTGCTAGCGACTTGAGTGTTAGCGTATGACCACTTAGCGACTTACATCCGGCTAGCGAATTGGAAAGCTAGCGACTTAGCGTGGTGGTGAATTAGTGTTGGCGACTTGGTGTAGTATTTTCTAGCGACTTGGGATTAGTGCTATTTAGTTGGTAGCTAATTGATTCTAAATTCTCTAGAGACTTGGGTGTAATTCATAATAACACAATGTCACCATCACGATTCTTTAATCACCAAAGTACTTGCTCTCTATGACACAACACGTAATAGTGAAAGAATGCCCATCCAAGACCTCACACTTAATGACTCAAGATCAATCAATCGTAACAACTCAAATAAGTCACTCTTAATATCTTCGATGATACTAAGAATGTGGAATGCACCAATGAGCCCTTTCAACATCTCGCCGACTTCTCAAATTACTCTTACCCACAACCATGGATCGAGCAAGTTGTGCCATCCTTCGTCGATTTTCCCACTTTAACAAGAACTGCTTTGCTTAACTTAGAACGACCGAGGTTTCAAATTAACAAAGAAAAGATCTCATCGATGATTCTCATGTCGCTCTCCAAACCATCGCCAACCAATTTCAACCACTTATCCGGAAGAATACTCCTCGATTTTGATGATATCATGACCGGAATGTCTTTCAAGAAACACACGGAATGGAAATTCATGAGTTCGTAAACTCATTTATTCAACTTATGTGTAATATGGAAACATACATCGAGGAAGTCGCTAAAGAGAATAACAAGTCAAGGAATTGAACGAGTGTCAAGAGTGTCCATGGAACAATGATGACGTGTCATGCTTCATTCAATTGAACCAGCCAGAAGACACCGCTTGCGTAATCTCACCGTGATGGAAAAGGATGAAGAGAACAACACCGATCTCAAATTCTCGTAGTCGAAAAGGTATCAATCGACAAGGTACACTTATCTCGATCACACTAATTCTCACAAAATGTACATGACTCTTACCCGAACATAACAATGTGGAATCAATCTTTATTTTGTCCGAATCTAATGCAAGTAACATGATTGAAAAAGGGTATATGATGAGCTTTCAAACAAATTTTCAATTCTTGAAAAGCACCGTATCTCTTTGCAAATTGAAATACAACATAAGGATGAAATGTTTTATGCAAAAAAAGCAGTAACTGAACTTCCAATTTAGAGAATTTTTGAAATTAATCGCTTAAAATCCTGATTTCAGACAAAGATTCAACCATAAGAAATCAAATCTCTTCTTTCGTAAGCCCGAATTATGACCGTCATGAGATGAGTGATACACTAGAATCTAGGAATTCGAACTAGCTCTATGTGTGTCCAACCTTCTAAGAGAAAATGAGCGCTAAGAAAGAACCTTGAGGAAACAAACTCTAAATTAGTCAATCAATCTAATCTCTTGATGAAAGATATTGATGACCTCAAAGCACAAATTCAGATAAGAGCTTCAATATTGTTGCCCTAAAAATGAGCTCAGAAGTATGTTTGAAATAAGATGAACACTAAGTTTACAAAACCTTCAACTTTGGGAAAGTCAACGGTTCGAACCACTTGAAACGAGCGCTTATTAAACAACCTAATGCCTTTAGGTCCGAAAGAGCTAAACCATTGAAATCTAAGCTTACTTCCCAAGTTGATAACAAGTCTGCTTTTGTCAAAACCAAATACTTCATTGCCTAGTTCGGACGTGATGAATCCCAAGCGTAGGACTAATGAACATCACCCACAAATCGAAATGCTATAAGCTTAACTAGGTATCATACAAAACATAGTCCGCGGATCAATCCCTAAGAAATTCTCCGATCACAAAAAGACAAATAGTCAAAACAAGGGTGTGCACTCATTTAGTTCATCCCATCACAAGCTTCAAATGGATTCCCACCGCGATTATTTAAGTATACAGACTTAAACGAACTTACATTCCTAAATCATGCCTCAGTGGGTTCCCACTGTAAACGTTTCAAGATTGTAGAACCTAATAGGATCCCCATTAATGATACGTCTCGATTATACAGTGTTGAATCTAAATGTGAGACTAAACATGTCACTAACCCTTCTATGTACAAGTCTACATGTGCTTCAAGTACAATGTGCTCTCGCCTTTTTTCGTACAATGCTCAACTCAATCGTGAACTTCATGACTTGGTTCCCCTCAGATATGAACATAGCTCATTCAGGAGCTATAGCTTGCCAGAGTTGATGTACTTCTTACTTTGACTCCTATTCATCTTGAATCAGGACTCGTTCTCCCATGTTTTTGTATAAATCAATTTAAAAAAAAAAAAAAAAAAAAAAAAATTTATCCTTTCAAAATTTTATCATTTTTTCTCTATCTAATAATGAATATACTCCTTGTTATCGATAACATCTACGGTCCTAGAAATGTCATTCAATAATGGCACGGGATCATAGATGAAGTTCGAACAAAAGATATATTCTTGGTAGTATAATGGGATTGGTTAATATCAATCAATGCTCTTTGATGACATTGATTGAGGGGGAGATTAGTTTTATATACCATTGGCTTCTGTGCTGGTTATGATGCTTGTTTATTTGTATGATGTGGTGGTTTCCTGCTTGTGTGACTAACTGATTATACTTTTGAAATATCTGGGAATGGGTTTCTCCCTGTTATAGGCTGTGATTGTATCTTGCTCAGGAGATTTTCGATGTGCCTTCGTTGTAACGCCTATGTGTTGAAATGTTGAATTGATTCATGATGATCAGTGTAATAATCAATGCTAGAGATGTTGTCTTATCCGTGTTAGCATTTTATTACCACTCATTAGTTTATACCATAGGGACAAAACTTGTCATATAGTGAAAGTTATGCTACACTAGCGACTTACCTTACCTCACGTTAAAACCACAAGGACCAATTGTGTCATATCATCATAGTTACTTGGTATACCCCTAGCGTATTACCCTATAGCGAGTTACCACTTTTTCATAAAGTTTTTTTCTTTTCTCTTTCTCTCGCTTTATCTTCTCATCTTAGCGACCTAGCAAAAGTTTGACTCGATTCCCCTATCTTTGCTCTCTTAAGTTTTTGTGTCTAGTGTCTAACTTATCTTCATATCCGATTCTCTCGCTCGTGTGGTGTGATTACTTGACTCTCTCGCTTAGGTTCGATTTTCACGATAATATATGTTTGTTGCTTATATAATGATTGAAAGGGTTCAAAATGCTTGGAAAATATTGTTTGGCATATATGGGTTGGAATACATTGATGTATGATTAAGTGGATTGGACTGATGGGTTGCTGTTAGTAGTGTTCTTGGTAGCGAGTTGGATTGTTCTTGGTAGCGACTTAGGTTGTATGTTCTTCATGGCGAGTTAGTATTCAACTTAGTGAATACGTCTCCGTAGCGAATAAGTTCACTAAATTCAAGCGACTTGGTTAGCGAGTTAGTAGTTAGCGACTTGTACTTACAAGTTAGCGAATTAATAACCTAGCGACTTAGTTAACTGCTTTGTAGCGACTTAGCTCATTTCATCGCTTCATGGCGACTTGACTTTACTAGCTAGCGAATTAGCATAGCAACTTGGTTAGCGAGTTAGTAGTTAGCGACTTGTATATACAAGTTAGCGAATTAGTGACCTAGCGACTTGGTTGACTGCTTTGTAGCGACTTGACTTAGGAACTGTTCATGGCAACTTGGCCCTACATGCTAGCGAATTAGCTTAGCGACTTAGAGTGCTAATCCTTTAGCGACTTGTCTGTGGCTCGAGATGACGACTTGTTTTTACAAGTCTGCAACAGTGTTCACTTTCATGTTGAGTATTAGTCTTAGGGTCAAAGATTATTAAAATGTTCAAAGTTTGTTGTGCTAAAGATGATCTTACTCTCATAACACTTAGGATCTCCTAATTCGACTTGTTGAATCAACATACTCTATGTAAACTGTTATGACATCTCTGTTTAGGCAAAAGGTACTTGGCTTCTCTCACGACTGCCAAATGTTGCTTTTTGCCTCATACATATGTGTTATATCACTTTTACATGTGTATCTTGGCTCATGTCATGATCACTTTGAAATGCACTCTTTTGCCTTTTAAATCCCTTATAAGCTCGTCATGTAATCATTTTTCTATATGGATGTTCTTCATTGATATATCTTAATTATGTATGTTATCATATAGTTGAAAGGTGTCATATAGTTGCAATCTTTGCCACTCTATCTGTCTCCGTATGTGTTGGGAACTTCTTCAGTGTTACTACTTCTTTGTCATAAGGGTGCTCTCAATGTCTTTGTCTCACTTACTATGTATCATCTAACCTGCTCCCATCCATTCATCGTTGATTGTATGATTACTCGTAATATCAATGGCAAGTTCAATCCCGAAAAGAGCGCTACCCGTCGGGATCATCCGTAGTTCTCTCAAACGAAGAAATCCTTCCCAAAAGTCAATGGGTGCTATAGGTAAAGCAATCATATGTGGACCTTCAAAGGCTCCAACAAAACCGATACTCAAAGTTTCAATTGACATCCTCAAAACACTAACTTCTTGGAGCTATTACCAAGCAATGCTCAATTCCTATCATCTACATTCAACAATTACGGAACACCGCTCAATGGAACAAGATCAACGCACAATACTCTTGCAAACCGGATAATAGGAGTTCACAATTGATTACGATACTCGAGCAAGGCCCTTGGAATCACACCATGTAACCCCGACGTTGCTCGAATCTCCACCGGTGTCGACGATCCGATTGTATTTCTAATTGGGTTGGGTTATCAGAATAGTATTTCAAGAGCATCTGACATAGTCACCGGACACATGTATCAATCCTGGAGAGCTATTACAACCATTCTGAACTTATGCTTATCTGGGAAAACTTCAGGGTTCGATAAAGTGAGAATACCTATCTTGCAAATCCTATGGGGAATCATTAATAGGGTTGATGTGAATGTCTCGGATCGTATTTGGGAAGAATTCTCGTTATCAATGAACACATTCATATCTGATAGAACCTATTTCCTGAACAATGCTCAAGGCCGAAAGAAACAGAACAAGCTTGTAATTCCCAGCATCAGATTTTCTAAGCTTGTTATTCAGTATTTGCAACAAATTCACAACTTCACTCCTAGGTCTGAATCAACTTTACACAAAGCAGAACATGAATTTGTTTTAGGAAACCTGAAATATGTTCCTAGAGGCTCGAATAAAGAAGTTTTTGGATTGCCAATTCCTGATTGTCTTCTCACAGAAGATATCAAAAGGAAGGACTACTTCAAGCTATACATGAAAAGTGCAACCAAACTCTCTGCTGATGTCACACCCTCTCCTTTACAACCAAATGCTCCCGTGACCAAGTCAGCCTCACAAGCATCCTATGCCTCTCTTCCTAAAAAGAGACGTGAAAGTTCACAACAGTCTGACACCACCTCCAAGAAGCATAAAGCAAAAAGGAAGAAAGTGGAAAAGGAGATTGGTGAGAACACTGAGACACCAAGGAATGTTTCAAGTTAATCGATGAAGATGATGTCGATCGCAACTTGAATTCAAAGAAAGCCTTGAAAGTCGAATGTGAAAGCTCCAGAGGGTGGAGTTGTGTTAAGAGAACCCGCTCAACTACCTCAACAAACAAACCCAATTTCACTTGACAAGGGTAAAGGAGTTGCAAGTGTTGAAACTGAACAAGCTGCTCACATGCTGTTAACTATCTCATCATCTCCATCAAGCACCACAAATCCATATGAGCTAAAGAGAAGAACAGATTCATCTTATGCAAAAGAACAATCTGGAGTGGTCAAGGTGCCTGAAACATTTAAGGAATCTCTTACACTTGGTGAGACTCAATCTGGCTTGAAGGTTGACACTCTGTTACAAAAAGGCTCGCAGGAGAACCTTGAGACAAGATCTGATGAGACCTTAAAGATGGATGAACCAAATCTGTCCACCAACTCATTATCTTAACTCAAGAATCTTGATGAAGATTTTTCATTTGGTGATCAATTCATCAATGACAAATCCTTGACACCGCACAATCCATGTATAATGTCGGATTCATCAAGATACATCTACAATTCCTCCAATGACTTCTTCTTCACTCTCAATCGCACTTCCACCACCCACCTTACCCTCTCATTCAACTGCATAAAACACCACCAACTCCGAACCCCGCCTTCACAATTGCGGATGAAGTGGCTCCACCGACTTCCCTCCATGATTCTCACTTCGATCAACTCACCGGATAAAGCCATTAAAAGGATAGAAGCATCGAAAGGCAACTTCCTAAATCTGCTGATTCTCCGTGGATCGTGTTCACAGATTGAGCACCTCAACTTCAATGAAGCGATTCATCGATGCTATTGAAGGAGAAGTCAAGGATGCCGTGGAATGGGCAATGGAGGCTCCACTTCTCGACGATTCAAGGACCTCCCATCTCCGATATGAGAGCATCTCGTGAAAGGATGTATGAGGTCAAGAGGACAAGCATGAGGTTCACAAGAACTTTATGAGGCACTTGAAGAATCCATCAAGTTCGACAATTATGAGCAATTTAAGATTGAAGTCGGAGAAAAGGAAGCTAAAAGAAAAGGAGAACAAGTGTAATGGAAGCATTGATAAAGGATCGCAAAGATCCACCTCCTCCCCACCACCAACGGGAGCTGGAACTTCGGATCCGTAATCCTTCTACAACAACCAACACACTCCCATCACAACCACCATCATCACCGCCGAAATCTTCCAACAATCGATCCAACAAAAGAGCGTAGTAATCGTAAAAAATCACGCTGGACGACGGTTGATTCAAGGTTCACATCCACGCCCACCTTCATTCCTCGATGATCAAATGGTTAACGAAGAATCTCGTGTCATGGTCGACTCGTAACTGATGAAGATGATGCATCGACAAAGCATATTCCAAAGCCATCAAGACCGGTTTGACTCTTACATGGCCGGAATCACACTAGCACATCCAGAGTTGCACCTTCAAGAGACACTATTCAAAGTCAGATTATGGAAGATAAACCTCCTTCCCCGAACCCATACGGACCATCCCGTAGTCCGACTCTATGATTCCCGACAACAATTGGGCATCGCTTATCACCAATAACTACGAAAGTCCATGAAGACTCTTCTACACTACATCGGTGATATGGGAAGCTTCATAAGATGGTTTTGTGAACGGAAGAGCATCTCATCCATAACACCAAGAGATCTTGAAGGTCAAGCTTACGAGATTGTCAAAGTCTTCCACTCGGATGCTAATCATCTTCAATATCGATGGAAGAATGCCATAAGATGCTAAATGACCAAGTCGGTGATCAAACCGCCGCTTCAATGTCAACAAATCTCTTCCTCTTGGTGGTGAACCGGTCGATGACCATTCGTGCGTAATTCTTCTTCAACCACGACTGGACTATCTGTGTGCTCGCTCACGAAAGAAGACCCTCTTTCAATATCAAAATGAAAGCCGCAACCTACTCGATCATGGGCTCGAGCGGATGGTTCCCGATCAATTCAGGCGAATGAAGAACAAAAGTATGATATTGCGACTTCTTATGGTATTTCCCATCGGTGGTTCAAAAGAAGAAGTTCTACATTGAAAGACATGGTGCCGATAAAAGACGCAATGATGTCGATCAAAGTCGCAAATCTTAAGTGTTGTTAGTGTAGATCTTCCTATCTATGGATATGAGTACTTGAAGAAGATTGTCCTTAAAAGAGTCGACTTCAAAGTGTATACTATTGAAGAGAACGACTTCAAACATCTTCGCCAAATGATTTCAAGATCTCTATCTCTTAAATCTTCAAGGACACCTTGAGCACTTACCCAGACGTGAGAAAAAGGCCCTCTCTGCGTTGCCACTCTTTGGATCGTGGGCTTAGTCATTCGGAAATGAGTTGAGGACTTTCACTTGGCATTGAAAGCTACCAAACCAGTGGTCAACCTCACAAGTCCTCAATGGAATGCACCGGGCATGAATTTCATCGAGAATACAAAGTTCTTGACACCCCTAGAGCCGCCATCTTCACCGACAGATATGGATCGCGATGCTTATGCGCCTATGTGAACTCTACAAGTTTAGTGATGGTACGCTCAAATTAGTCAAGAAGAACTTGACACCGAGAGAAAGAAGCCAAACTTGATATGAGGTCTTGGGTTAAAACTACTTTACGGACCGATGATGACGTGAAGAGATGTGAACATTTCATTGTCGCAATCGACGAAGACTCAAGACACGAAGGATCTTCCGCAGCCTTGAAAGCTTTGTTGGTGGAAGGCTCCGTGATGGTCACTACAAACTACTTCGTAGAACTCGAATGAAGAATTCTTCAAATACCATTTATGTTTTGTTAACTTTGTGTAATATGTGGTGTAATAAATATGAACAACTCGATATGTGCTTATTCACATATCTTTTCATTATCAAACCGACCAAACAACCAAGGAAAAGCCGCTTATTGCTCATATTTGTGGTTTTCGAGTTTGTGCTTGTGCAGTACTGGACATGCAAAACACGCAAAAGGATCCAAATCGATGTAAACCGAGCACGAGAGATCAAGAGAGTTTTAGATGAGTGGAAGGTCAAGATTGTGTATATTGGAAGATTCTATTATCAGAAGATGAATTTTGAAGTTTCAGCAAAGTTTGAAGAAAAGTCAAGAATGACCCCTGCACTTTGAGCTTTTGGCATAATTGATCCTCAAAGTTTCAGAAATTACAAGATGCACCCTTGGATTATTTGAGCTTTACATGATTGGTCCTTGATAAGATTTTCAGAAAGTACACATTTGGTCCTTGGAAAATTCAAGTTGTACAAGTTTAGTCCTTAGTTATCACTTGGATCACAATATAATCCTTAATCCAAAATCCTATAATACCTTCGGCCCAAAAGTAAAATACCCGAGCCCAAATATCAAACCATACTACCCGGTTGGTTATCTTAACCCGAAAACCTCACCCAAACCCGAGTTAATAACCAGGTCAACCACCCGTTTCCCAGTCAAACACCCAAATTAATATTAAAAAAACCTCGCGCCAAAACCTTTTACCCCAATTACCCAGATGAACCCTAATTAACCCACCCCGTGTAATTGATCAAATTGACCGCAATTAAGGGTAGAATAGTACATTCCCTGACACACCTGACACAAAGGGAATGACACCTCATCAATCCGTGTGATATTGGCCACTTGTCACTCTCCTATTGGCCGAGTCTTGTCATCAGATTTGATCCAAGGTGGATAGCTAGAGATGGTGCGTGGGATTCAATCCAAGGGTGCAAATGAACGCAGAGAAAGCACAAATTGAAGGATTCGAGAAGCTTCTCACCTCAAGCTCATGCTATATATAGGACCTCTCTATTCATTCACAAAATGTATCTTCCTTTCTGTATTTTTCATCTCTCTAGTTTTAGTTGTAGTGGTTATTTACATTTCAAATGTTTTAAATACTTTTGTAATTCATATTATGTACTAAATTTCCATTATCAATAGAATTTGCACTTCAATTTCAATTGTTATTGTTTGAGTTTTTATAATCCATATCTGCTTATTATCTTATTTTAGAGCTTATTTCAGTATTCTAAATATATTTTCAGCTTATCTCTTCAATATCTCAAAAATACAAAAAAAAAATCACATAAAATCATTTGAAATACTGTTCTATAGGTTCATTTAAGCTTTTAGTAGCTTATAGTGAGCTTATACTTGTTTCATAATCTCAAATCACTCAAATCAGTTCATTAGAATCAAAACATCGATGCTACGATTCTTGCTTTGTTTGTCGGAATTGGATCCGATTGGTATTGGTACAAGAGTCGCTTTGGGTGATTATGTCGGATTGGATTAGGATTAGAGGTTGTTAGGTTAGTGGTTCTTATTTCTTCAAAGTGCAAGCCATAGTGGCTAAGGAGTATTGTAAGTTTCATAATCTGTTTTGGTTCATTTAATCTGCTACTGAATCTGTTCATTAGTGATAATTGTTACTGCTTAATCTGTGTTTGTGTTAGTTCAGCTTAATCTAGTCTAGATCTGTTTTAGTTCTCATTACAGTAGAGTAAGTAGTGTTTGGCATAGCTGATTAATCTGAGATATAGAATAGTTAAGTTGTTAGGATTAGTTGCAACATACTTAAATAGGTTATTGGAAGTTATTTGAGGTCTTTATCACTGCAGTTCCACTCTAAAAGTCAGAATCAAGTTAAATCTGATCTAGTTTCTGAATCTGTCATAATCAGTAGGATTAATTAGTAGCAAATTGGTTTGAATCTGGTATATCTAGCTTTTGGTAATCATATTTAGTGCTTAAACATCATAATCAGTTCATTAGATTGGATCAAACTTGAGTTTGGTCAAACTTTCATGTGTTTTCTTCAATAGTCAAAACTTGTCAAAACAGTTTTTCAACAAACTTTGATGCTATCTCATTGATTCATCACTGAGATTCAGTATTTGAAAATTTGGATATTAAATCTTCAACTGATCTTGTTTTGATAACAACTTTTTGAGAAATCTGGTTGGTCACTTTTAAGCTTCAAATAAGCTCTTCAAGTAGTTATTATCGCCTGTTCACACTTAAGCGTGAATCGTGCTTATTTGTTTCGCTGCATCCGCTTCAATTCAAAGTGAGTTAGGACTTGGTATTTGGCACAATCATAGCCGGCGTGTGTTTAGTAGGATCGCATAAGTGGTTTTCTGATTAGCTTATTAGTTGAGCTTGTGATAAGCTCAAACAAATGGACTGAACCACTGCTTGATAGTTATAGCAGCTTTGCTTGAATCAAGGTTCCGAGCTTTAGGCTTGTTAGGAGTAGTTAGATTCAGTTGCAATTAGCTTATTCTAGTGTACTTGAGCTTCTGTCACTGTTTGGTTACCTTATTAGCTTGCTAGCTTATTTTGAGTAGCTTATTTCACTAGCTGTTGCACTATAGCTTGCATATTTCATACATAAGCTGCTTGTTTTTCAATTTTCATAGATTCATAATATCATTTTAGATTTTTCCTGAAATTTTCATAATTTTTGGTCTTTATTTGCAATTTTTCTCATTTTAAATAGATTTTAATCAATTTTTAATTAGCTTTTATTGAAAATAATTGAGAAAAAGTTCAAAAAAATAATTTTTCAATTTTCTCAGTTTAATAAAATTATAAAAAGCATAATAAAGATTTTTCCTTATTTTTCCACCTTTGTTTGGTAATTTTAGAATTTTAAATAGTTTAAATTAGTTTTAATTTTTAATAAATCAAGAAAAATCCAAAAAATAGTTTTAATTCTAAAATAGTTTTCTTATTACATTTTTAGAGTAAAAGTAAATTTAGGCGCTTTAGGGTATCGTTTAGGCGTAGTTGCATTTTATTCACGCTTTGTTAAATACGTTTTAGTATAATCGCACTTAGGATTCCCGTAAATTATATGTTCCATTTGCTTTCCTTATCCCGTAGTTTAGAATATATCATCTTATGCCCTTTTCTTATTCGAATCCCGATTATTGAGACGTGAGTTGAAATTCCATTCAACCCTCGTTGGGAAAACGACCGGAAATACATTCCTTTGTATTTCTTCTAAAAATATTTGTGTACGAAACGATCAAATCAAAATGGCGCCGCCGGGAGGGCTTGTAGCGAGTTTTCGTATTCCGTCTCGTATCGTGTGCATTTGAAGATCCTTCCCCGAGTGAAGTTCCCGTTGTTTTTGTAAATATATATTTTGAAAACCCAAAAACATTTAATAACACCAAAACATTCTTCCTAGAGTGTTTACAAAACCATAAAAATTAAAAAACCAACAAAATAAACTGAAACGTCAATTGTTATGTCGGCTCACCTTGAAGGTACAACCTATACACGGGTATAAGGAAAGTCTTGACATTAAATTGCAGATCAAGAACGATCCACTCTTCGTTCCGCCATGCAGCGTATTTTGAGAGCTCCGAGCACCGGTTGACGTGAAGGTTACAAAATATTGTGTTTTCTAAATATAAAACCCAAAATATTCTTCTTGTATCCTCTTAACCCGATAATTCTTTTCTTCAACCCTCTATATGTTTAATTCTCATGGATACGATCGATTTTCGTCGTTGTTTTCATTGCAAAGGCCGTATGGAGGAGAAACAATATTGTTGTCTTAATCCAGAATGTGTATGTGGTCGATGTGGATATCCTGGTTCTAGAAAATCTTGCTATTGGTGCGACTTAGCCGACAAAAATCTCATGATGAACCCTCGATTCCTACTCCTCTCCGGTGAGGAGATGGAACATGTTTCGAGCCCGAGGCGACTCTGCTCAAGAACCCGAGCCTATCACGGAAATCACTAATTCTTATCCGGATAATTCTTCGATTTATCACTCGTGTGTATGGTGCAATGGACCGAATATGGTGGAAATTGTCCCGCTTGTAGTGATGGAAAATCAGGAACCGAGTTTCACCATAATCCTGACTATGAGCCAACCAATTTTCCTAACCAACCTTTGTACCATGAGCCAGATTCATACTCTTGTGAGTATTGTGGTGGTCCTCACCAAGGTTTTCAATGTCAAGTTCAATATAACAACTCAACCTTTGGTTATGAACCTTACCCGTATTCGTCACAACAATCATACTGTTGTGAGTATTGTGGAGGTCCGCACGTTAATTCCGATTGTCAGATGCAGAATCCGATTGATTACGAACAAGTTCCTTGTAACAATTACGACTATCCTTATAACCCACCTCCACGATACCAAGAAGTTCAACCACAACCTTCACTAATGACTAATCCAAAATTTCTGGAAATAATGATTGATCTTAAGAATCTTCTTGATAAACTTTCCCACGGAAAAGAAGATCCTCCTCAGAAAACTTATGGTGAATTACTCATCAAGAGCAAGCCGCTAAAATTAGTTACCGAGACCTTTCGCTTACGATTCGATTCGATGACGATTATACTCCTCCGAGTGGGAATCCCACTCCCATTTCTGAGCCTTTCATTTCCGACTCTTCCCCTTCACTCACGCCGGTTGAGAGAAGTGACGTTCTTATGGAAGAGGTCGATGATTCTATTTCTGAGACATTATTACACCGTTGATTCTCTCATAATGGGGATGAGCATCTTAGTATTATTTCGAAACGGAAGAGACTAATGTCGAGATCCTTATCCCAATCCCAAGAGAGTCCGGGTTGTTGACATTTGTGATGAGCCTTCTCTGATATATCGAATGATCATGATAAGATGTTCTCCAATTCCGAGGATATATCCGATGTGATTGTGATTCGCTTTTATGTGATTCTCTTGACATCTCCGAGGTTACTTCCGGGATTTTCTCAAATCCACTCTTTGAATTCAAGGACGATTACACCTTTTGTGAAGTTAATCCTCTTTTTGACAAAGATTTTGAGTCCGATTCAGAGACCACAACGGAAGTGGTGGATATTGCTAGCTCTCAGAGCACACCACTTGTCCCACCTCTGTGTTCCGACCTTTCTCTCCCGTCATGTGATGTTGAAGAAAGTATTGAATCCGACACTGAGGGTATTATGGAGATTGATTTTGAAATGGTTGAAGACGATATTCTTGATAAACCGCCACGTGATTCTGATATGGAAGAAATCGACTTACCTATTGATGACCCAATACCACCGGGTATTGAGGATGTTATGGTTGTTCTTGATGGTTCTCTTGACTCCCCTTCTTCTGATGAGTCCACCATCACTTATCCCGTTGAGCCCACATGTGAAGACAAGATTTTCAACCCCGGGATATGCATTGATGAGTTCTTTGTTCAAAACATTGTTCGAGATAAGGATCCTCCGATGGATACCTTCAGTATTGAGCTTTCACCTCCTTACCATGAGCTCCCGTCTTTCTTGGAGTTTTCTCATTGTGATCCGTCATTCCTTCGTCCACCCGCTAAACCGCCGGATGATGGATCATTCTTTCATATTATCCCTTATGTGCTGATGCCCGACATTTTCTTCTCCACCCATCCCACCCAGTCTCATTCCTTCGGGAATGAGGACACCGTTTTTGACCCTGGTATCTATACCACTTTCTTCCCCAAGGACAATTGAATTCGGGGACGAGTCAGGCTAGCGACTCGGTAACCAAAAACGATGGCGCTCGTGGGAGGCACCCATGCTTATCCATCTATCTTCTTTCTATTTTCTAATAAGTGACGTGAAGGGTCTCGCCTCTTGATTTCTCGTGTTTGGTTGTTTGTGATGTTTTGTGTAGGATGTTCCCGATATGAAGACTCTCGTGCTCAAGTTTGTCATTTTCTCCACTCGAGTTTCATGATCGATGTTCTTTGGAAATCCGATATCCTAATCTTATCGACTAACGCTTATCTTTTAGCATACTTAATAAACGGCTTTTAGATTTTCGTGATACCCTTGCTTTAAACATTGAGGACAATGTTCCGTTCTAGTCTGGGGTAGGGTAATCTTCGATTTGATTTGACCGCACTTGCTTATTTTTGTTGTGTTTCTCTCGTAACCCCGTTTTTCCTTAGAAATTAAAAAATTGTGCAAAAATGAGAAAATTTTAAAATTTTTCGTAAGCTTTTGTTAGTTTTATGATCAAAAAGTCTTTGCTAATCTCTTAGAAGTTACTTTAAATATGCGTTTTTCTTGACATAGCATTTGCTAATTGCTTAGACTAGAGGCTATAAAATGCGATTCTAGCTCACAAGGCCAAGAATTTGCAAGTCTCCCTAAGTGATTTTAAATATGCGAAGCTTAAACAAGAATTTGCTAGTTTCTAATAAGTGACTTTAAAAATGCGAGACTTGAGATTATTTGACGAAGCATTTGTTAAGTTAATATATGTTTTGACACCTTGATTGACTTTCCGCTGGTGAGAGTAGGAATAGAATTCTGACTTGACCGGGCGTGTTGAGCCCTAGCTTGTTCCCTTAACCATAGATAATCTAAAATTATCGGCTAAGCATCTCGGATCTCATTATTTGGGATTTTAAATTTGCGTAAATCGAGAAATGATAGAGTTACTTATGAGTTTAGATGCTAAGCGTGGAGTAGTTGGTTCTCTTTAGAGCCCATCGAAGGTACTTATGGCTTTTTGTTCCCACAAAATTGTTTCACCCCATATTTGTCTAATAAATAATTAGAGATGTTGAGTTTTTGGCGATGGTTAGTTCTTTATCTTCTTAAGAGAATCTTTGTTTTGAAAATTGGGTACACATCAAGGATCCGTAATAAATAAATGAGTAATAAGTGATATGTGAAATGTAATAAATTAAGTTGTGAGTCGGTGTCGAGATCGGACCCTTGGATCTTTAGTCGGATTGAATGAGGTCTTAGCTCAGCCACCGGGATCCTCATTTCATGAAGCCTATAGTCTTGGAATTACCCGTGAAGCTCCGTGGTTCACAGCTCATATAAGTAAAGGTATAAGTGCAATATTAAAAAAAAAAAAAAAAAAAAAAAAATGTTGAAAATTGAGAAAGTCAAAATTAGTAATAAAATTCCTTGATGTGGACCTCATTTTTACGACAATGGTTCTTGAAAGAAGGTGGATAACTAATTATCGACTTAGCTTTGTATCTTTATCAGAATAATTCTTATCGAAACGAGAATTTGAAGAAATTCATTTCTCACAAAAATAAAAAAATCTAGAGGAAATAGGAAAATGGGAACGAAAAGTAAGTACACAAGTAACTTCCATGGGTAGTGTTAGCATCTAGAGTCATATGTAACAATGATTTCGGTTTTACGCTTAGTTTGGGGACTTGTGAAAAATCAGGGACGATGTATTCTATCCGTATGGTCACTTCACGCTGTGATGTGTTTTCTACTCCGTGATCCTAACGTGTCGTTTGAAAAATGTTGGAGTTATTGGTCGACATGAAAGTTCAACAAACCGTCATTCATAATCGGATGTGCTTAATCGTTATATCTATATATGAGAATTAAAAGGTAAACGGGGCGTTTTTAGAATTAAGGGTTTCTTAATCTCTTTTGAGGAATCTTTGCTACTTCTTCATAGGTTTAGTAGAAAGAGATTGAGATCCTTGGTTTTAGAAACGTGAGTTGATTGCATTGCGTGAGGACACGACAATGGTCTCGTCTGGGGTATTTTGATATGTGCTTATTCACATATCTTTTCATTATCAAAACTGACCCGAAACAACCAAGGAAAAGCCGTTTATTGCTCATATTTGTGGTTTTCTTGATTTTGTGCTTGTGCAGTGCGGATATGCAAAACACGCAAAAGGATCCAAATCGGGGCAAACCGAGCACGAGAGATCAAGAGAGTTTTAGATGAGTGGAAGGTCAAGATTGTGTATTTTGGAAGATTCTATTATCGAAGATGAATTTTGAAGTTTCAGCAAAGTTTGAAGAAAAGTCAAGAATGACCCCTGCACTTTGAGCTTTTGGCATAATTGATCCTCAAAGTTTCAGAAATTACAAGATGCACCCTTGGATTATTTGAGCTTTACATGATTGGTCCTTGATAAGATTTTCAGAAAGTACACATTTGGTCCTTGGAAAATTCAAGTTGTACAAGTTTAGTCCTTAGTTATCACTTGGATCACAATATAATCCTTAATCCAAAATCCTATAATACCTTCGGCCCAAAAGTAAAATACCCGAGCCCAAATATCAAACCATACTACCCGGTTGGTTATCCTAACCCGAAAACCTCACCCAAACCCGAGTTAATAACCAGGTCAACCACCCGTTTCCCAGTCAAACACCCAAATTAATATTAAAAAAACCTCGCGCCAAAACCTTTTACCCCAATTACCCAGCTTAGAACCCTAATTAACCCACCCCATGTAATTGATCAAATTGACCGCAATTAAGGGTAGAATAGTACATTCCCTGACACACCTGACACATAGGGAATGACACCTCATCAATCCGTGTGATATTGGCTACTTGTCACTCTCCTATTGGCCGAGTCTTGTCATCAGATTTGATCCAAGGGTGGATAGCTAGAGATGGTGCGTGGGATTCAATCCAAGGGTGCAAATGAACGCAGAGAAAGCACAAATTGAAGGATTCGAGAAGCTTCTCACCTCAAGCTCATGCTATATATAGGACCTCTCTATTCATTCACAAAATGTATCTTACTTTCTGTATTTTTCATCTCTCTAGATTTAGTTGTAGTGGTTATTTGCAATTTAAATGTTTTAAATACTTTTGTAATTCGTATTGTGTACTAAATTTCCATTATTAATAGAATTTGCACTTCAATTTCAATTGTTATTGTTTGAGTTTTTATAATCCATATCTGCTTATTATCTTATTTTAGAGCTTATTTCAGTATTCTAAATATATTTTCAGCTTATCTCTTCAATATCTCAAAAATACAAAAAAAATCACATAAAATCATTTGAAAAATAAAAATCACTGTAGATCTGTTTTTGTAGAGGAATTATTCATTGATCTACTTGTTCTATAGGTTCATTTAAGCTTTTAGTAGCTTATAGTGAGCTTATACTTGTTTCATAATCTCAAATCACTCAAATCAGTTCATTAGAATCAAAACATCAGATGCTACTGATTCTTTGCTCTTGTTTCTTTGGAATTGGATCTGGATTGGTATTGGTACAGTAGCTGTTTTGGGGTGATTATAAGCTGGATTGGATTAGGATTAGAGGTTGTTAGGTTAGTGGTTCTTATTTCTTCAAAGTGCAAGCCATAGTGGCTAAGGAGTATTGTAAGTTTCATAACTGCTTTTGGTTCATTTAATGCACATCTTGAACTGCTCATTAGTGATAATTATTCTTGCTAATTTGTGTTTGTGTTAGTTCGACTTAATCTAGTCTAGATCTGCTTTTAGTTCTCATTACAATGAGAGTAAGTAGTGTTTGGCATAGCTGATTAATCCGAGATATAGAATAGTTAAGTTGTTAGGATTAGTTGCAACATACTTAAATAGGTTATTGGAAGTTATTTGAGGTCTTTATCATCGCAGTTCCACTCTAAAAGTCGTAATCAAGTTAACCGATCTAGTTTCAATCATCATAATCGTGAGGATTAATTAGTAGCAAATTGGTTTGAATCGGTATATCTAGCTTTTGGTAATCATATTTAGTGCTTAAACATCATAATCGGTTCATTAGATTGGATCAAACTTGAGTTTGGTCAAACTTTCATGTGTTTTCTTCAATAGTCAAAACTTGTCAAAACAGTTTTTCAACAAACTTTGATGCTATCTCATTGATTCATCACTGAGATTCAGTATTTGAAAATTTGGATATTAAATATTCAACTGATCTTGTTTTGATAACAACTTTTTGAGAAATCTGGTTGGTCACTTTTAAGCTTCAAATAAGCTCTTCAAGTAGCTACTATCTGCCCTGTTCACACTTAAGTGTGAATCAGGCTTATTTGTTTCTGTTGCATCTGCTTCAATTCAGTGAGTTAGGACTTGGTATTTGGCACAATCATAGCTGGCCAAGTGTTTAGTAGGACTGCATAAGTGGTTTTCTGATTAGCTTATTAGTTGAGCTTGTGCATAAGCTCAAACAGTGGACCTGAACCACTGTTTGGATAGTTATAGCAGTTTGCTTGAATCAAGGTTCTGAGCTTTAGGCTTGTTAGGAGTAGTTAGATTCAGTTGCAATTAGCTTATTCTAGTGTACTTGAGCTTCTGTCACTGTTTGGTTACCTTATTAGCTTGCTAGCTTATTTTGAGTAGCTTATTTCACTAGCTGTTGCACTATAGCTTGCATATTTCATACATAAGCTGCTTGTTTTTCAATTTTCATAGATTCATAATATCATTTTAGATTTTTCCTGAAATTTTCATAATTTTTGGTCTTTATTTGCAATTTTTCTCATTTTAAATAGATTTTAATCAATTTTTAATTAGCTTTTATTGAAAATAATTGAGAAAAAGTTCAAAAAAATAATTTTTCAATTTTCTCAGTTTAATAAAATTATAAAAAGCATAATAAAGATTTTTCCTTATTTTTCCACCTTTGTTTGGTAATTTTTAGAATTTTAAATAGTTTAAATTAGTTTTTAATTTTTAATAAATCAAGAAAAATCCAAAAAAATAGTTTTAATTCTAAAATAGTTTTCTTATTACATTTTTAGAGTAAAAGTAAATTTAGGCATTTTTAGGGTATCGTTTAGGCGTAGTTGCATTTTATTCACGTTTTGTTAAATACGTTTTAGTATAATCGCACTTAGGATTCCCCGTAGATTATATGTTCCATTTGCTTTCCTTATCCCGTAGTTTAGAATATATCATCTTATGCCCCTTTTCTTATTCGAATCCCGATTATTGAGACGTGAGTTGGAAATTCCATTCAACCTCGTTGGGAAACGACCCGGAAATACATTCCTTTGTATTTCTTCGGAAAAATATTTGTGTACGAAAACGATCAAATCAACAACTGTAATACATGTAATAGTGCTAGGATTTGTACTATGGTTTCCCCTTGTAAAAAGGGGAAACATCAGTGTTGTCCACTTTTGATCATATAAAATCGGACACATTTTTCTCCTACAAATATTTTACCTCATACATATTTAAATCACTTGAGATCCAAAATCTCAAAGGATTTAAGATTTTGATCGGGGAGAAAATGTGATATAAATATGAAAGATGTTAAAAGATAAGATGACCAATTTTTGTGCAAACTTCTCTTATATGTGCTAAACAATTTCGAATCTCGAAGCATATTTTAAGGGGAGAACTCTTTGCAAATTCAAGTCATCGTGGTACCCAACACTTAAATCTTTGCAAAATTCAACTTTAAATGTTTTTAAGGTACCTTGATCATATGGCTTCTAATCCTTTGATGATAAAGGGTTCCCTCTAGTATGTGCAAACTCTTTTCAAACCTCGAGGCACATATTGAGGGGAGCAAATTTATGAAAACCTCATCCTTCCCTAAATGCTATATCTACTTGATTTGATGTGGGAAGTGATCTTGATATCTTTAGAAAATGGTAATCAAAGAAGTTAATTCTTTCTCTTGCCTCCGTGTGCAAAACATTTTCAAATACTTGATGCACATGTTGAGGGGAGTTCTCGTTTAAAAATATCAAAAACAATTCAGTACAAAATGCTTTGATAATATATCACAAGTATCCGAATTGATTTTCAAATGGTTTTCAATTGGATCCAATGGTAGACGAACAATACCAAATAGACCGACCAACTTTACTTTATGTACGGTGATATAAGGATGATAAGGTTAGGTATGTGTTCCCATGATCCGCCGAATCCTGAGGGATCTACCGAGGGACAATCCACTAGTTAGTGTGAAGTCCTTAGGTATGATGATAAAAGGAGAAAAATGTGATATGGGAAGAGTGCGGACTAAGACCGAGCTAGCATGAATAAACCCAACAAGGTTCTAGCTATGAAGTCTCGGTAGCAATCAAGGGTTGAAGAATTAAAAAGAATTGAATGAGAAAGGGTGAAAACAAATAGCCTCCATTTATTCAACCTTAGGGTAAACCGGGTTCAATTCATATGCTACCGATGGTAACATCGGTATTGAAGACAAGACGTCATTGACCCAAAGGACGACCGCACTTCAACTTTCCAAACCACTCAAGTTCCTCTTAAAAGGACTTGTTTCATTCTCACGGGAACCGACATTATCTATCGACTTTCTCTTAGAGATGGTTGATATTGAAGAAGGAGACCCTCCCTAGTCTCCGTTATAGGATCCAAATATGCACAAATTGAGTCTAGAGCCACGAGATCATCAATAAATCTCATTAGGACACTTTCAATGAAGATTCTCTTTCACCCAATGTGGAAAGAGAGATTATATCTAGAGTCCCACGATTATCCTTGTGGTATTGCGGTAACATCCGAGTGATGTGTTTACATATTCACAATGAAGATGGAAAGCCTTCTCGAGCCAACATCAAACAAGCTCTGGTAGGTGGCATGTGAGATCTATTATATAGATCAACCATGTGACAACCGAACGAAACAATGGGGCGATTCAATCTCTTGAATCAATCTCGGTTCAAGTTATGGATTGACGGATACCTTTGAAAAACCGTCTTTGTGCTTAAAACTCTTTCTTTAGCACATTGACTTGTGTACTCATTTTCAAACCAAAAGGTATTTTTATGATTGATAATTGATTTTCAATAAAACCTTCGTTGTATTGCAAAAACAATTTCTATTGAGCAATACACGATTGTTTTTCAAATCTCTTTTCATCAATCGGTGGACTTAAAAATTATTTGGTTCACTCACTCCGTGTTGTCTTCTTTGAGATGTTCCGTTTGAGAACAACTAGAACATTGCGAAACCCGCCAAGGAGATTCTTAGGAATCCTACCGATCACAGTGATTGTATCGATCAACGGGAACCGTGGGCCATGTACCTCAATTCAACGAAGTGATCAAAGACACTTCGTGCGATTTGTTGTTAATCGTTGTATGCAGTACGCCCGACGCTTGCAAATGATCGTAATGAAGCGGTCAATCCATAGCCGTATGCTCACTTAACACATTCAACTCAAAGAAATCATGATTAGTGCATCAATGACTCGATATTTTCACTCCAAGCTTCGCTACGCCATCGCCAATATCATGATTCAACAAATGCTTCCGCTACTCGATGAGAAGAATTCATGATCCGTAATGTGAGCATGTCGGTCCTAAAGTCACAACACCACAAAGGATGCCTCGAGAGATTGATGATTGCCGATGATCTCAAAAGATGGCTCCTTATTATTATCTCATGAATCATTAATGACCTCCACTTAAAGTACAAATCATGCGAGACTTTGAAGTTGCACTACTTATGCACAAAGATTGCAATGTTGAAGTTGTTCTTTCTACGAGCTCAAGAACAAAGTCAAGACTAGAATGCTAGGATTTGAAATGTAAAATATGGGGTGACCTCCTTAGGGAGATTGTTAGGAATTAGAAAATTCCGGTGTTGAAAGAGTCGGTCACCCCAACTATTATCTAGCATAAGTTAGCTCGTAGACTATTCGTTAGTTACTTATTTAGGTTGGTTTGTAGTTAGTCAAGAGCATAATATAGTTTAGTGCAACACCGTGGAGGAAGGATGGTCTTTACCCACCGTATCCCCGATCCACAGGCCGCCGTGGAGGTCGCTTAGTTTGTAACCTATAAATACCCTCTACCTCCCAAGGTAGAGGGTTGGATGTTCTTGGGTAATCTAATATTCCACAAGTTTTTCTCACTAGAATGTCCCACTCTTTCTCTCTCTAAAACCATCTATGTGCTCATTGTGATAATGTTATAATGTGTATGTGAAAGTTAATAACTTACAATCGGGGTCTTGCCTAGTTGGAATAGGCTTCTTCAGTACCCAATTGTAGTAGGTGCTAGTCATTATGTTGATTGGGGACTTGCGATCAATGTAGGCCTTTGCCACGAAAAGGTGTTCTATGCAACATGGTATGTTAAGATTCCAAGGGTTTCCAAACTTGATTCTAGGGCTTTTCCTAACATACATGTGACGGAGGTCACGCACTAAGTGAGGGTGGCGAGATAGTTCTTCTTCCGTAGGAAACTTATTGAAATAGTCATTGTCTACTTCGTTCACTTCCTCGGTTGTTTCATTCGTCGGTGTTTCCTTAACCTCAAGTATTATCTCATGGTTCGCTTCGTCATTTGTTTTATTAGGTTTCACTAAGGCGATGGTATTGACGAATTGAACGTTCTTAGCTAACTTACTTGGGTCCTTAATCTCTACACCGGAAGGGTAGGGAGTTGAGATAGCATTAACCTTCCTATCACTATTGGCCATGGCTTTCAAAAGGTTATCTATCTTACTATCCATTTCGGCTTGTTGTTGGTTAAAGCGATCTGAGAGCTTAGCTATTTGGGCTTCTTGGGATGCGACTAGGTTTTGCAACATCCCTTCAATGTTTTGTTGGTTAGGACCGTGAGATGGGGGCCATGAGAAATCATTGGAGGTGAATTCTTTAGTTTGTCCCCAATAGAAGTAGGGCTTGTTCTTCTAAGCTTCTCGGATATCGTTAAAATTCCTAGGTCCGGGTGTTGTAGGGAATCTTCCTCCCGTTTCATTAATACGTGAGGACGCGTAGTCAACGGAGGCATGTTCGGGGGATCGGGTGCAAGTGCGTGTGTTATGAGGATCACTACACGGCTCACACGAGGAAGAAACTTTGTTCACATGGCGTGAAGACTTAGGATTTTCGTAGGAGCTCATTAGGAATTTTACTTGATCTTCAAGTTCGATCATCCTACGGTCGGAAGATTGTGGGTCAATTGGAGGCAAGGAGATTGCCTTTACGGTTTTGGGCAACTCACGGGGTCATTCCAACTTTCGTTGTCATAGAGCAAGGTCCTCTATTATACCCCATGATTCTTCAAATGGTGAGATCACTAAATTTTCCACCGGCCGCTTGGTCAATGGATCGCTTAGTGGGGAAATTGACATGATCGTAGAAGATTTGGACTTGAAGCCAAAGATCAATGCCGTGATGAGGAACTTTATGAAGTAAGTCCTTGAATCGAGTACATGCTTCGTAGAGAGATTCACCTTGACGTTGTTGGAACATCAAGATGTCATTCCTAAGCTTAGTGGTTCTCCCCGGTGGGAAAAATTGAGCAAGGAAGCGAGAGGTGAGATCATCCCAACTTGAGATGGAGCCATGGAAGTCGCTCAAGCCAATTACTAGCTTGGTCCCGAAGAGAGAATTGGAAGAGACGCAGCGCGTGGTCTCCCGAGTAGTAGCATCAAGGTCAATGGAATCGACAATTTAAGGAAATCCCTAAGATGTCGATTAGGATCTTGAACGAAGTCCATGAAATGCACATCCGCTTTTGCACCAACTGGTGGTGTCGGATCGCAAGGTCGTAGTGTGGGCTTGGTCGGGAAGTTCAATGGTGTTTCTATAGCCTAGGTGGCTTGGTTCGAGTATTCACCAAGAGTACGGGCTCTTGGCGGGTCATTTGGTGGTAGGTTGATGAATGGTGGTTGGTTATCACCTTCCATGATGAAAAGTGATGGGTTTACGAACAAAGGTCACGAAGAAGGGGATAGACTACGAGGAAGCTAAAATGAGAAAAATTACTTGATATGAATCAAGCAAAGAAACCTAAACGAAAGTGGACTACTAACTAGCTATTCTATTCCCCGCGCCGGCGCCAAAACTTGATAACGCTTCGTAGCGCGTTCGGGGTCAAAGGAACTTCGCTTTCTTGAGCAAGTTTTATAACACCCTAGGCGGAACCTAATCGCTGTAGTGTAGTATTAGGGTAAGCCACGTGTATTGATATCGCTCTCTAGGGAATAGGAATGCTAGTGAGAAGTTACTACGCTAAGGTTGGGGTTGAGGAAGATTATTTTTATCTTTTATATTTTTAGAAAATGGAAAGGTACAAATCTCGGGGTTTGGATTTGGGGGTTGGTATTTCTACCGATTATTCTACTTATCTAATTATCTAGTCTAAGATGTATGTAGTGTATGTCTAATTATTGTGTGCTCGTATGATAGTTTAAAATGTGTTTACTTAGGTTTTATTACTCCTTAATTATCTCCTATTGATGGTTGAATTGTCACGTTCTTATTCTTAATCGAGTTGTATGTCTAAAGTCGTAGGGTTTGCGTTTATCCCAAACTCTTTGAAACTACCAAAGGGTCTCGTCTACAGAATCTCTAGGAATTATAAACTCTAACTCTAAGGTATCTTTGGATGGTTTAGCCTACAACTACTCTAGGTGTTATAGCCTAAGGTTCACAAAGATTAATCAAGCATTAACTACACAATGAATAACCTATCGCATTACTAGATCATTAACAATTAAGATAAGAGACAACCAATCAATATTCAATAATTAAGTTTCATATTCCTAAGCAAACACACAAGTAAATTAGCGGGACATGGAGAACATGCAAGCATACACACAAATAATTGAAGACATAGTTGAATTAATGAAGTAAAGCACTTATCTTGTGGTAAGATAGGCTTTGGAACCCTAAAATCTTGTACAAGACAAACTTTGGTACGGTTTAGGTTTTTACTCCAAAAGACTACACACCAAAACCGAAAAATTCGTATTCTATATATAGATTACAATCGCGACGCGCCACCTTATGATTTGTGACGCCATCGTCGCCGCCATTAGGGTTTCATCTTGGCCACGTTAGTCTTGCGGCGGCGTCACCTTATGCTTGTGACGCCGTCCCTTCGATCTCGACGCCGTCGATCAAATCTAGGCCGCCGAGTTGTGACGGCCTACTCTTTTAAAGCCTAACATCGTCACTAGAAAATAAGCAATTTGGCTATCGTCTCGTCAAGATAAGTGCTCGACCATGTCAGAATTAACAATGACGCCGTCCCCTTGTATTTCAAAGAAATTGAGTGTCTCGATTCTTGACTTTGGCCATTTTCTTCATATATCCGCGCCTTTTCGCCCAAATAAGTGCCATTCCAGCAATTTGCCTTCAAGAGACCTAAAAAGTAAAAAGGAACGATATTAAGTAATAACGGATCCAAAAGTGATCAAATAAGGGCTTAAACGACCTCTCAAAAAGGTACATTTTAAAACCTTATCACCTACAATGCATCGGGATGCCCGAGACTTAATAAGAAAGTGTGGCGACTGCCAAGTTCACAGACCCGTTCCGCGCCAACCACAACAGGAGCTAACACCTATTATGTCGCCATGGCCATTCTACAAATGGGGTATCGACATCGCAGGTCCCTTCCCTATTGCAGCAGGAGGATTGAAATTCCTCATTGTAGCTATAGACTATTTCACCAAGTGGATTGAAGCAAAGGCAGTCGTAACAATCACAGGGAATCAGGTAAAACGGTTTGTTTTGGGACAATATTGTATGCCGTTTCGGATTACCTGGGGAAATCATATCAGACTACGAAAAACAATACTGTGACAACCCTTTCAAGGAATGGTGCGAAAAGTTAAATATTACACAGCACTTCGCGTCAGTTAAACACCCACAAACCAATGGCTTAGTCGAGCAAGCAAATCAAAGTCTGGGCGAAGGAATCAAGGCACGTCTAGACAAGCACAAAGGGAGGTGGGTGGAGGAACTATCGCATGTTTTGTGGGCGCACCGCACTTGATCAAACTTAGCACGGAGATACTCCTTTTCTCTCGCCTATGGGACGTGGTCATACCACCGAGATTGGGATGCCAACTATCCGCATCAAGTCAATGTGGCAACCAATGACGACGAACGGCGTGTTGACTTAGACTTGTTGGAAGAAAGGCGCGAGCGCGCAACTATTTGTGAGGCGAGAGCTAAGTCAAAAATGAAAGGATACTACGACGCTAAAGTGAGAAGCATCTCATTCAGACCAGGCGACTTCGTTTATCGCTCCAATGATGCGAGCCATGCCAAAGATACAGGTAAATTAGGACCAAAGTGGGAAGGACCTTATGAGGCCATTGAAGCACTAGGGACGGGCGCATACAAGCTGCGTGACATGAATGGTCATGAGCTACCACGCACATGGAACATTTGCAATCTCAAACGGTGTTATCTCTAGGAATGGCTACGGCCAAAGGCACTAACACTCCCGACTTTAGTATAGTGCTCAATAAATATCCGTGTATTTACATTCGGCTTCAATTAGGCAAATGTCTTTTTCTTTTAAACTTGCAAGTATTAATAAAACGTCATAGCTTCTAGCTAACTCATGCGACACATTTCAATTGGTTATTTATATAATCTTTATACACTATTGTCATATTATCTTTTTGCCTACATGGCGTGCATGCACTTAATAAACCCACGATGGTAAAAGGATGAGTAAAACTACTAAATTACTCATTGAGTAAGAGGTTGCAAACCCATCAACATCGGATCACGCATCCTTGTTAAACACCTTATTTTCAAGACGTTGAATAAGTTTATTGCGCTGCTCCACGATGGATGCGCGATAATGCATACCGTGCTCGCTTAACAAACTAGGATCAAGACTCTTGACTCTTAATATGATATTTATAGTACGTGATATCAAACCATACACGATTATGATACAAATACTTAGAACATTATATCTCAAGTATGATAGGTGATGACTTTCATACATGATTATGTACTTCATATATTCTTCGCGCTTATGAGACAGTTTTGATTCTTATACAACAAATGCGTTTTTCACGCAAAGACAGTACAAACATTATAAGTCGCAACCACATTCGACAAAAGTAATATTTCATTAAGTACCATGCGTTCTTACAAAATGATATTTACAACACAAGTTACAATCTATATGCTCCTACAATGCCTAAGAGATGAGCTCCCCACACGGCTTGCAGCGTCCCCAACCTCGCTTAACTTCTTCAACAAGTCGGAGTCTTGGCGGGATACTGTGGCAACACTAACCGGCACCCCGTCAGACCTGGGGAGATGAGCTGAGCCAATACCGCACAAAATAGCCTTGCGTTTAACACTTTCCTTCTTGGCAAGTCTGGTAGTATGAGCTTCCAAGAATTGCTTTAAAGGAACTTCCTTCTCCAGGGCGAAAGGATTCAAGATGTCGCGGGGGCGAGCAAACACAGGCACCTACAGCTGAGCTTCATCAGGTTTCAAAAAATAATCAAGCTGCGCCTCCGCATTTTCAGCCCGATGCCGAGCCAAGGTTAGCCCCTCCATAATTACCCCTATGGGATAATCCTGGTCGCGCTCTAATTCAGAAATTAGAGGAAACTACAGCAGCTTCATCTTCTCCATTGCGGCAACCAGATCATCATACGCATGATCATTATAGCCAGGAACCTTATCAGCAGGCACCTTCAACAGATCAGCCTCATCGAGCTCTTCTACAGCTTTTGCCTTGCCCCGCGCCAACGCGCACTGCACAACCCCCCCAAACGCGTCCACTACCTCCTGCGACTCCAAGGCGCTGAGGGCAACAAGGCGCAGACCATGGCCGATGGGCCACCACGCTCGAGAATAAAAAGACATGAGTCAGATATAACTCCTCATCATACTCAATGCCGAGCTTGCGAACTTCATCTCCTGGCTCAAGTGAGCTTCCCACGCTGCACCAAAATTCCCTAACCGAGAGAACAACTCTTCCTTCCCTTCAAGATATTTTAGTGCCCGAGAGACACGAAGCCTTATACTACCGATGCAAGACGCCCCGACTTATTTGGCCCAAGAAGGCCATCTTTTCTTCAAGAAGTCTTTGGGCGACGAGCTCATGGCCTCGCTCAACCTTAGCACCGCCAAACGTGCTCCAACAACGCAATTTGTTGGTCCTTCACAAGGCCCGGCTACTTTCTCCGTAGTACTTAGCCTTTAGTGCGCAACCAACGAAGCTTGGTACGCAGAGCTCGCACTGCATCTTCAACAAGCCGATCCATTGGCGCATCCTCGAGATACCAATGGCTCGCTGCACAACTCTTCTGCCCGTAAGATTCAAGACGCATAGGACTATCCTTGGGGGGCGACTCTATAGAGCGTTCAAACCTGCACACATACAAGCGAATTAGCAATTGTTTCATCACATCAAAAGGGAATGCGATAAGGACTTTGAAAATAACACTTGCCAAGGAGCGAGTATCACCAAGGAGGAGGTGATGCAACGCCACCGGATGACGACTCAACCACCGTAATGACGGACGCTTCGTTGGGATATGAAAGTGTCAAGAATGTTAAAGCATCAAGATTGACAAAGCATCGAAAAGTCAAAGCATCTTGCTAAAGAGAAAGTCAATCTTCTTGCACTGTCAAAGCATCGCAAGTCAAAGCAGAACTATATTATATTCATTTATGGAAAGCTTTGTTTATTCTATGTTTAGATTACTTATCGCATAAGGATACAAATTGTAAACCGACTAGGGTTATCCTTGAGCCTATAAAAGGACCCCTAGATTGGCATTAGAAGTATGAGTTTTAGAGAAGAGTTTTAGTATTCATAAAGTACGATTATTATTAGTGTTTTAGAGTTGTTGAAGAGTCGCATAACAAGCGATTTAGAGTTATTAATAAAAGTTAAAGTTATATTCTTCTTAGATTTGTTAAGTAAATTCACAGACTTAATAAAGATTACTCGTGTTTCATTGTTAATAACTTAGGATTTATCCGAGGTTATTAAACCTTAACAAGCTATTTAAGTTAGTTTGGTTAGAGTACATCAATCCAACAAGTGCTATCGAGTTTGTGTGGAAACTCTGACTAAGAAGAAACCCTAAAACCTAAAGATGTTGATCGATGTCGCTCCACCACCTTCCATCACCTCAATGAGGATACCGTCATTAAAAAGGAGAATACGACCTATGGAGCATGAAGATGAGGCAAGACATTGCAATTACGCATCAACCATCGTGGAATATAGTTGTCAATGGTAATGAAATCGCTCCAACCTATTGACATTCCCGGACAACCCAAAGCACCTAAGGCGCCTTACCAAAGATCAACATTAAGGAATCAAGAGAAGGCACTCAACATTCTCTTGTCTCGCCATTCCGTATGGTCATCTTCTCAAGTTCCATGATGCTAAAGATGCAAAGCAACTCGGGTCGCTCTCAAAACAAGGTTTGGAGGCAATGATGCTTCCAAAAGATGCACGTAAATCTGCTGAAGTAGCGCTTGAAACATTCATCGTTGGAGAAAGAGAAACCTTGATGTCGCTTATGATGATTTTAAAACCTTCTCAAGATGTTGGAGCTATACAAAGCGTAAGTTTCATTGAAGATGTTAATCTCAAGTTCTTATGAGTCTCGCCATCGACATGGCATGTGATAGCTATAATGATCGAGGACAACCCGGTTTGATGTTATGGACTTTGATGACCTCTACAATCATCCTCAAGGTGTATGAGCATGAGATGAATGGCCAAACCAGCCCAAATCTCATAGTATTGCCTTTTATCATCTCGAAGAGGGCAAGATTTCCACCGAAAGTACCGCTTCTCCTACTCAAAGCATCGTTGCTCAAAGCATGCTTCCTATTCTACCCCATTGCTCAAGAAGCTCCACCAACCATCCATTCGTGATGAAGTTGTATGCTCCTTCTTTGCACAAAGAAGCTTCTCACCGTCACTTATGAAGAAGATCTCTCACGATAGAAGAGGATGCTCTTGAAGAAATTGATATCAAGTGGCAAGTTGCTATGATCAACGCAAGGATAAAGAAGTTTATGAAGAAAACAGGAAGAGGCATCAAATTCAAGCCAAAACAGAAATCACTTTTGACAAATCCAAGATTGATCGCTTCAATTTTCAAAAGATGGACATTTTGCAGGAATGCAGTTTGCTAAATATCAAGCAAACAGATGACCGAGAAACCAAAGCTAGAGTTGAAAGAAATTCCTATTACGTAAACAAAAGCTTTGGTTGCTCAAGAGAATTTATCGAGGTTGACTGAGGCCGAGTTTGATGATGAACCAAGAACTCATCAGTATGGTAGTCATGGAGGATTCTATGGAAGAATTTGACCGAGCACAACTTTTGATGAGGAACCCGACATGCCGCTATGGAGTCTAAAGATGGTTTTGGAAGCTTGATCGAGCATGGAGAGTGAAGATGATCCTGTTTCTACTTGCTATGATGGCTACTTCAACAAGCTCATCCCCTATCTCCGAGGTATGCTCAAACCGTCATGACTTTTATCAAAAGTCCTTAATAGTTATGTGATTGAAAGAGATAATTGTATAAAAGCTAGGTTCGAGGTAGCAGTGTTATCAAATAACCTTAGAGTCTATGGAAGCCAAAATTATAACACATGAAAATAATGAAATGGCTTGGCGTAAAAATATGAACAACAGATTATCGCTAAAATTAAGTGAATGGAAGTTAAATTGTAAGATTTCGATATTGAGAAACCGACTAAGGAGAGAGATGATTTGTTAGCTAAGTTTGATGCCCGAAAGAATCGGGTCTTTCTCATGTTTCTTATGTTCAAAAACAGAGAAGGCTTACAATATGACCGGTCTAGGTTTTGGTATGGATTTCAAGAGTGTAGATGAAAACCCACCTAGTGATAAGGATGATCTTGATTTTGAGGATATAACCACTAGTGATGATGAGCTTATTAACTATGTTGACACATGTAGTAATGAGGAATCGTTTAGTGATCCACCTCGAGTAATATACCAAAGACAAAGGTTATCATGTCGTCCCACATCCCACCGGTAGTCATCAACCCATAAGACCGATGTTTCTCGCTTTGTGTAGAAAACCTAGAATTTAGAAAGAAGCTATCGGGTCAATCTAGGTCCGAAACCCAACAGAAACAGCTTGAGACACCTAAGGTAGATGATGTTAAAGTCAAGCAAAGACTTTCACCTCAAAGTATCAACACACCTCAAAGCATCACTACACCTTCAAAGAAGACTTTAAGAAAACCTTTTCACAATCATACTAAACCTTTTGGGATAATTTTGGTCAAAACAGCTTTAATCATTCACCTAGAAATCGTGATAGGTTTGGTAATACACATAGAAGAATAAATTTTGGGATTACGTAACAAAAACTCTGCTTGCTTGTTTTAGTCCTAATCATTTGATCAAGGACCGTGACTTACATTCGTAATACCTAAGTAAGTTCCCTAAGAATGCACTCACAACCAAAACCAAGAGAGAATAGACCACTTGAATTATTCAAATAGGGTCAACCATAGAAACTTCTCACCGCACTACAGTGCACCCTCACCGTAGAAGACCCTTTTCAAAACCTCCAAGACCTTCAAACACTTTCCAAGGTAATCATACAAAATACAATACCTTCTCAAAGTATCGCTCGCTTTCACCAAACACCTCTTGGAATAGGAGTCCTAGGAGACCGACATTATCAATCTAGAAGAAGTTACAATTCCGTAAGAGTAGCTAGATCAAGGGACTCTACACCGTAGTTAAAACTAAATGGGTTAAAAGGAAAGTACCGATGATGAACAAACAAGATTTTCAACAAGTAATCGTGAAACAGATGATTTTGTGGTAAAAGAAAAGGAGATTTTGTTGAAAAGAAAGTTTTATTTAAAATTCAACACAAGTTTTAAAACAAAAGATAATGCTTGATTCTCGTTTACAAAATCATGAAGATTACATACTCAAAGAATTTGAGTATGTTATCTCCACGGGGAACACAAGTCAAGAATGGCTTGGGTTCCTAAAAGACACTAACTCTTTTATCTTTGTGCAGGCAACCCAGAGGAGGAGCTTAAAATTATCTTATTGTGGATAGTGGTTGCTCCGAAGCATGACAAGAGACAAGGAGATTTTGTCGATTTTAGATCTATTTGTGGAGGAAGAGTTACATTTGGGAATAATCGAAAAGGAACCATCAAGACAGGGAGCATATATTTTGAGAATGTTAGATATGTGAAGGAGCTCAAGTTCAACTTATTGTCAATATCTCAAACCGTGATAAAAAGCATCCTGTGTTATTCATCGACACGTAATGTCTCATCCTTTCCCTTGAATTCAAGCCTCTTGACGATAGCTTGGTAGTACTTAGAGTACCAAGAACCAATGATGTGTATCACCGATATGAAGAGTCTTCACTCTTCCGGGAGAGCTACATGTTTAGTGGCAAAAGCAACATCCAAGAAGAACATCGGTGGCATAGAAGATCGGGCCATGTGAATTTCAAGAATATCAACAAACCGGTCAAAGGAAATTAGCTAGAGGTTTACCTTCAAAGACTTACAAGAATGATCACCCCGCTTGGCGTGCAAGAAGGGTAACAACACAAAGCTTCATGCAAGAAGCTTGAGGAAAGGACTATTAGAGAACCATTGAGTCGCTACATATGGATTTATTTGGACTTGTCGCAATTGCAAGCCTAAACAAGAAAAAGTATCGCTTGGTTGTGACAGATGATTGCAGAGATTCGCTTGGGTATTTTTCTTAGGATTTAAAGATGATACTTTTGATGCTATCCATAATCTTATCATAGCACTTGAAACCAACCGAAACTCAAGGTTAGAGGTATTAGATGTGATAATGGGACTGAATTCAAGAACAAACTTATGGATGAGTTTTGTGCTAACAAAGGGATCAAGAGGAGTTCAAGATTGCAAGAACACCACAATGTAATGGTGTTGCGTAGATAAAGAATAGGACTTCATTGAAGCAGCCCGTAACTATGCTTGCGATTCACTTTTACCTATTCAATTCGGGTCAAGTCAGGCACCGCTTGCTATGTGCTTAACAGAGTATCACCACAAAACCCCGATAAAGACACCTTATCGCTGTCGATGGGAATTAAACCCAACATACGATTTTTGAAGCCTTTGGATGTCCTCTCACTATTCTAAATACTATTGATAATTTGGGCAAGTTTGATTGCAAGTCGAAGAAGGTTATCTATTAGGGTACCGCACCAACAAAGAAAGGCTTTAGAGTGTACAATGTAGTCACTACGAAGGTTCAAGATTGTCTTCATGTTGAATTTTTAGAAGATCAAGACAATCGAAGGGTAAAGGTCCTAATTGGATGTTTGATCTTGAAGTTTTGACTCTTCTATGAACTAGGTACCGTTAGAGAAGAAAATCAACCCGTACACAATGAAGAAGATTTACGATGTTTTTCATAGAGTTCATATTAGACCCGATGTTGTTCCCGATGAAGAACCAATATCTCGTGAACCAAAGAAAAGTATCGATGCACCAAAATCCTCATTGTCTCACCGAGGATCAATCTATTCAAGATAAACTAAATCGATGCTTTTTAAGATGTTTTAGCACATTCTTATACCGATGATCAAAGAAGAGCTTATGAAGAAGCAAAGAAAAGACCAAAATCTGCAGTAATACTCTCACAAAGATTTTGGATAATACTTTTGACCAAAGTATCACAGCACTGTTGATGAAGACTTTGCATGATTTGGATGATCCAACCATGCCCGCTTGAAGATACCGATGATGAGTTTGAAGATGAAGGTATTTTCTCGATTCCAATGAAGATGTCGATTTCACTAATTGGATGATACTTATGGAGTTCCACGCCTCCAAACTTAAGAATTCATAAGAATCATCCTCTCGATCAAATCATTGGTCCTTCTACTGAGTGATGACAAGACACAAAGCTAAGAGTTTTACTAAACCTCATAATGTTTTACTTAGCTTTGTTTATAAACAAAACAGATGAATCATAAGGACCATCAAACATGTCTGCTTACTTGCTTTATCTCTCAAGAGAACCCAAGAATATTGCTCAAGCATTGACTAAAGAAAGTTGGGTTGAAGCTATGCAAGAAGAATCATATAATTCAAACTTCAAGAAGTTTGGTTATTATGTGATCTTCCTGATGGTAAGAAGGTCATAGGTACAAGATGGGTGTTCAAAGTTAAGGGAGATGAAAGAGGGAATGTCATCAAGAACAAGGCAAGGTTAGTTGCACAAGGCTGCATGCAGAAGAAGGAGTGGATTATGATGAAGTATTTGATCCTCAGAGCAAGGATTGAAGCAATTCGAATCTTTCTTGCTTTTGCATACTATATGGGATTTCGTGTTTATCAAATGGATTTCAAGAGTGCCTTTATATGGCAAGATCACGAGGAGGTGTATGTTAAACAACCTCCGGTTTTGAAGATCCCACTCATCCTAACAAAGTTTACAAGGTGGTTAAGGCTCTTTATGGCTTACATCAAGCACCTAGAGCTTGGCATGAGAGGCTCTCTACTTTCTTATTGCAACATGGTTACGTAGGGAGCCATTGACAAGACTTTGTTTATCAAGAGAGACAAAAGGATATCATGTTGGTTCAAGTGTATGTAGATGATATCATATTTGAGCTACCAAACACCCATGGTCAAGGAGTTTGAGCAACCGATGCAAAATGAATTTCAAATGAGTTCAATGGGTGAGTTAACTTTCTTTTAGGACTTCAAGTTAAACAACAAAGGAGGGTATTTTTATCAACAAGACAAGTATGTATCCATATACTTAAGAAGTTCAACTTTGATGCTATGAAGCCAATAACTACACCTATCAAGTCTATCAACTCATCGAAAAGATGAAGATGGACAACCTGTTGAAATCAAGTTATACGTATCAATGATTGGTTCTCTTATGTATCTCATCGCATCTAGGCCTCGATATTATGTTTGCTATTTGTCTATGTGCAAGATATCAAGTCTCACCAAAGGTCTCTCATATAAATGCAAAGAAGAGAATTTTAGTTATTTGAAACAAAACCTAAGTTAGGGTTGTGGTATCCAAAGGATTCACCTTTTCACTTGGAAGCTTTTTCAGATAGTGATTATGCAGTGACAATTATGACGTAAGATCAACCACCGGAGGATGCCAATATCTTGGAAGAAGATTAGTCTCATGGCAATGCAAGAAGTAGATTATTGCAAAGAACATCCCCATCAAGGTATTATGTGGCTGCCGCAAGTCGTTGTAGACAAGTTTTGTGGATGCGTAATCAACTCTTGACTATGGGTTGAATTTCAAGAATACCCTATCAATATTGATAATGAGAGTATAATCAGATTGTGAAGAATCCGCTTATCATTCCAAGACCAATCATATTCGACACGCATCACTTCATCGATATTGTTATGAGCACATGCTTATTAATGTGGTCAAGGTTCACACGGATGATAATGTAGCTGACTTACTCACCAAAGGCTTTGATGTTTCAAGATTCAATCACTTGGTGGTCAGCATTGGCATGATTAACTACTGACCTACATTTAAAGGGAGGACTATTTAGTGTTAGTATAGTCCTATGCATTGTTTGAGGAGAGGATATTCATGTTTATCTGTTGTATTTGCTATTGAAAATAGGAGAATGGGAAAGTACTGCCTATTGATTTTATGAAAGTACTGCTTGGAAAATACTGCTTTTTGGAAGTACTGCACACGTGTCGTATCAAAGCACTGCTCCAACGGTAATATTGAGGGTAACTACTACTAACGGTAACTTTGTTATTAAGGGTCGTGATTTTTAAATCTCACCTATAAATAACTACTCCTAATTTCCTCTCATATTGATAACTTATAATCTTTTCCATATCTCTCTCTTTTCACCCATATTATTCGCTATCTCACTTTCTCGTGAACATATATCATAAATGGCAAATCGAATACGCTTCAAAACACAACATGGTGGCGAATTTAGACAAGTCTCAAGCTAATGTTATCTTTCATGATATCATTGATTTTCTCACCGGGTCGCCGATTAGTTATGCGTTAGTAGAACCGTATATCATTGAGCCCTGGATTCAACAATTTTGGGCAACCGCTAGGTTCATATGGAGAATGATGATTCATATATTCAAGTAACAGCTGTCGGGGAACCGTGAAAGCTATCAAGCCTCTATTCGTGAAGACTTATTATTTGATGATGAAGAAGGGTCGCTCGCTTGATAAGCAACCGATTTGGGATACAATTAGCAACATTGGTTATGAAGGGTCCTTAACTGAACAAACATTCAGAAAACCTTTATTTTGTCCTCAATGGAAGTATTTAGTTCATGTACTACTTCATTGTATTAGTGCTAAGAGTACATCATGGGAGCAATTTGGGTCTAACATAGCATCTGCTATAGTGGGATTAGCTACAGATCGAATTTTCAACTTTTCAAGGCTGATTCTAGATGGAATGCTCTCACACATCTCTCATGGTTCAAGATGGTTGATGTATCCAAGGTTTATTCAAGTGTTTCTGAACAAACAACTTGTCGATGTACCTAAGCCCACCGACGACACTGCTGTAGTGCAACCGCCAAGATTTTCACTTTTATGGCAAGGAAGAGTGATTTATTCAATGGTAGGGACACTCCATTGACTACTTCAATGATGGAGATTATTCAAGCTATTAGAGATGAGGTTGCAGCTAGTGATGAAAGAGAAGGTACCGCTCAAGGTACCGCTTCTCAAAGTGTCGCATCTCAAGAAACTTCAACACAAGGTATCGCTCGCATGATTCTCGATGTTAATGAAGGTACCAAGTTTCTCCCACCTCATCCCATTATACTACTCCTCCTATGGCATCACCAAGACCGATGTTCCTATGTTATCATCATATTCGAGGAGATATTATTCCTATACAACCCGAAGATTAGTGTTAGATAATTAAACTCGATAAGGGCGATTGTCGATTGCGTAAATCTTTTGATAAACAAAGCTACTCAGACAAGAAGTTGAAGCTTAAGTTTAGAAGATTGAAGAACTTTGTATGGCCATTGGTTACTCATCACAAAGTTATGGGTTAAAGTCGAAAAGAAAAAGCGAAGGCATTTAAAGAAGACCACCAAAGGCAACAAGGTTAAACAACATTCTTCCGTCCAATTGGGGAGGAATCAGAAGAAGAGAATTTGAAAGAAGATGTCAATTTCATGAAGAAAAGGAGAATGAACCTCAAAGCATCAAGAACAAGTCAACATTGAAAGTACCGAGGAAGAAAGAATTAAGGTTCAAAGCATCGATGATCAAGGTAATCAAGATCAAAGTATCAAGCCAACAAGGAACCTATAGGCGTGAATTGATTACTCCAAGGGTATTAGATTTTGAAGAGGAAGTGGTCCTTCAACCGTGTTACATGAAGAAGAAGTTGGTCCTTCAATAGTTATACCGTAAAAGGAAGTCGATACACCTAAACCTATACATACAAAGAAGTGATGATGAAACCATTGTCAAATCTTGCATGATTTATCTAAACCAAGGGTGTTAGTATTCCAGAGTGCAAGAAGAGGAACAACCAAGAGTTTCTCAAGCTATTATTGATCCAAAATACAAAGGTAAGGGCAAGTTGGTAGAGACTAAGAAGAAAAGAAACTTACTTTAGCACGTATAAGAGTCAGCTCAAGTGGCTATGAATGAGGAAGCGACTAGAAAGATACAAGTCGAGTTGAATGCTAAAGTTGATAATGAAGAAGCTATGAATGAAGAAGCGACTAGGAAATTACAAGAAGAATTGAATGTCAAGATGTTATACCATCACCTCTTCCTATTTCTTCTCTGCCAAGAAGACCAGATCTTGCTAAAGAAAGGAATGCAATGATGGCTTATTTAAAAGGTCGAGGATATATTGGATTGAACAAATTGAATTATGTTAAAATGAAAGAACTGTATGAAGCTGTTACAGAGGGTTATAAGAAGAGTGTTGAAGATATCAAAGATTATAAAGATGATGATATTCAGAAAGAAGATATCAAGAAAGTAAGCTTAAAGAGAAAAAGAAAATCAAGTTGAAGATAAACAACCATTAAAGAAAGTTGAGTTAAGGTCCGATATCGATGATGAACCAAGAATTACTTAAGGATTGTAGAATTTGAGTATTCTAAAGATGATGATGAAATGAAGATGAACAAATCTCCAATAATCACTTTTGAAGTTGTAGAGTCAAAGATTGAAGTTATCGATGTTTCATAGAAGATGAAAGTTTCGTAACATTCAACATGTTATGGGATCTATTGCACATAATAGATAGGGTGGATTTATTTCATTTATATCATTTGGTGCGAGATTATTTTGAACATAATACATCATAAGGAGTTGGTTTAGTCTTACTGGGGATCTCACAACCTTGGGAAATCAAGAACAAAGCACCACTTTGAGATTTGGAAGAACCAAGAAGCTTGGGAGATTGTTAACTGGAGATTCTTTGAAGAATCTGGAGTACATGTTATAGATCTAGAAGATGGGACAATGATTCACATGTTAGCAGACAGAAGATATTTTCTTACAGCAGATCTTATGAGGAGAATGTTAGAGCATGGAATGGAAGTTGAAGAAGACAATGAAATTGTTCTAATGGTCATCAAATTGTTTATCAGATGGACTACTATAGCTGATGATGATGAATAACTGGTATGAATTTTAATTGAATAAATTTTTGATATATCAAGATTTTATTCAAAGTACTATCGATCAAACAACACTTTCATCAAAGTATCGCTTGCGCCTTTAAACCGCTTAATGATTTTGAAAAACTTTTGTTAAGTGACAAATATTTTGAAACAAAGGTTAAAAGAAATAAATGGTTTTTCGATGGTAACACCAATAGGTTATCAATCCACCATGGTTACAAAAGGATTGGCTAATCCATGAGCAAACGGCTCTAGTAAAGATATCTCAAACTGCTTTTAGTTGACAACTTGCTAATAAGTTGGATGGTAATCAACTCACCATATCAAGAATGTGAAGAGTTGGCTAGCCCATAAGAAAATGGCTTGTGGTAAAGGTCAATGGAAAACCCATTATATGGTAATTAGTTCACCATAGATGAAAGAACTAACTAGTCTAAAAGTGGTACAGTTTTGGTAAAGACAAATCAAATCATGATAGTCGATGATTTGCTAAAATCATATGGTTATCAATGTACCATGATCTTACACATCAAAACATTTGGCTACTCCAAAGTTAATGGCTTTGATAAAGAGACATTAAATCCATTAAATTTTCAATGATTCACCTCTCACAGGAGTGTACACACCGGATGCGATGAGAATAAACTGAAACTTAAACCGAATTAATGTACAAACCGCCTTATGTTGCCGAAAAGATAGAGCATGATGAATGTTGTTTAAAAGAGGTTACCGATCAAGGATGTTTGAAAGAATAAATTTTACATAATACTTTGATAATAATGATATAAGCACGTAGTTTACAAAGATATAATCCAAAGACAAAGATACGATCTTTCCTTGAAGATGAAGTCAAAAGATAATTATAAAGGAACTTGAAGTCAAGCAAGTAGAATTCAAGTTGGGGAGGATTGTTGGGATATGAAAGTGTCAAGAATGTTAGCATCAAGATTGACAAAGTATTGGAAAAGTTGATGAGTGTCAAATACTCATCATTTTGTACCATTTAAACCGCAAAAACATCCGAAAACACTCGTTAAATGCATCAAAATGATAAAAATATCACAAATAAGTGTTTTGTGTGTTTTAAATGCAAAAATATCAAAATCGTGAAAACGATCAAGTTTGCATAATTGGCGCTTTAGTCCCCAAGTTTCAAAAGTTGTCAAAAAATGCCCCTCGGTAAAACCAAATAAAGAAAAATATCATTTCAAGTCCCTAGGATTCCTAAGTTGTCAAAATTGGTCCTTGAGATTTAAATTTACAAAATTACAACTTAGGTCCCTTAACTTTCAAAAATGACAAGTTAGGTCCCTAAACTTTCAAAGATTGTCAAGTTTGGCCCTTGGGTTATAAATTCAGAATGTGCATGATTGGTCCATGGAAAATCAGAAATTGGCAGGAATGGTCCCTCTAGTTTGGCAGAATTACAAAAAGGTCCTTGTATTACTAAGCCTAAACCAAGACCCTTTACACCTTTGACCCTGCCATTACACTTGACCCCTGCCAATTGACCCCTTCCCTATTTTGGACCCTAGTCAAACCCACCAGTCAAACCACTTTTCCTTCCCTTATCCCTGTCTTCCCCCACTTGCCTGCAACTGCAACTCAGGCACTCTCCCATCACCTTTCCCTCCCCCTCATCATCATATTCACCAACCCAACACACCACAATAAATGCCACCCCCCCTAGTTGCAGTTTTCAGAGCCCACAGGTCAAAATAGGCTTTCCCGCCAAAAATGATCAAATGGCCAATATCAATTCTAGGCATCCAATGGTCCTAATTATTGCTGGGATTCACTCAGAGGAGAGAGAGAAGACAAATGGGTGTATAAAAGAGAGAAGAAGAAGGAAGAGAGAAGAGTACTTAGTTTTTTAATTTCATTGTATGTCGTTTTTCTTAAATGTCTTAATTAGCTTCTAAATCTGTAATTTTAAGTTTTATGGTATTGAAACTAAGTGGTTTAGTCATTGTAATTCATTTTAAGTCTTAATTTAAAGTTTCAATTCAGTTTCAAGTTTTATGCATACTGTTTAAAATTTCAAATTCCAACTCTTATGTTCAAACTTCAATAAGCTTCATTAAAGCTCAAACAAACTTATTTAAGCTTAATATAGCTTTTGTAAGCTTGGAATTCAGCTTTAAGCCACTTTGGTAAAAGTCAACAAAGGTCAATCAGGCAACATAATTGGTTCAAGCTTTAGAAATGGACATGGGCTGATGCAGAGTGGATTTGGGTTGGATTTGATATAGAATAAGTGGTATTGGTCCGGTTTAAGCCGCACTAACAGTCGGACACTTGTGAGTTTATTCTCATTTTCATTTCTTTACTCGCTTTGCGCTTGTGTTTATGTTTGAATTTGTGGTCACCAAATAGTTTAAACATGTTTAATTAATGGTAACTAGGATGTTAGATTTAGTTTAAGTGATTGAATGAATCAAATCAATAATCGGCTTAGTTTAAAAGTTCCAATCTGTCACAAACCGGTGTTTGGATCGATGGAATGGCTTGAGCTTGAGCCCTTGTTTGTGTTTTCAACTGCTCTACTTAGTCTTAATATAGTCTATGTGCATCATTTGAGTTACTCAATTGTGTCTCGCACACTCTATAGTCAAATTTCCATATAACCTGCCTTAAATTCTCAATCGTTAGATTTTTGGAAAAGCAAAAGTCTTGATTTGTGTTTAGAATTCATAGACAAAGCTTGATTCGTTTCATTTCATCGTTAAATAACAACATCACCCAATAAATTGAATCAAAGTTCACAAAAGTCAACATTTCATTTTTGTTGCAAAAGTCAAAACTTGTAAAAGTCATTTCGAGCCAAACCGAAAGGATTTTTCATGAGCTCATTTCTAGGCCAAACCAAGTGAAACTTGGGTTTTAAAACTTCAGTTGGTCTACTTGCTTATTATCATTTTTGTAGAATTTTGTTAATTTTTAAAAGCTCCTAAAAGGCTTGTGAATATGGTTTGTTGCCTCATGCACACACTCAAGATTAATCGAGTGTGCATGTGTTTTGTGCAAGGTTTGTCAAGAGCTCATCGAGCTTGTTTAGGTCTAGTTTTTGGATTTTAAGTAGCCAACCAGGTCTTGTTTAGGTTCCAATTTTTAGTTTTGAGTTTAGCTTATTTGGTTGGCTTGTGCTTAAGCCGCAAAGTAGCCCCATAAATATGTTTTGCATATAAACTCAAATAGCCAAATCATAGTAGTTTTCAATTCAGGGTCAAAGCTTGTTGTAACTAGTTGCATTTGAGTGATTTTAGCCTAACTTAGCTTCATAATGCTTTGGTGTACATTTGTACTTTTGGTTTATTCAAAGTGCTTATTTTAAGCACTTACAACTATGCTTCATAATCTATCACACAAGCCCATATTTTTCTATTTTCCTAGATTCATAATATTATTTTAGAGTTTTCCTGAATTTTCACATTTTTCTAGGTCATTTGTTATTTTTCTTAATTAAAACAAATTTTAGGCCATTTTCATTAGCTTTTAATACAATTAATTCAGAAAAAGTTCAAAAAAATAATTTTTCATTTTTCTTAAGTTAAGATAAATATAAAAAGTAAAAAAAATATTTTTCCAGATTTTTCATAGTTTAATTTGTAATTTTTAGTAAGTTAATTAGTTTAAATAGTTTAAAATTCATAGAAAATAGAAAAAATAATCAGAAAAATAAAAAAATAGTTTTGAAAATTCTCTTTTGTTATTTTAGATTTTTCCAAGTCATAATTTCATTTTTCTAGCTTAATTTCATATTTTCTTGTATTTTAGGGTATTATTAATTAAGTAAAAATAGTTTTTAATTAATAATAATTAGATAAATAGTTATAAAAATAATTTTATTTTTCTTAAAATTTTCTTTTATCATTAGGATTGTAAAAATATCATTTTCATATTTTTAGGATTAATATTGTTCCAGTTTCACATTTTGTTTTGTACGTCGCGTAGTTTTTAATTTAAGTTTTATAAAAGAAAAATCAAAAACATTTTATTTTAAAATAGTGATAGCGTTTATTTAATATAGTTTATCTTTTTAATCTCCTTTAATTTGCATTTAAGCCCCTGTAGTTTATGTACTTTTTCTTTAGTTGTAATAATTCAAATCCCTCTTTTCCGTTCAAATCTCTCGATCACTATACGCTTGACTATTCTCGCACGTACCGTTGGGACATAACGACTGGGAAACACTATACTCTCCGATCTTCATTGCATTCGTGTTCCGAACTGCTTTAAGTTTGTTACGGTTGGCCATTCACAGTGGCCACCATGTGATAAAACTTGACGGTTTGGCACTTAATCAAATTTTGCGCCACGCCGGGAGTCAGTGCTAATTGTCTTACGCTAGCGTATTAGTGATTTGAATAATCACTCTTTGTTCATACCATCCATCTATCTATATCTATATATATATTTTTATAAAAATCCAAAACCCAAAACAAACCAAAACGATAAAACACAAAATTATTTTTCTTTTGTTTCTATATATATGTATCAAAGATAAAAATACGAAAAGATTTATCGTTTTCTTTAAATAAATAACAACATAAAAGATTACCACCGCAAACCAAGGCAGTGTACTACCTAACTGGGGGTACGACCATAATAAGTTCCCGTACCAAAGATTTAAAACTTGCCTTTGTGTCCTTGTGATTGGTGTACCTTTTTCAAAGAAGCCATTCATCTTGTGATTATTGGTTTAAGTTCACTGTTGTTTTGCCTCGATTTTGTTTTAATTGGATTTGTTGTGATATCTACTTGTCAAAAACATAAAACCCAAAAAGATTCTCCTTACCCCATATTTTCACCATTTTCATAATTCACATTCCTTTCCTTAACTCTGAGAGCCCTTAGAGTTAACTCTAGTGCATGCGCACTCGCTCTTCTAGATCATTGAGTCCTTTTCGTGATCTAGCGAAATTCCTAGACGACATTCTCAGATTCGTCGCCCAAATAGTCGAACCCGAGATTCGTACTATTTCAAACAACAATATGGCGTATTTAACGAACTATGGCGGAAATGCTCCAAGCACCCACCGAGGTTATGGAGATGCCATCATTCTACCAAGAATCAATTTCGATCACTTTGAATTGAAGACACATTTGATCCAACTTGTGTCCACAAATCAATTCCACGGTTTGACCGAGAAGACCCATATGCACACATCCGTTGGTTTAACAAGTTGACTTCAACTATCAATTTCAAGGATGTGCCACAAAAGTAATCAAGTTGATGTCGCTTTCCATTCTCACTGAGGACAAATTGATTTGGTCGAAAAGAACCCCTCGATCCATCGAAACTTGGGAGGAACTTGTTCAAAAGTTTGTCAATCATTTCTTTCCTCCATCAAAGACGACTAATCTTAAAAATGAAATTTCTGGATTTCGCCAAAATTTCGATGAAAACTTTGGAGAGGCATGGGAGATTCAAAGATCTCCTCGTGAAATGCCCCATCATGAATTCACCGAGCTTCAACAAGTTAATATCTTTTATAATGGGTTGAACGGTAACGATCAAGATTCTTTGAATGCACCACGGTGGCAATATCTTGAATCGTAAGCCTAAAGATGTGATTGAGATTTATGAGCAAAATCAAAAGTTCCTATTTCTCGCAACAAAGTCAATACTCCGAACACTCGCTTCTTCATCCAAGAACTCTTCCGAGTTAGCAGCCCAATAGCCGCTCTAACGGACGCCATCCGTTGTATGATAAAAGATGTAAAGGAAATCAAAAGCGAAATTCATAAGCCGGAACCAATCAAAGCCGTAAACAAGGCGTGTGAAACTTGTAGTGGTCCACATGCGTATTATGATTGTCAAGCAACCGATGCTTCCTTTTACCAAGCTCCCGTAGCTTCGTAAACCACAATCAATACCGACCACAGTCGATCCTCACTACTGCACCTAGCGGTATGACACCACCGGTTTTCCTCCTGCAAAACCATGGCAATCAAAATCGCTTTGTTCCAATCAAGGACAAAACTTCAATAACTCTCAAAATTTCAATCAAAACCGAACAATTTCAACCAACCATATCAAGCTCCAAATCGAAAAGTTATCAACAACCTTCTCATGCTCCCCCACCAAATGACTTCATGAAAATTACCGAGTCAACCATATGTTCAATGCAAACTCGATCAATAACATGAGGGTTGAGCTAAAAAGGAAATTGATACCACAATGTCTCGGCAGACAAATGAGTTGAAGAATATGATGAGCGCTTTCATGAACATGAATATGAACCAAGCTTCATCATCTTCCGGAGGACTCCCAAGCAATACAATTACTAATCCCAATGCCGAGTTGAAAGCCATCACCACTGTAGTGGTAAGACGCACAAAGGACCTTCGACTCCAATGCCTCCTCCACCTGTGAGCAATGAGTCAAGTTACCAAGGATACAATGCACAAGGTGCACTCAAGCCCACGGCATCAAGACACGTCCCACCTTCGTAGTCCAAGCTTTAAGTCCGAACCCGTTCAAGACAAATTCGAGCCCGAAATGACTTCCGTCCGGCTCAAAAGTCTAGTCACTTCCTTACCCATCAAGAATGAATGATGAGAAGCTCAAAGACAAAAACAAAGAGCAAATGGAAAATTTTTCAAAATCTTCAATGAGCTACACTTTGATATAAGCTTCGCTTGATGCTCTCGCTCTAATGCCTAAATTTGCATCCACGCTTAAAAGCTTATCAACAACAAAGATAAGTCGTCCGAGATGGCTAAAACCCTCTCAATGAGCAATGCTCGGTGGTCCTTCTCAAGAAGCTTCCCAAAAGCTTGAAGACCCGCGTATTTTTAATCCCGCAGATTTCTTGGGATGGTTCAATGCTCCGCCTTGCCGATCTTGGCGCTAGCATTAACCTCATGCCACTCTCAAGATGGAAGAAATCGTCTTCCTAAACTTTCATCCACTTATATGACACTCGAGCTAGCGGACTGCTCCATAACGCGTCCACTGGGATAGCCGAGGATGTCGTGATGAAAGTGGGAAAGTTTCACTTTCCCACCGACTTTGTTGTAGTAGACTTTGATGCGCATCCTAGAGTTCCCCCATCTTGGGAGAGCTTTCTTGAGAACGAGTCGTGCTTCGATTGATGTGTTTGTCAAGAGTTGACCATACGGGTTGACAACGAAGAACTCACGTTGAATATCAACCAAAACTCCACGCCTCTATCCAAACAGAGTGTTGCCACAATTGATAAAAATCAAAGATTCAATGCAACACTCTCAAATTTCACGTTAAGAGGAGTTTTCAAAACGCGTCGAGTTAAAAGCTTTGAAAATCAACCTCGGTTCAAACAAATGGTTTGAAAGTTGTACCGTGGAAGTCAAGAGTATTCTTGATGATGATGATCTTGAATCGAGACTTCATCGGAAGTGGTGGAAATTGCTAGCTCTAAGAGCACACCACTTGTCCCACCTCCGAATCGCTTTATCGTATCGAGTTTGTTAACTCGTGGATGAAACCAAACTCTCTTGGCTTCATCCGAATTGGATGATGATGTTTGTGATCCAATGGGAGACATTCTTCCCATTGAAGAATTGCTCAAAATGATCCATCATCTCCTAGTCTTATTACTCCCGACTCTTCCATCCCTTCTCTCACTCCCGATGAGGAAGATGACAACTTTGGAATGAAGTCGATGCCTTTCTTAGTGATGAGTCAATTCCAACAGAATTGATAATACTTACTTTGATTCGGAGGGGACATCCTTTTCTAGAAAATCATTGATTGAAGAACCGCTTCCCACCCTCCTCCCGGACATCTTATCGACAATCACCATATAAGCTTCAAGTTTAAGCTTAAAAATGTCAAAATGGTGATCCGCTTCTTCCGATGAGGAATGGACTTGCATTCTCATGCATATCTTTGTTCCATTCTTCACGTATGGTGTGGTTGCTCTTTCCCTTTCTCTTTCGGAATGAGGACACCATCTTTGACCCCGTATCATCCCTTATAGTTTCTACTATTAACAATACCGCGGTTGTGTCTCGTCGGTGTGGAACTTTCGATGTTCATATGTTTGTTAACATTGTGAACGAAAGTCCGATCGAGATTGGTTTTCCACATTACTTTCCCCATGAACAAATGAATACGGGTCGAGTCAAGCTAGCGACTTCGAATCAAAACAAGAGCTAAACATGGGTCTTCACCCGTGTACCACCCTAGTGTGGGGAGTTGCCCACCGTTGTATATAAGAGTTTCATCACAAAAAAAAAAAAAAAAAAAAAAAAATCTTGCTAAATAATGGCCGCAGATTTCCATTTTACGTTTCTATGTTTCGCATAACAGTGGTACTTTGAATATTGAGGGCAATATTCATTTCTAGTGTGGGGGAATTCTCACGAATTTTATCATGTAATTATACCGCCTAATTCCCCATTTTGGCCAAAATTTTTTTTGGAGTAAGTGTTTTGCACTTACTCATCTTATGGTTATCATCCGCCATGTCTAATAAACAAAAGGATTGGCTAATCCAGAGCAAACGGCTCTTGGTAAAGATATCTCAAATCCGTTGACGGCTTGCAATTTGCCCAAAATTGTATGGTATTCATTCACCATATCCTTAAAAGTGAAGAGTTGGCAGCCCGCAAGTTTATGGCTTGTGGTAAAGGCGCTTGAAAACCATAATTGGTAATCGACTCACCAAAGATAATATTGATAATTTATCTAAGAGTTGGCTAGTCCGTACAAACGGCTTCGGTAAAGACAAATCAAACCGTTGAAAGTCGGTGGTTTGCTCAAAATCACATGGTTATCGATGTACCATAGTTCTTACTTGAACCAAAACATTTGGCTACCCGAGTAATGGCTTTTGGTAAAGAGTTGAAATCCATTAATTTTTCTCAAAACATTGCTAGGGACTAGCAATATCTTAGTGGGGATTGATGAGTGTCTAAATACTCATCATTTTGTACCATTTAAACCGCAAAACATCCGAAAACACTCGAAATGCATCAAAATGATAAAAATATCACAAATAAGTGTTTTGTGTGTTTTAAATGCAAAATATCAAAATCTGTGAAAACGATCAAGTTTGCATAATTGGCGCTTTAGTCCCCAAGTTTCAAAAGTTGTCAAAACAGTCCCGGTAAAACCAAATAAAGAAAATATCATTTCAAGTCCCTAGGATTCCTAAGTTGTCAAAATTGGTCCTTGAGATTTAAATTTACAAATTACAACTTAGGTCCCTTAACTTTCAAAATGACAAGTTAGGTCCCTAAACTTTCAAAGATTGTCAAGTTTGGCCCTTGGGTTATAAATTCAGAATGTGCATGATTGGTCCATGGAAAATAAGAAATTGGCAGGAATGGTCCCTCTAGTTTGGCAGAATTACAAAAAGGTCCTTGTATTACTAAGCCTAAACCATGACCCTTTACACCTTTGACCCTGCCATTACACTTGACCCCTGCCAATTGACCCCTTCCCTATTTTGGACCCTAGTCAAACCCACCAGTCAAACCACTTTTCCTCCCTTATCCCTGCCTTCCCCACTTGCCTCAGAATCGCAACTCGTGCACTCTCCCATCACCTTTCCTCCCTCATCATCATATTCACCAACCCAACACACCACAATAAATGCCACCCCTAGTTGCGCCAGAGCCCACAGTCAAAATAGGCTTTCCGCCAAAATGATCAAATGGCCAATATCAATTCTAGGCATCCAATGGTCCTAATTATTGCCGGATTCACTCGGAGGAGAGAGAAGACAAATGGGTGTATAAAAGAGAAGAAGAAGAAGAGAGAAGAGTACTTAGTTTTTAATTTCATTGTATGTCGCTTTTTCTTAAATGTCTTAATTAGCTTCTAAATCAGAATTTTAAGTTTTATGGTATTGAAACTAAGTGGTTTAGTCATTGTAATTCATTTTAAGTCTTAATTTAAAGTTTCAATTCGCTTTCAAGTTTTATGCATACTGCTTAAAATTTCAAATTCAACTCTTATGTTCAAACTTCAATAAGCTTCATTAAAGCTCAAACAAACTTATTTAAGCTTAATATAGCTTTTGTAAGCTTGAATTCGCTTTTAAGCCACTTTGGTAAAAGTCAACAAAAGTCAATCAGCAAAGATAATTGGTTCAAGCAGTTTAGAAATGGACATGGGTCGATGCAGAGTGGATTGGGTTGGATTTGATATAGAATAAGTGGTATTGGTCCGTTTAAGCCGCACTAACAGTCGGACACTTGTGAGTTTATTCTCATTTTCATTTCTTTACTCGGTTTGCGCTTGTGTTTGTGTTTGAATTTGTGGTCACCAAATAGTTTAAACATGTTTAATTAATGGTAACTAGGATGTTAGATTTAGTTTAAGTGATTGAATGAATCAAATCAATAACCGGCTTAGTTTAAAAGTTCCAATCATGTCAAAACCGGTGTTCGATCAAGGAATGGCTTGAGCTTGAGCCCTTGTTTGTGTTTTCAACTGCTCTACTTAGTCTTAATATAGTCTATGTGCATCATTTGAGTCACCAATTGTGTCCGCACACTCTATAGTCAAATTTCCATATAACTCGCCTTAAATTCTCAACTCGTTAGATTTTTGGAAAAGCAAAAGTCTTGATTTGTGTTTAGAATTCATAGACAAAGCTTGATTCGATTTCATTTCATCATTAAATAACAACATCAGTCAATAAATTGAATCAAAGTTCACAAAAGTCAACATTTCATTTTTGTTGCAAAAGTCAAAACTTGTAAAGTCATTTCGAGCCAAACCGAAAGGATTTTTCATGAGCTCATTTCTAGGCCAAACCAAGTGAAACTTGGGGTTTTAAAACTTCAGTTGGTCTACTTTCTTATTATCATTTTGTAGAATTTTTTAATTTTTAAAAGCTCCTAAAAGGCTTGTGAATATGGTTTGTTGACTGTACACACTCAAGATTAATCGAGTGTGCATGTGTTTTGTGCAAGGTTTGTCAAGAGCTCATCGAGCTTGTTTAGGTCTGGTTTTTGGATTTTAAGTAGCCAACCTGTGTCTTGTTTAGGTTCCAATTTTTAGTTTTGAGTTTAGCTTATTTGGTTGGCTTGTGCTTAAGTCGCAAAGTAGCCCCATAACTGTTTTGCACATAAACTCAAATAGCCAAATCATAGTAGTTTGCAATTCAGGGTCAAAGCTTGTTGTAACTAGTTGCATTTGAGTGATTTTAGCCTAACTTAGCTTCATAATGCTTGGTGTACATTTGTACTCTTTGGCTTATTCAAAGTGCTTATTTTAAGCACTTACAACTGCAGTTTCATAATCTATCACACAATCCCATGTTTTTCTATTTTTCATAGATTCATAATATTATTTTAGAGTTTTCCTGAATTTTTCACATTTTTCTAGGTCAGTTTGCTATTTTTCTTAATTAAAAACAGCTTTTAGGCCATTTTAATTAGCTTTTAATACAATTAATTCAGAAAAAGTTCAAAAAAATAATTTTTCATTTTTCTTAAGTTAAGATAAATATAAAAAGTAAAAAATTATTTTTCCAGATTTTTCATAGTTTAATTTGTAATTTTAGTAATTTAATTAGTTTTAAATAGTTTAAAATTCATAGAAAATAGAAAAATAATCGAAAAATACAAAAATAGTTTTGAAAATTCTCTTTGTTATTTTAGATTTTTCCAAGTCATAATTTCATTTTTCTAGCTTAATTTCATATTTTCTTGTATTTTAGGTATTATTAATTAAGTAAAATAGTTTTTAATTAATAATAATTAGATAAATAGTTATAAAAATAATTTTATTTTTCTTAAAATTTTCTTTTATCATTAGGATTGTAAAATATCATTTTCATATTTTAGGATTAATATTGTTCCAGCTTTCACATTTTGTTTTGTGACGTCACGTAGTTTTTAATTTAAGTTTTATAAAAGAAAAATCAAAACAATTTATTTTAAAATAGTGATAGCGTTTATTTAATATAGTTTATCTTTTAATCTCCTTTAATTTGCATTTAAGCCCCGTAGTTTATGTACTTTTCTTTAGTTGTAATAATTCAAATCCATCTTTTCCGCTCAAATCTCTCGATCACTATACGCTCGATTATTCTCGCATGACTCGTTGGGACATAACGACTGGGAAACACTATACTCTCCGATCTTCATTGCATTCGTGTCCGAACTGCTTTAAGTTTCGCTGGCCATTCACAAGTGGCCACCATGCGATAAAACTGACTTGGCTCGGTTTGGCACGAATCAAAAGTCAAAGTACTACTAAAGAGAAAGTCAAAATCTTCTGTCAAGTCAAAGTACCGCAAAGCTAAAGAACTGTATATTCGCTTATGGAAAGCTTAGTTTATTCTATGTTTAGATTACTTGTCGACAAGGATACAAATTGTAAACCGACTAGGTTATCCTCGAGCCTATAAAAGGACCCTAGATTGGCATTAGAAGTACGAGTTTTAGAGAAGAGTTTTAGTGTTCATAAAGTACGATTATTATTAGTGTTTTAGAGTTGTTGAAGAGTCTCATAACAAGCGATTTAGAGTTATTAATAAAAGTTAAAGTTATATTATTCTTAGATTTGTTAAGTAAATTCCGCGTACTTAATAAAGATTACTCAGTGTTTCATCGTTAATAACTTAGGATTTATCCGAGGTTATTAAAACTTAACAAGCTATTTAAGTTAGTTTGGTTAGAGTACATCGATCCAACAGCTTCTTCCTAGATGAACTCACGCCATCGCCACCTAGCGATCTCTTGCACTTCAACCCTGGGCTCTCCTCCTCTTCTTCTTCCATGCTCTCCGCCACTTCTAATTGTGACGGCTCCACTAATAGGGAAGGAGCCCTAGGTCTAGGCACGCTTTGAAGAGGAGTTTCCTCCAGCGCGACGGAAGAACTACCCCTGCCTCCCACCCATTTCTAGGGTATGCCTCACGTGGCTTCTAGAATGGGTTCTTCCCCCTCTCCGGGCGCGTCCCTACATTCACTTGGAGCGGCTTCGCCAACTGAACAACTCTAAACAGGGTACAAAAATTACAAAGATGAAAATAAAGGCTTACATTAATAAGGTAAAGGAATGCGAAAAGGACGAGCACCCACCCTGGCCATCCACGTCTAAGAAGATTGGCACCTCGTCAGGTCTGCAAAAATAGTTGCGACTGATGCCCACGTGCACCAAAAATTCCTCGGGGTAGGAACTGATGGGAATACGATTGGCGTTTATTGTATTTGCATCATCAGCGCTATATGAACCAGGGAAGGGGCGCTCATCCTTTGGTAGCGAACTCTAGGTGTAGAAGTCGAAGCGCCACGGGAACAGCGCTTCATCAACCCAGAAAAAGTTTTCCCTCCAGTCCCTAAGCGCGTCCAGTTTATCGGTGTAACATTGCAGCCCCCCGGTGCGCTTAGTCGGGTTAATCGCCAATAAACGACAATTAACCTCGAAGTTTGTTATTTTTGCCGCACCTATACAAGGTACCGGGATATGTGCGCATTTACGATAGTTTAATACGTCGCACAAGAATAAGGATAGGGCACACGTTGATTTGAAAATTCAAAAACGCACAGATACCCCTACCTTCTCCGCGGTAAAATCCGCTATCGACGCTTGCATTGCGGAACTTCCGGATGCGCCATGAGTGGGATATAATAACCGAGGTGAACCGACGAAGTTCATCCTCGGTCGGTCGGAGGCAAATTCAGATAAAACACGGACCATGATACAGTTTTTAAAAGCGCACGTGCGGTTACCTTTGGAATATTAAGGGATTCTTGGATGAAAGTTTGGAGCTTTTTTAATGGCGGAAATGATTTTTACTGTGATAATCACAGTAATAAGGAGGCGGAAGGTTATATAGGTTTTTTCATCCTCGTGATGAACGCCACGTGGATCCCACTATCTCTAACTGAGTGGCTAGGATCTGTTGATGTGACACAGTTACAGTTACTTTCTCCCGATTTCCGAGGCATTCCTTTGAGATATTTTGACTAGATTTACCATGTCTTCTTCAAGGCGGGAAACTTCTTTAGCTTCTCCGCTACGCTTCGAAGAATTTAGGTGCTACAGTTATTAGTCTAGCATCCGCAGGGTCTCCCCGCGCACACTAGACTTGGGGGACATGATGACGTATAGTCCGCATTCGGGTTACGAACCCAACCAATGACTGCTACTAACAAGCCCAACACAATTGGGCTAACCCGATAACGGTTTGGGCTCACGAAGGCCCAAACCCAAAGTTATTTATGGCTAACAATATCGGATATCCCTTATCTTGGGAGATAAGCATCCTATAACCGACTTAGGCGGGATACACCGAAGCTTGAGGAACACGAAATCAATAGGGGTTTCGTGTGTATATAAAGGGAATCCAAATCCTCATTAAAGGTACGATCTAAAACCCTAACTCTCCATTAACCCTAAAACCGATTACTTACTCTCACGCCCGAGGATAATCGTGGGAGACAATCCCACCATAAGCCTAACGGTGTTTTCTGTTTGCTTAGTACGCAGGTCTCAAGCATCAAGATTCAATTGGTACGAGAACCGGAGTCCAAACAAGGAACGCCCAACTTTTGTATCAACATTAGGATAACCCTTGTTTAATACCCGTAATATAATTACTTCTTCCACATCGGTTGAGTAATTCCCCCACACCTTTGCGTTGTACTCGTCTTTAGTACACGATACCCCTAGTTAACCCCTCAGAGCCTATCATTTTTGCGGTTCTCGTGATGTTTTGGTTTTCCGAAATATCAATGAAGAGCATTGTTTACACCCCACCCTCAAATGTACACCAAAATCGCCTTAGCCTACCTTGTATGCACTCACTTTTAGTGCATTATTTTTATCACTCTAAAAACCCTTAGTTCAATTATCTAGTTGCTTGCATAAGTTGCTAAGTCGAGTCATATCCTTTGTACACAGTTTTGGGACGATTGGGACTCATGGGAAAAGTTAAAGTTTATGAAATGACGGGAAGGGAACGTTAAATTCAAATTCTCTTTATTTGCGTAATAATGTACTCCAAGTGTTTTGATCTTTTCAATTCGGGTCAAATTAGTGTTAGAGTAATAAAAACTCAAGTGTAGGGATGTGCCTATAAATCCCCATCATTTTGATGTTATCATAGAGGATGGTAGAGTAAAAGTGTATGAAAAAAAAATCAAAAAAATAGAAAAAGAGAAAAAGAAAAAAAATAGAGTGTTAAAAAAAAATATACATACGGGCTACCATCCTACATCTATCTTTAAATTATGTTTGTTTGTTTCATTTATCTAGAGTCTAGAGTGTCGAGTCTTGGCTTAGCAACGCCATTCTTCGCATGCTTGTAACATAAAGATTTTTGACTTGCCATCACTAAATAGCCTATCCCACCAAACCCTTTGTTTCCCTACCGTAAGCCTAACATTACAACCCTTTAAAGACCTCTTGGATAGTCTTTCCTAGGTGCTTACGCCAAAGCGATGGAGGTTTGATCTAGTCTCAAGCCTATGGTAATCTATGTACTAGGACCGGTTAATAAGTGTTTATCTTCCATTTCCAGCTTGTTATATTTCATATACACCCGAGAGATGTGAGTATCCAAACACCCCATGTGAGGTGCTAGTATGTAATTCGTGCTTGTTATGACTTTTATGGGCTTATATGTGTTGTGGATTGTTCTAAACTAATGCTTCATGACCTCTAACTTATAAATTAATTGGCTAAAAGCACATTTGCTTGAGGACAAGCAAATACCAAATGTAGGGATATTTGATAAGGTTTTAAAATGTACCTTTTGAGGGGTCATTTAAGCCCTTATTTGATCACTTTTGTATCCGTTATTACTTAATATCGTTCCGCTTCAATTTTAGGTATCTTGAAGGCAAAATGTCGGAATGACACTTATTCAAAGCATCGAACCGAAGGGACGGCGTCGGTGTTATCTGCGACGCCGTCGCATCACTTTTGTGACGGCTCGCTTGCCAAATTGCTTATTTACAAGTGACGGTGTCGGGTTTTAAAAGAGTAGATTGTCGCAACTCGTGACGGTCTAGATTTGATCCAGACGACGCCGAGACCGAAGGGAAGGCATCACAAGCATAAGGTGACGCCGCCGCAAGACTAACATGGCCAAGATGAAACCCTAATGATTTATGGCGACCGGCGTCCACAAATCAAAGGTGACGCCGTCGCATATGTAATCTTATATATAGAATCCAATTTTTAGTTTTCGGTTTGTAGTCTTTTGGAGTAAAACCTAAACCGAACCAAGGCTGTCTTGTACAAGATTTTAGGGTTCCAAACCCTATCTTACATCAAGATAAGTGTTTTACTTCATTAATTTAATTATGTCTTCAATTACTTGTGTGTATGCTTGCATGTTCCCCATGTCCGACTAATTTACTTGTGTGTTTGTTTAGGGAATATGAAACTTAGTTATTGAATATTGATTGGTTGTCTCTTATCTTAATTGTTAATGATCTAGTAATGCGATAGGTCATCCGTTGTGTAGTTAATGCTTGATTAATCTTTGTAAACCTTAGTTTATAATACCTAGAGTTGTTGTAGGCTAAACCATTCGAAGAGTACCTTAGATTTAAAGTTTATAAATCCTAGAGATTTTGTAGGTGACACCCTTTGGTAGTTTCAAAGAGTTAGGGATAAACGTATACCCTACGACTTTAGACACACAACGCGATTAAGAATAAGGACGTGACAATTCAACCATCAATAGGATATAATTAAGGAGTAATAAAACCTAAGTAAACAAATTTTTAAATCAACATACGAGCACACAATAATTAGACATAGACTACATACACCACTAGATTAGATAATTAGATAAATAGAGTAATCGGTAGAAATACCAACCCCCAAATCCAAACCCCGAGATTCGTACCTTTCTATTTCCTAAAAAACATAAAAAGATAAAAAATAATCTTCCTCAACCCCAACCTTAGCGTAGTAACTTCTCACTAGCATTCCTATTCCCCTAGAGAACAATATCAATTCCCGTGGCTTACCCTAATACTACACTACAACGATTAGGTTCACTGCCTAGGGTGTTGAAAAACTTGCTCGACGAAAAGGAAATTCCTTTGACCCCGAATGACGCGTGTAGCATTATAAAAAACCAAAGACATTTTTATATAAACACTAACAAGTAATAATGTTTACATCTTATAGAAATGCATATGTATAAAAACTAGTGTTTATATAATATAGAAATGTAGATATACTTTGTATATATTGCAATGGGTAAAGTAATGGGTAAATACCAAAGTCCATGACCCATGACCTATAACCCATGATCCATTGACTAGGTATTATGAATGTTGTTGGGTAAAAACCAAAGTCCATAACCCATACCCATGGAGCATGATTCATAACCCATGACCCATTGCATGACATCATGCATGAAGTTTTGTTGGGTATTATCCATGATCCATGACCCAAAGTCCATGACCCATGACCCAAGATCCATAACCAAATGACTAGGTACATTGTATCTTTTTGGGTATCCAGAATCCATTACCTATAACCGATGGTTCATAACCCATAACCCATAACCCGGTTTGCAACCCAAAATCTGGACTAAACTGACCCAGTAGCCGGATCCCTGGTTTTGCACTAGCCGGATCCCTCTGGGAGGGATCCGTGGGAAATTAGACAAGTTTTTGTCTATAAATAGTGAGTCATTTCTCTCTTGCTCACCACCACTTCACATATACTTTCTCCCACTATTCTAATATCTCTAACCTCTGATCTAAAGGATCATTCTATGTAGTTTTATGTTTGTGTGATTCTCTAGGTTCCTCTTAAAAGCATGATCACCATCTCTTGAAGACGTGCAAGCTCAAGGTCATGAGTTCCTAAGCTTCGTCATCATCAAGACCACTGAAGTGTATCTTGTTGATAGTTCTTTCCTCCCTCCATAGAAGTGTTGTGTTGAAGGCATTAGTGAAAGGTGCCGAAGGGTCGTGTCGAAGGCATTAGTAAAAGGTGCCAAGGGTGTACATTTGATATGGTGCATCGATGTACAAGATAGATAGTGTGGGTTAAAGGATATTGATATTCTTCTAGTGTTGTAACAAGGAGTGTGTCTCCTTTGGGGTAGTTATGTTGTGGTGTAGTGTTGGGTAGTAGTTCCTCCTTTGTAAAGGAACTCGGTATCTATCCTTGTACAGGATAAAGTGTAGGCAACGTTGTGATAGGTGTGGTTCTAACTCGTGGAAGAACTCGGTGTCTAGCCTAGTACCAGATAAATAGTAGGCGATGTTGTGAAGGCTTCTCTGCCACATTAAGGAGCTTGTGTTGTGTAGCGCTTACGAACTCTCGAGTGGGTTACTCGGGGAGTGGAGTAGGGTAAGAAAGGTGTCCTTGTAGCCGAACCACTATAAATACTTGTGTCGTGGTTTTGTGTTTCTTTACTCTTTATCTTTGTGTGGAAAACTAGAAGGGGGGGGGGTTGAATAGTTTTGCCGATTTTAAGTTAGTTTTAAAAACTTTAGATTTGATAATATGTGAGATCGTATGGATGTAGAGAAAGTGTAAATCTAATGATAAAGCAAGTAAATAAAGTAAGGCAAAGGGATAGAAATGACACAACCGATTTATAGTGGTTCGGCTACAAGGACAACTTCCTTGACCTACTCCACTCCCCGAGTCACCTACTCGAGAGTTCAAGCACTATGTCAACAAACTCCTTCAACTTGGCGGAGAAGCCTTCACAACGTTGCTTACACCTTTTTCTGGAACAAAGCTAAATACTGAGTCCGTAACACGGTGGACCAAACCAATATGACTATTACACAACAAATATGTCAAATATCAAATACAAGATCTTCGCTACAGAAATCTTGCGGAGGAACAAATGTCACATCCCGCTAAAAGTGGAAACATGAGGTGTAACGAAATGTAACATCGCATAAGATAGTAGAACAACACCATATTTGATTTAAGAAATAAGTTTACAATGTTACATAAAGATTTTTATACAATATTGAATAACAAAAACATAAGTCTTAAACTTCTCAAATTTTAGTCTTTAGAAAAAGGTCTTGGCCAAATCACTCGGTCTTTTATACGAGAACAATGTATGACTTAAATATGCATGCCTTCAAAATACGATTATCGATCACCTGAAAATAATACTCGAAAACGTCAACATAATGTTGGTGAGCTCGTAGGTTTAAGTTAAACAAAACCATTTACCGTGCATGATATATAAGTAGGACAAGTGTGCAATTAATAATAATAAAGCATAGGGCAAGTAGTTATATCATAATCAAATCACTTGGCTAGTCAAGTTGCCACCCATAACACATATGTACTACACGTATGCCTACCAGCTGGAGCTAAAACATGAGTACTCTCACGTCAAATGGATTAAATCCATGACCTTAGAACCACACAGAAATATCACACAGTAATATCACACATAATAACCAGAAACCACTAGTGCTCCTAACGCAATTATATCCGCACACAAGCTTGTTCAAAATAATAAAACAAATATTTAACCACGACATTTAAACTTGAAATAACTTTGAGTATCATTTCCCCCCAAGAAAACATATAAAAAGGGGCCACGAAAACTCACCTTGATGCGAATAATCTCTAGAATTCTTAAAAGCAAATGAAAGAATGGAAAGAGCACAAGGAGTCACAAGCTACTCCTTCTCACAAAATCTACATCAATTTATAATCATAAGTTACCGGGTCGTTCATTTAATGTCATAACATGTTTTACATTTAATACATATAATTACACATGTTTAGGGTAAAATCAGATGTAGTCAAAACATAGGTTTTGATGTGTACACTTGGAGTGTTATTATCATGCTTTATACTTAAGGCCAAATATCTTAAACATTTTATGCATGCAAGATCCCATCTTTATAAGTCTTATAATATAATTACCACTAAATACCCACATTATTAAAAAACATATGTTTAGTTCTCGCCTTTAGTAACTACATAGGTTAAACATGCATTTCAAATGCTCGATTAATCGACACAAACACACACACAAACGTCAAGGACATAATCGATTTCTACATACCATTCGCTCACACAATTACATGCCCAAAACTCTACATCCCGATTTTAATAGCACACAATACAATTATTCATGATTATTCTTTTATAGTTCCCAAGTTTCTTCTTCGTATCTTTGTAATAAACATTTTACCATTATATGAGATTAGTTTCAAATGAACCAAATTGAGACTTTATAAAACATGTGCAACTGATATCTCTAAATGTATTTATACGGTTTAATGAGCAGGTACCAATGTTTACATATTTGTTATCCTAATCTAGTGATTATTATAATAACCTTTAAATGACATGCATGATTAAGACCATGGTCATTGGTTGAGATATACAACTGATATCTCATGTATGTAAACTATAGTTCAAGAGGTACCTCTAGACGAAGCGATAGATCGCAACCGAAACACGAACATGAGTACAAACACTAATATGAAAAACCAGCAATAGCACCAAATTAAACGCTATCAAAACTCGAGCCGACGCGACACTCTAACCCTACACACGAAGCGAAGCGCAACAGCATACGCGCAACACTAACACCCTGCCATCTCTATAAACGCCAATGTTTGCTCTGGTGGTGTCTTGATTGGATACATCATCGGCCATTATTCATGCAAACGCGCCCATCAGCCCATGAGAATGGTTCCTGATCGGTTCGTCTCCATCATATCCAGTGAAGGTGGAAAGAGGACGGTCCTGTCTTAGCCAGAGCAGCAATCCACGTATGAAAATGTCGAACTGAGTCCGAGCACTAACCACAACATGAACCCGACTCGATAAGAATATACAAGCCCTCTCTATACTCTCGTACAGGGTGCAAAAGAACACGCTGATTCGAACATGATGGGAAACTCAAGCAATGTTAACATGAGATATAGGCTGGGTCATCATCCTTTTCGTTAGGTTTTTTTTAGAGCTGTGTTATTAATGGTGAGGGGCGATCGATGGTTATAAAAGGAGGTTGGCTAGTGTTAGGTTTTAGAAGAAAAAAAAAACGCATCTGATCTGATAGGACCAAATTGAATGTAATTGATTTATTTTAAATAATGATTACGTGATTATAGGCTAAATAAAATGGAAATATTCGGTTATGGTTTAGGATTAGGAAATGATTTGTACAATTTTTTTATTTTTTATTTTTTAATTATATATATATACCTTTGCTTAATATTCATAATGTATTAATAACATGTAACTCATAGTTTATGTGTATTATTATTTATTATCATAATTTAGGCTAAATTTCAAATTAGATGTAAAATTAGGAATTCGGAATTTAGGGTTTGTAAAATTTCTAATTATAAATCAACAATCGGGTCAAAGGTCATCGTTGACTAGTCTGATTTGGTGAGGGCTCTCACAATAAATCAATCAAGGACCCCTTGCTTGGATGACTTGTAGAATGCTCGTGATCTCGCCTTAGAGAAGGACCTATATGAGAATTACTAAAGAAAGAAGTACTCTCTAGATCAAGTGATCTTTTGTTAAAAGAGAATGAGAGTATATGAGAGAATTAGTAAGAAGACGGGTGAGTTAGAATGAAGAAATGTCTCTCTATTTATAGGTAAAATCTGCCACTGTTCCCCGGATCCCACGGATCCCTCCCACAAGGGATCCGTCTAGTGTAATCCTAGGGATCCGTAGGACGCTCCTCTTTGCCCATGGGTTTGTTGGTTATGGGTCATGGGTTATAGGTTGGTCCATGGGTATTCTTTTAGATTCAATATATCTAATGAGTACAATGTATCTAGTCTTGTGGGTATAGGTCAGTACCATGGGTTATGGATATGATCCATGGTTTGTGATTTTTACCAATCCTAATAAACTATTACAACAAATGATTAATTACAACATTTTTGTATTAGATGGCTATATGTAAATGCTTTATAAAAATAACATGTATCCTTATAATTGTACTTAAGATAACATTATATTTGTTATCAACAAAACACAAAGAGATCGCAAAATATTAATAAACGTTTTTACAGGTTTATTTGTATTAACAATCTCCCTTTTGTTGATGACAAAACATAATGTTATGATGAGTAAAACTTAAGAATAGATGTATGTTTTGAAAGCTCTAAGTTTTACTTTTCTCCCCTTTTGTCGAAACAAAAGTTAACCCATCGAAGAAATAAAAGTGTGGAAAATTAGTCCACGACGCTTACTCCCCTTGATGGTAGCTCCCCTAGTTTGGGCGCAAGTGAAGAAAAATAAAAAATCCTACAAAGAGAAATGTTAGTAACATGCTTAGGTAATCTTGTGATTGACGAGAATCAAGATTGGGAGCCAAAGTATGTAAACAAGGCCTTGTAATAAAACAACAAAGTGTAGTGGTATTTATGCCACATACAAGCATGTAAAAATAAGAACAAGACTTGTTCTTGAAAATGACTCAAAAGAAAAGTACTAAAAATAGAAAATAGTAATAATGATTCCTTCCATGCTTGCATAAGGTTATGGATGAAGGTTTGGATGAGTAATGGTATTGATGCGATCAAGGATGAGGTTGAGTATGAATCGCATTTCTTCCCTAACTTCTATTGCAATTTCCCTAGTGGATTGGCAATGTTCACAATGTAAGTGATTGGCAATTGCACTTTCGGAGCTATCTTTGAGCAGTTGGAAGGCATCATTCTTGATTCGCTTGAGCTCAACCTTCGTCATCTTCTTCACTTTAAATTGTTCTTGTAATAGCTTGACATGCTCCATGGTATGGCCATCTACCATTTCTTGACCTTCAGGTAGTGAGGGAGTAGCATCACAAAGTTGAGAAAACCAATCGTATTCGGGTTGTATCATCATCTAGCCATGAGACAACATCATTCTTAGTCGTCTTCTTCTTCTTCTTTGGCTTTGATGAGGATCTTGGTTTCTTTGTCGTGTCGGGAGAGGTGGGTTGTTGTTGGGCTCATGGAACTCTTCATCGTCACCACCAGTGTATTCGAAATGATCACCGGTTTTCTCTGTGGATGGTGGTAACTCGAGTCCCGAGGTTTATCGCCAGAGAACGTGGAGGAGATCGTCTTTCGTTGGAGTCCTTTGGGTTGGTGGTGGCATAGAGGAAGATTCACCAGACTTCTTTGGATGTTTAGGTGTAGAATCCTTGTCCTTATCATCGTCATCTCTTGGTCGTTTAGGTTGACCTGCTGACTCTTTGCACGATGATTTAAGTTGATATTCTAGAAGGGCCTCAAAGAATTTAGCTTCATATAAGTCAAAGGTTGCAGACCGATTAGACATTTGTATCACCAATTTCGAGAACAACTCAGCTTCAGAGAGTTCAGGTGAGTTGTCCAATGTATGTTTAACCAATGCGACGATATTTGGAGTAAGTTGTCTGGCGAACATATCCCTTGTCAATCTAGGAACAGAGTCGAGAAGGAACTTGTGAGTATATTCCTTAATCATCTTGTTCATTTCCCCTTAGACATCATGTTTCATAAAATTCTGGATATAATCCCTTTCACTCGACATCTCATCTATCCCGTGTTGTAGAAGATTGATCCTGTCAGCGAGTTGATTCAGCTTTTTGTTGGTTACATCTTTCTTCCTGACTTGCTTGACAGCTTTGACAATCTTTGTCTTAGCCCGGGATATCCAAGAGTTGGTTGGTTTCTTTACTGACTTGGATGTGGATTTGGTTGTGCCTTTGGATGATGGAGGTGAAGAGTGAAGATGAGTCGATGATGATGAGACATGAGGAGACTGATCCTTTGGTGGGTCGAGAGTTATTCCTTGAGCGTCTTGGACTATCTAGAAGAAAATCATCATAATCAATATCGTCATCTTTTCAGTTGCTTGATTCTTGGTCTAAATCACGGCTTCTTCATCTGCTTGAGCTTGAGCTTCTTTTTCGCATTTTCTTTAGTCGCAACCTTAGCATTTTCATCGAAATTTTCTCGGACTTCTCCATTTCTACTTCCTCAAAATCATAGGTTATAGTATCCTCATGTTGCCTTTGTTTTTGTTCGTGGGTGGTGGTACCAGTTCCCTTATCGGATTGATTAACCGCATCAGAAACTGGTGTAGACAGTGCACCACCACTTGACCCTCCGGGGCCACGATTTTGTTCATGTTTAAATTCCTGAGCAACATGTTGGAGTCTGATATTCTTCAACTTCTTTATGTAGTCTTTATCCAGTGGTTCTTCATCCGAGCTCTCCTCTTTCTCTGGCTCAGCAATTGGGGTTTTACCTTTATTAGCTTTTGGACTTAGAGGTCTTGCAAATGTTAGTGGGTCATCAATGGGAGTTTCTGAGTAGGTAACCTCTTCATCGGTGTTAGTATCCTCTGAGTCCTCATCCTTCAGCTGTGGTTCAGGTTTGAGAATAGGGATTGCATCCTTTGATGGAATTTTCCTTTTGAGAACATGAGTCCTCTTAGGATACTTTCTCGTACTCTCAGTGCTCGTGATACTTCCTACACTGCCTGTCCTGGTTTTCCTAGTAGGTGTACCAGAGGACTTATCATCAAGGAAACCTACTTTGCCTGCTTCAACTGCTACCAGATATCGTTTGTATGAATAGAGTCCTTTGATATCATTAGTAAGAAGATGATCTGGCAACACAGCACCTTGTTTCTTCGTTGTTGAGTCCTTAAATCTGACAGTGAGTGTGGGCTCATACAACACGGAGTGTTGGTTGGGGTCATCAAGTCTCAAGGGAATATCAGGATTATACCCTAGAGCTCTTTGGATCAACAGTTTGGTGTATCTGATATACTAGATCTTGGTGCCAGGATTTTTAAGGTAAGACATCATGTCATCCCATATCAGAGCTTCAACTTCTATGTGTTTCATGTTGACCATAGCCCAAAATATTTGTAGTTCCATGAGCTTGGGATGCTCATGACCACTATCACGTTCGGAAACGGATTTGGCAATCATTATGTAGAGGGTTCTTTATGGCTGGGGAATGTTCTTAAGATCCACATATGAGTGCTTTGTGATTACCCCGGTAGCTTCATCATAGCCGATGTCGATCATGAACTGGAGAACGACCTCTTCCGTTGGAGTAGCATTGTATTCAGTAGGTTCGATGACAGGAACAAGAAGAATAGTTCTCAAATCTGCTGGCGTGATGGTGACTTGTTTGTTGTTAAGAGTCATAGTCACGACACTTTGACCTTTGACCTTTTGTATAGTGTGCGGTTGGTGAATGTAGATCTCGAGTGCGATGGCGAGTTTGTGAGCATGTTACGATAAGGGTGAGTCTTGAATATCCACCGCAATCGACACGAAGACTCGGAACAATTGAAGTTATCAAAATCAACTCGAGGTTGTTCTTTTCGATCTTCATTGGGTAACCATTAGGAAGATATCTTCAACAGTGAGAACATTTGGTGCATCCACATTTTGCATTTGAGCGTCCATGTCGTGATCACGAAGATATTTAGCCAAAAGAACCAACATATCGAAAGACATTACGTTAGTCAACAGAGTTGATTTTATTGTCTATTTATTAAATGTGATATGTCAATGATTGTTACGAGCCCAATGTCACTTGTTAGTCCAATAGTCCAAAGACGTAGTGATAAGTTTCGTGAGTAGATTAACTTTGAGTTTTAAAGTCCAAGTTTTCACTTATTTTCACAACTTATTAACCATTTAAGCTTATTAATGACATTTTGGTTTCGTGACGTTATGATTTATTTATTTACATGTTTGCACGCGTAACAATTCATAATTTTGGTTGATCTAAAGCTTAGGCGTAAAATTCCAAGCTTATGCGTAAATAGGAGTGGTTATACGCGTAAGCATAAGCTTATGCGTAGGATCTTAACTTACGCGTAAGAAATGTTACGCGTAGGAAAAGAGGGCCTTAGGCATAGAGCTTACACGTGAGCGTATGTGGAACCTTACGCGTAAGGCTTACTCGTAGGAGTGAACCTTATGCGTAAAGGTTACTGTTTATGCATATCCTTCACAGGATATGCGTAGTCCCCATTGTAGAACCTTACGCATAAAGGTTACGCGTAAGATTTATCTTACGCATAACATGCTACGCGTAAGGTGATCCTTATGCGTAGAAGTTCTAATAACCTTGATTTTGAATTTTCACGCGTAATAACCTGAAACAAATGCATCATAACTCATTCATTAACATATTAATTCAAACCCTCTCAGTTTAACACGAAGACTCAATCAAAATGGTTTACGCGTAGGATACAGTTTATGCGTAGAACTTAAACCCTAGGATTCAAATTTTACGAGTAACTAATCTAACCATAGGATTGACACCAAATCATTTTTGGGATATCTTAGAGGCCTAGTGAGATGTCCTAAACATGTTTTAACATCAAACACCCCATGAATCAAGAATACCCAAATCGTATGAACTTAAACCCTAAATTTTAATTCTCACACAATTGATTATTCTGGGTAAGTTATAAATCCGGGTTTGATTAATTCAACATGTAAACAACATCTCTTAACCATCTATTTAGCCAGAAACTCTTCCACATGAAAACACCCAAAATTACGCATAAACCCTAATACATGAATCACAAACAAAACGTTTTATGGGTAGAAATTAATGTTGTAAATGTTTATGGTATATGATTTTGAACATATTAACATCATTTTAAACATCTCAAACACTCAAGTGATGACTTTGTGTTCATACGCTTATGCGTAGAACACAAAGATCATCAAACACAATTTCCAACCGTTGGATGTTTATGAAATTAAAAACCTATGTTTGTAAACATGTTAGGATCATAAAAACACTTACAAATCAGGAGTTTAATACAAGAAATTGATGTTTGATTTTTAGGCGTAGGATGATATGGATGAAGGTAATAAATATGTTAAAGTGAGTTAGGTGAAGAGATTTTATTAAAATGAGTTTAAAATTTTGACAACATTGGTCCCTCCACCTTAACCATTTTCATCCAAAGCCTATAACTTCCATTTTGGTTACCAAAAGTATAATTTATGGAAAGAAACTTGACGACACTCCCCCTCGACTTAAGAAATAATGAAATTTTATAAATTTGAGCCCGGGGAGTGTCAGTAAACCAGAAATGTGACCACCATTATCAAAGAAACAGTAGGGATGAGGTAACATGCAAGTACAAGGTTTTATGAAACCAAAAATATTTACTTTCTCCCCAACACTTGGTGAGAAAATCTTGAATTTTGAAAGAGTAAAGTGTTGACGGAATATTTGTACTCCATGTTAAAAGAAATATAGATAGAAGAATATTTTTGTTGTTTTATCGATTTTATATTTTTGTATTTTGTTTTTAGAAAATATTTACAAAAGAGGTTTTGGTGTTTGGTGGTTTTAAAAATATTTTAAAAGTTCATCCGGTTGCTCTAGAGTCAAACACCGCATACCAATCCGGTGGACCAACTCATTAAACCTAGCGAGGAGCTAAGGCTTTGGTGAGAAGATCCGCCATTGGTATTCGGTACCACAAAGTATAATTCAACGGTACCCTTTTCCACGTGCTCCTTGATGAAATGATATCGAAGATCGATGTGCTTTGATTTTGAATGTTGAGCGGAGTTGCGAGATCGCAATTGCACTTGATTGTCGCGATACATTGGGATTCATCAAATACGTAACCATAGTCTTTGAGTTGTGTTCTCATCCAAATGAATTGAGCACAACACGCGGACATGTCTACATATTTCGCTTGTTGAGGACAACGATGTACGATCCTGCTTCTTCGATTGCCATGACACCAATTTATCACCAAGAAATTATAATGCTCTGAAGTACTTTTACGTGAATCTAAGCATCCCGCGTGATCGGTGTCTAAAAAGCTATTAGTTCAAAGCCGAATCCTTCGGATACGGATCCCAGTTAATGGTTCCTTGATGTATCGGAGGATTCTTTTAGCCTCGAGAGGTGGGTTTTAGTTGGTCTTGATCGATAGCGGAGCAAAGATATACATCAAATATAATGTCGAGCCCATCTTGTTTTAGATACATGAGAGACCTAATGATACTTTGGTATTTGGTAGGGTCCACCAATTTCCATGCAAATCGACATCCAGTTTCTTAGTGTGTACCATTGGGGTGGCACAGGTATCACAACTTGTCATTCCATGTTTGTTTAAAATTTTAAGGTCATATTTGGACTGACTAAGAAAAATACCATGGGGTGATTGATGAACTTGTGGTCCTAGAAAGAACGTAAGTTCACCCATCATGGACATTTCAAAATGTTTTTTCATGAGCTTTGAAAAAGCGTTTGAGTACTTTAGATGTGTTGACCCAAAAATGATGTCATCCACATAAATTTGAACAATTAAAATGTGTGCCCCGTGATATTGTATGAAAAGTGTGGGGTCGACCAAACCTTTGACGAAAGTATTAGCGATCAGAAAGGAGGATAACTTATCATACCACGCCCGAGGGGCTTGTTTGAGACCGTAGAGAGCCTTCTTTAGTTTGTAGGCATAATTAGGGAACTCTGGATCAACAAATCCTTCTGGCTGGCTAACATAGACCGTTTCTTTCGGTTGTCCATTGAGAAAAGCGGTTTGACATCCATCGAAATCCGTGATATTCATGTGAGCCGCAAACGCGAAAAATCAGTCGACCTCAAGACGAGCAACCGGAGCGAATGATTCTTCAAAGTTAATACCCTCTTCCTGTCTATAACCCTTAGCCACCGACGCGACTTATTTACGATTACGGTACCTTGACATCAATTTTTTTTCCAAATCCATTTGAGACCAATGGCGAAGACCTCTGTTGGTCTTTCAACCAATTCCCATACTACAAGGCGTTTAAACGATTGAGTTCTTCTTGCATGGATTCAATCCGGTTGTCTTTTGTCATTGCATCTTTAATGTTTTAGGTTGATTGGCGAGACGGTGAGTGCATAAATGCAATGTTCACCATCGTGTGAAGACGTTGTCTCGTTACGGTTGGTTGATTCGGGTTACCAATAATGTTCTCAAGAGGATGGTATTTCGTCCAACGATGTATGGAGGGTTGATGTTGATATACATTCTATAAATTAAGAGGATTCAAATGGCTTGTAGATGATTCCGCAACATCGTGCGGCGAAGCATTAGCAAAAGGGTTGAAGAACGATTTAGATCATAATCTGCGGTGGGGTACTTCATTGTTCGAGAAAATTATCGGTTGGTTCGATGTCGTTGGATGCGGTTTGTTCAACTGTTGTTGTAGAATCAGCGGTGGTGCTTCTTCAACGATAGTTGTTGTAGCGGTGTATCGGTATTGGATTTTGATCGGGTTGAGCGGTGGAAACATTGGATACACACGGTGCACGTTCATCAATATCATCACTAAACAGAGGAGCAAATAGGTGTTCCATTTGACATCGAGTTAGTTGTAAACTAGGTTCAGCTGATGACGGGGTTTGAGGGAAGTTTAAATGGTTATGACTGGGTTCCAAGCTGTTATGCTCAGAAGCCATTTCTGTAAGCTCATCGAAATTGGCATGAATCATTTCTATAATCTCCCTTGTACGACGATTCTAGATCCGGTAACCCTTGGAGTTTTCATAATATCTTATAAATACTCCAATGTCAGCTTTGGCTTTGAGCTTATCGAAGTCATCACGAATCATTATTCGGATAGCAAAGGGATCCAAATACATGAAAGTGTTTTAGATTCGGTTCTGATTGTGGATAAGCTCATAAGGTGTTTTGTTGTGGCGTTTGGTAATCATTGGCGATTACGAGTGTAGCATGCGATTGACACGGCTTGACCCACAAGTAATCTGGAAGTTTAGCATTAATTAACATTGTTCTTGCAACTTCCACTAACATCTGGTTTCATCTTTCAACAACTCCGTTTTGTTACGGTGTGCGTCAATAGATGTTTGATGCTCAATTCCACTTTCTCATAAAATGCACGAAGAGTTTGATTCACAAATTCGGTTCTTTTGTCTATTCGATTTGTCATTTGTGTTCGGGCTGAACTTGAATTTTCGTGAGAAGGTGATGATCATCTGTGGAGCTTGATCTTTACTTCAAGAAAATAAACCCAAGTCCATCTTGAATAGTCATCTACAATTACCAAGATGTAGCGTTTGCCATTAATCGTTTGCACGCGCATTGGGCCACACAAATCCATGTGAAGAAGATGAAGTACATGTTGTGAGTTGTGTTCCACCTTTGAAGGAAAGTGAGCACGAGTGCTTTTCCCTTGTTCACAAGCTGAGCATAGGTGATATTTAGAATATCGGAATCTTGAGAGACCTTCAACAAATTTGTATCGAGCAAGGTTGGTTATGGTTTGAAAGTTTAAATGTGAGAGACGATGGTGCCATAGCCAAGATTTTGTAGATGTAGCCTTAGAAAGTAGACAGATGGGAGATGAAGCAATCATGTCTTGCATTGAGATTGTGTAGAGACTTGATGTACGTTGACCAGACATAAGATCGTTTCCTTGTAGATCACGAATGAAACAAGTTTTCTCCCTAAAAGCAACTTCCAAATCTCCATCACAGAATTGGCCGACAGAAAAGAGATTATGACCGAGGCCTTCCACATAATAAACCCTGCTAATTTCGATGTTGCCATTGATGTAATCTCCGTAGCCCATGATAGGCTGCTGAGTAATCATTCAGAACGGACGGTGCCAATGAACTTTGAAATGAAGTTTGATATTGATTACTGTCATGTCGGGAACATCCGCTATCAACAACCCATAGGATGATCATATCACTGCATTACATACAGGCGACACATATGGAATAGAAGTAGATGTGGAACCCAAGAGTTAGAGGTTCCGATGCAGATATAGATGAAACACAGATGTTCATGAGTTTAGGTATCCATGTAAAGCCAAGTGTATTATGTAACCATTTCTGCCATCTCCAACTAGTCTTAGCTTTGGTATTAGTAAATGCAGTAGGTGATAAGTTCTTCCTAGGAGGTGAAGGAGGTTCTATGGGTACATCAATGATCGTAATTGGAACACTAGAGGGTGGTTTACCTAGCAGAGACTTAGAAGCATTAGTGGGCCTAGAGGTATTCCGTTTTCTATTATTCCGCTTACGGTTCAAGATAGTCTTAGCAACATATTTATCATGACAACGGAGAACATGCTTTTATGACATCCAACACAAGAAGCTTCAAACTTAACATTTAAATTACTTAATGGTTCGACATTCGTTACAACACTTTTCCATTACATTTGTCGGACGCAATATCTAAAGTGGGTGCAACTTGAGTTTTATTCAAAAGTCCTAAGGTCTTCTTCTACTTCAGCATTCTTTATTGTTCTTTTCTTATGGTGCAACTTCTTATTCTTCCTTGTATTGCTCCTAGGCTGTGAAGTGCGGGCGTTGGGAAAAGAAGCAACTATTCCTGTTTCAGTAGAGGGAAGCACATTAGTATCTTGTGGTTTGTCATTAGGCATTCTAGTGTCACTTTTTCTAAGTGTTACAGTTACGATTCTTAATGTTACTAAGCTTAACTTGTTCATACTTTCCTAACTTCTCTTTTAACTCAATGATAGTGTGCAACAAATCTTGATTTTCGAGCGAAGATTTCCATAAACATTCATGACTTCTTTAGTGTGTGCAAGATAATGATCAAGTTCGTTTGATGCTTCATTACGAGTCTATTTGAGTAAATCAAATATGACACCATATTCCTTTTAACTTTTGAAATTTCTTGTTCATATTTTGAGATTTGACACTTCAAAGACACATTTGGTCATCCAGTTGCTCAAGTTTAGGAAAAGAGTTTTGGTATTCAACTGGTTGATTTTGTTTTGCAAAGCGAGTTCACGATTATGACAATCTTTTGACACCATTGAAGACGACGTTTTGCATTTGAAAGTTCATTTAACAATCGTTCATTTTCAACTTTTAAAGACTTGATTTGTGACACGATATCGATATTCTCAACATTTTCAACGATCAACAGAATCGGCATTGATAAAATCAAATGCATATGCAAAAGAATGTAATAACACAACATTATGGATATCGTGAGAGATAACATCTTCCAAGAGTCGATCAACATATTTTCGTAAAATTTTCTTTTTACGTTTTGTATTTGAAATCGATGTTTCAGTTTGTTCGAAAACTCTTTTCATAAGTCCAAGCTCCTTGTGAAAATCCCTTTCCCAATATATAGCACAATTTTTCAAATTTCGGACATGAGGTAAAATTCGTTTCTGAAGAATATCTCTTTGTGCACGCGCAAGAGGTGATTGAAAATGTTCAACTTTTATTTCAGAATGAAATTCAATTTCACGTTCCAAAAGTTTGATGTCCAAAATGAATGTTTCAAAATATTTTATAACTTTACATTTTTTGGCTAATGGTTTGATTTCACTGAGTGAAGGTAAAGGACCATTAATTTGTATTGTATTGGAAGGGGCACCCTCGAGTAGGTGTGATAACCCAAGGTGTGTTAGAAAAATCATTTAGTGCAGCGAAAGTGACTTTTGAATAGTTAAATGGTTTGTTATAAACAACATTTTCTAATTTTGATCGACTCTCGTCTTACGCATCTAATTCCTCTTGGCGATTATATTCAACAACACTCATAATGGAATCATCAATTCTATGTTACTTGCATTGTAAACTTGAGTTTGGTTTGAATGCTCTATTAGAAAACTTAGGTTTATAATCGGCAAGATTCGGTCCATATCCATTTGGATTTGGTTTGAAAGTAAACTTTTGAATCGTTTTGATTGATTCACCATGTTTATAAACAACGATTCAAAACTCTTTGATTTTGTTACGTAAGTCGACAATTTCTTCAAGATAGTCATCTATTCGTTTAGTGGAATGCTTTTTGTACTCGAGAACTGTTTTGACAAGTTAACAACTCAACCTTGGCTTTTGAGTTTCCAAAGTAAGGCGTTAAGTTGTTGTTTATGATCATATTTCGGTTGTTCTATTTGAGACAACAAAGAATTCTTGGATGCGACTAGATCACGTGTCTGTCGTTCTAATGATTTTCGTTTTGGAAAGATTTAGCAAAGCGACTTCAAAACCTTGTTCACGTTTTCTTGAGTTTTAAAAGCGTTGAGTTGCCTTTTAAGCATTCAATATCCACAGTTAACAGTGCATTTTATTTTCTAATTCTTGATTGATTTCACAACATTGTTCCATTTGGGATCGTTGGTCATTAAGTAAGAGGTCAATATCGGAATAGGCAAAGGTTCAAGCATGTTCAGCGTGAGTCTCAACATGATCATTATTCGGATCCTCAAGTATAACCATGGAGTCAACTTGATTATCAATGGTAACGAGAAGGTCATCTTGATCGTCAAATGTAACTCTTGGATCTAGTTGAGAATCATCGAATTAGATGTGGATGGCTCATGTTGAACATTCTAAGCCTCGTCGGATTCGGATGTTGGTGAGATATAAGATCATTGATGAATATGGTTTGATCGGTGCACGACAAGCCGTCGGTGTCATACACTGGGCTGTGTCACTCATGTGGAGTTCGTGCATGTTTGCCATCAACATAAGCTTCTTTGCATTAGCATGCAAGTCCTCCATATCATCATCAGAGTCGCATACGCCATGAAACTTTGTTCTTTGTTTGTGAGGTTCCACCGACTTCATCCTTGAGAGCCAAAGTAGAGCCTCTTTGTGATAAGCACCGCCTCTAGTCCTCGGCTTTGGGCATGCATTAGCGGTGACCCTTCTCATTACTGATTATAGCGAAGACCATTAATCCCATTTTGAGCATTACCATGTTCAACCACTTGAGCCCTTTGTTGTTGTGGAGCACCCATGTTATTCCTTCCCATTTGATTAAACCCTTGACCACCGCCCATCTGACAAACATTACCACGATTCTGAACTTCAACACGTCCATTGTTAACAGCAACCTGATTCCTTGTGTTAGATGAGGTATGAATGCGATTGTTGGATTTGTTATAGTATCGGCCGAAGGCTCTAGAAATCATGACAAACCCTTGTTGCAATGCATCGAAAGCTTCTGCATCTTCATTGGATTCACTGTAAAGTGCTTGATCATTGTTCTTGTTGTATGGAACCAATTGAGTTTCTTGAGATTGTTGCTTTGATGGATCATATTTTGTGATTGTTGCGATTGGTTGAGCGATGGGTTGTGGAGGATTTGTGAATACAATTTGTAAGGTCGGGATTTGAGGATAACAAGCTTGAGCCCACAATGCTAATTGTTGATTGTCCGGAAGTGAAGGTGAAACAGGTTGTCCACGGATAACCATTTCTTTGTCAACTTATTTTGGTGGGGCTTCAAATAGTCGTACAACAATCCGTATGTAGCATGATGAAGATTCTTAGCTTGACGGATGAAAATGACATACTTTTCCCAATCGGGACCAAGACTACTCGGGAACTTAGTGTTGATAGCAATTCTTGGCATGATGATGTTGTGTTTGTCTAAGTCATTGATGATGTCGAGAAGCGATTATGATATGTCTCTAATGTCTCTCGGGTTCAATCATGAAGTGTTCATAAGCCAAGTAGATTTTGGATTCCATGTCTTCTTTATTGAGTTCGATGCCTTCCATGAGAAGATGAATATGTTCCCACATTGCTTTAGCGATCTTTTGAGCATCAACACTTTGAAGGATCGGATTGGGTAATCCCAAAAGGATGTGTTGCATTGCTAGTTCATCGGCATCAAAATGTAGAATTTCATCGGTGAGGTCGATAAGACTTGCAATGTTGGTGACATCACCTCTTGGTAGATTAGCAATTGGATCTCCGGGTGTAACGATAGTAGGCATCTGAAATGGACCTTCCATGATGACCTTCTTCAAGAACTTTCCATGTGGCTTCTTTAGATCACAAAACCTAAAGAACCTTATCACCCATTGATCATAGTTTCCGGGAGTGAGCATTGGAGGTCTATCAAGTGATCCAGCTTCATGTATGGATTGTTGGCTACTTAGAGCTTCACACATCTTTCCAAACCAAGACGGTTCCTTCATAGTATTCCTGGACGGATGTTGATTGTGAATGTTTGTGTAAGGTTGTACTTGAAGACTAGGTGGTGGTTGAATCATTTGTGGTTGAATTGCTCCTTGAGGAAAATGTTGTTGTTGAAATTGTTGTTGATAAATTTGTTGTTCCAGATTGAATTGTTGTTGTTGTTGTTGTTGTTGAGGATACACATGAAGAAAGTAGTTAGAGTATGGTGGTTGAGACATCTTGAAAACTTGTGTTGTAAAATGGATCTTTGTAGTCGAATGAAACTTTGTTGATGAAGAGTCCTTAGGCGTAGAAATCAAGCTTAGGAAAAGAAAACCTTAGGTAAAGACACCAATTACCAAAATGTTAGTTTACGCGTAGGATTAGCTTATGCATAGGGTTAGTTAAACACTAAGGTTATCGTAAACTAAAGTTAGGCGATGAAAACTTATGCGTAAGATTAGCTTATCGTAAGACAAAGCTTAGGCGTGAAAAATGCTTAGGCGTAAGAGTTCTACTCGTAAGTTTTAGCTTATGCGTAAAACTAGGGTTTGCCCAAAATCCTTTACACTTATCTCGGTGCAAAAGATATCCAAATTCGAAGTGTTTTCGGGCTTATCCAAGCAAGAAAACACCGAGTAAACTCAAGAACATGAAGATCAAACCATGAAGAACTTCTGGCGTAAACTTAGGGTTTACTTATCGTAAAACATAACCAAAGCGATTTTACGCCCAAAGTGTTTCTAAACCAAATTTTTGTGATGAAACATCTTCAATATCACCAAAAGAACACAAAAGTGTGAAACTTGATGATCCAAAACTTTGATACACCTTACATAATAAAACCAAGCATAAAAACAATGAAATACACGTAAAGTTTGAAACTTTTTGCCAAAAACTTAAACTTTAACACCTAATAACCTTGAAAGTACAAGAATCTTGGATTTGAAAGTGAAAAAATGAGTTTTTATGCGTTTGAAAGTTTTAAACCCGAGACTTACGCGTATATCGTATAACTTCAAAAACAAAATCGTTCACCCAACTATTTGGCGATTGATACCACTGTTAGGTTCTCATATTAGTAACACAAGCATCAATATAAAGTATATATAAGAGATAGATCGGTTGAACAAGACAAACAATCATAAATGAATATAGAAGAGTTATGCGTGAGTATTGAGATGAAATGAACAACCAACCATCTAAGGATGGTTTACATGGGTATTTATAGGAAGGAACTAGGGAAACATGCAAGTTCCTTCCTTTCCTTATTAGGATTTGGCATAGGCTCATGGGCTTTCTACATGAGCCTAGCCTTGATTACTAACATAAAAGCCATAATTAAGCTAACTATTACATATTAATTACTAACAGTTTAATTCTAGTTTTGAACTATTAAAGGAGTGATTCCATACATCTCTATCGAAGATATGATGAAGTCTTCTCAATCGCTTGTTGTCAAAGGCTTCCAAAACAAAGTCATGGTTAAGGCATCATCGTCTCAATCACTTGAACTTTGGAACCATAAATGGTCTTTCTAGAAAGGACCTTGTGAGAGGATTACCAGTTAAAGTATGAAAATATCATCTTTGTTCGACATGCCAATTGGGAAAAAGAAAGAAATATGCCCATAAACCCAAACTGCAGACTCAATTATGGAAGTTCTTCATACTCTTCATATGGATTTGTGCGGACCCATGAGGTGCAAACTATAAGCGGAATAAATATGTGCTAGTCGTGGTTGATGACTACTCGAGTTCACTTGGGTTAAGTTTTTAGGTCAAAGAATGAAACTCGGACATCATCATCAAACTCATTAAACAATGCTGAGTTCGACTTAACAAAGCAGTCATAATTATCCGAGCAGACAATGTAGCGAGTTTCTAAACAAAGAACTAAGTCGGTTTACGAAAGCATTGGAATCGACCATCAAAAGTGTTCCACGCACTCCTCAATGAGCGGTGTAGTTGAAAGGCAAATCAAACTTTGGTAGAAGCGCAAGGACTATGCTAATTTATTCAAAGGTTCCAATGTTTCTCACGGAAGAAGCCATTGCCCTTGCATGCTACACCCAAAACCGCTCCCTTATTCATACCACAACCAAAAACCGGATCTAAATTTTATACGTGTGTTCGGTGCCTTATGCTATCCTACTAATAAAGGTCAAAATTTGGGTAAATTGAAAGCTAAAGCGAGACATTGGAATTTTGTTGGGTATGCACCAAATTGGAAGGGTTACGAATCTACAATAAAGAACCATAGACATCATGGAATCTATTCACGTCGCGTTCGATGAGTTGTCGAGCATACGGCTCTAGGAAAATCCGATTACGGACCTCACCTCAACATTTGTCAAGCGGTCCCATCGAGTACTTCCCTTGTATAGAATCAAACCCTACGGTTCCCTATGTACCTCCATCGGAAGAATAATTGAAGAAATTGTTTGATCCGATATTTGATGAATAATATGAACCTCATACTAATGACAATTCTATGTCACCAGCTGTAGCGACTTCTAATCCAATCAACACAAATAATCCATACATCTCAATGTCACAATCTCAAAGCACCAGTTCATTCGATCATTCATCATCATCTTCAAATCCTCAATCTTGATGTACATCATGGAAATGCGGTGACAATTATGATGGAGATAACCCCTTTGCTACTCCAGAATATGCTCAATTTGAAAATATATTTGCCCCAGAACCAACACCTGAACCATCTTCATCAAGGGATCTAAATTATGCTACATCAGTTTCTCATCATCAACCACATGAACATCTCAGAAAATGGACACATGACCATACATTGGATAATGTCATTGTGAATCCTTCTACTGATATCTACTCGTAAACAACTTGCCATTGATGCCTTATGGTGCTTCTTCAACTCTGTATTATCAACGATTGAACCTAAAGATGTCAAAACATCAATGTAATAGGACAAGCGGTTTAGTGCTATGCAAGAAGAAATCCATGAGTTTGATCATCTTGATATATGGGAATTAGTACTTGCTCAGGGCGTGCTATGATTATTGCTCTCAAGTAGATCTTTAAGTAAAGCTTGATGAGCATGGTGATGTCTTGAAGAATAAGGAAAGGCTAGTGGCTAAAGGATACCAACAAGAGGAGGGTATTGAATTTGAGGAATAATTTGCTCGGTTGCAATTGAGGCTATCGAATCTTCACGGCTAATCTTTGCTAGCAAGAATATGGTGGTTTATCGGATGGATGTAAAGGCACTTTTCTTAATGGAGACCTCAAAGAAGTAGTTTCGTTAGTCAACCCGAAGGTTTGTGAATCGAGCATCCTACCTATGTCTATCGCTTGAAGAAGGCTCTCTGGGTTTGAAGAAAGCTCCAAGGGCATGGTATGATACCTTGTCAAAGTTACTATTGACAAATGGATTGACAAAGGCGATTGATCCACATTGTTCACCAGTAAAGTTAGGCAAACACTTAATTCATGTTCAAATTTATGTTGATGATATTATTTTTGCCTCGACCGACCCTAATGAATGTGACTGATTTTCAAAGGAAATGGGCTCCAAATTTCAAATGTCTATGATGGGACAAATTTCATTTTTCTTGGGATTGCAAATTTCACAAAGTCCTGGAGGCATTTTTATTAAGCAATCTAAATATTCAAATGAAATTTTAAAGAAATTTGGATTTGATTCTTGTGACCCTGATGACACTCTCATGGTGGGCGCACAAAACCGGATGAGGACCACTCGGGGATCATGGTTGATCAAATGAAATATCGTAGTATGATTGGATCACGATGTACCTCACGACCGATGAACCTAATATTATGTTCGTTTGTATGCATGTGTGCTAGATGCCGGGCTAAGCCTACCAAAAAGCACCTTGAAGCGGTTAAACGGGTCTTCGGTATCTCAAGGAACCATTAACATGGGACTTTGGTATCAGAAGGACACCGATATGTCACTAACGACATATCGGATCACGAGACCATGTAGGGTGTCAATATACACTTGAGTACATCGTGGTGCTCAATTCTTGGGAGATAAGTTAGTAGTGGTCTTCAAAGAAACAAATGAGCACGTCTATATCATCTACGAGAGGAGGAATACATAGCTATGTCATCTTTTGTACTCAAATCCTATGGATGGGATCTCAATTATCGACTATGGCTTTGTATTCAACAAAGTCCTACTCATTGTGATATGAAGTGCTATTGTTCTCTTTGCAACAATGTTCAACATTCAAGAGCAAAGCACCCGACATTCGACATCACTTCATCGGGGAACAAGTGGAGAAAGGTGTGGTTGAACTATACTTGTAAGGACTAAATATCGCAGAAAATCTTCACTAAAGCTCTTCCTAGAGAACCTTTTGAGTTTATTCTTCCACGACTCGGGCTAAAGAGTCTACAACACGAGACACTCAAAGTCTTCAAGAGGAAGAAGAGGAGTAAAGGTATCTCTTCATCTATTCGTTGTAAATATTTTTATCAAACAACAAAATACAAAATTATAAAACCAACAAAAGAAAATAGAAAAATATAAAATTTCAAAACCCATAAAAATCAGAAAATTTTGAAAAAGTCCAAAAATAGTGTTTTTTTTATATATCACGTTATATGGTTTCGTTAACATCTACGGACTTAGATTTGTCATTCAAAGAATATCACAGGTCTTTAGATGAAGTTCGATCGGTTGTAATATATTTTATTTACTTGCACAAAAAAAAAGAAAAAGAAAAATGAGATGGAGAAAAATGATGGTTTATTGTCATTTTAGGCGTTGACCGTTTTTAAAAGAAAGAAACGAGCCATGCTTACTCTAATTTTGAATCCTCATGCTCGATTCTAAAACAAAAGTTCATAAGAAAAGTTTGTCGCCAAAAGACAAATGTTTTCTCATAAATATTTTTCCTTCTAAATTATTCTTGAAAATACTTGTTATCTAATGAAAACAAAATTATTTTGAAAATAACTCGGACTTAATTTTGAAAATAATCTGGACTTATCATTTGTCAAAATCTCTATCACTCAATCAATAATTTACGTCATTGATTGAGAAGGAGAATGATTTCAAACAATTCAAAAGGTTATTCTTCAAACAATTGTACGTAAGCGAACAAAGTCTACATTTGGATAATCAAAAGAACATTTATTTTGTACAATTGGATCCGGACCAAGGCTTATGCTATGTTTTCATAAGATACCTAAGCATGTTTGTACAATGGAGTTTAAAGTCTCAAAATCTGATCCTTATCAGTTAAATGTTTTTGAAAGCAAGTCACATTTTCTCCTCAAAAAGCTTTCAGAAAAGTTTAAATCAATTGAGATCACAAATCTCAGTGTTTGAAAATTGTGATCGGGAGAGAATTTGTGATTTAAATTGGATATAAACTGATAATTCAATAAGTGGTTTTAGAAATATAATAACAAGCACTCCTCCCTACATGTGCCAAACGATTTCAAAGTTTCCATGCACATGTTAAGGGGGAGCATCTATGTTAAACCAAAAATGATTGAAACGTGATTGATTTTTCTCAAAGTGCAGGTTCCCTCTAATATGTACAAAACTCTTTCGAATCTCGATGCACATATTGAGGGGAGTCAAATAAAACCTCATCCTTCCCAAAATATTTTATCCAAAGTACTTAAAATACTAAATCGATCGGGAAGTGATCATGATTATTTTAGAAAATGTTAATCAAAGATTGGATCTTTCATTCTCAATCTAAGATTTCAAAGGTACTCTTGCCCCTTGTGCTAAAATGATTTCAAATACTTGAAGCACATGTTGAGGGGCATTTCTAAAATTATCAAAACAATTAAGGTGCAAAGCAGCTTTGATGTTTTATCGCAAGTACCTTGATTGATTTTCAAATGGTTTTCAATTGATTTCGGCGAATGAACAATACAAAAAGACCGACCAATTTATTTTGTGCAAAGAGATATAAGGATGGTTATGTTAGGTATTCGTTCCGATCCGGCCAGAACGGATGGAGCTACCAGGGACAATCCACTAGATAGTGTAAAAGTCCTTAGGTATGAAAAAGGATAAAAATGAGAATATGGGAAGAGTGCGGATGAGGCAGGCTAATCTTGGAATAAACCCAACAAGGTTCTAGTTATGAAGTCTCGGTAAGCAGAAGGGTTGAAGAATGAAAAAAATTGAATGTGAAAAGGGTGAAAAGAAATAGCCCTCCATTAATTCAACCTTAGGGCGAAACCGGATTCAATTCATATACTCGGGTGGTTACCAAGGTAGCGCCGATATTGAAGACAAGGCGTCATGGACCCGATGGACGCACCGCACTAAAACTTCCCAAGCTACTCAAGTTCCTCTTAAAAGGACTTGTTTCATTCTCACGGGAACTCGCATAATCTATCAACTTTCTCTTAGAGATTGTTGATATTGAAGAAGAGACCCTCTCCTAGTCTCGAGCATAGGAAACCAAAAGTGCACTATTGAGTTTAGAGCCAAGAGATCATCAATACATCTCATTAGGACACAATTAATGAAGACTCATAGTTTCACACAATGTGGAATGTGAGAATATATTTTGAGAGTCCTACGCATTATCTGGTGGTATTGCGGAACATCCGAGTGTGTTAGGAATTAGAAATTCCATAGTGAAGAGTCGGTCACCCCAAATATAATCTAGCATAAGTTAGCTCGTAGACATATCGTTATTCTTGTTTTATTAGTTAGTTATTTAGTTTAGAGCAACACCGTGGAGGAAGGACGGGTCTTTACCCTTGTATGCACGATCCACGATCCGAAGGAGGGCGTTTAGTTTGTAACTATATATACCTCTACCTCCCAGGTAGAGGTTGGACCTTTCATTCATCTTAATCTAACCTTCTATGTTTTCTTTCACTTTCTCTCTCTAGAAAGGCTCCCTTTCTCTCTCTAAAACCTCTAAATAATTCGACCATATTATTGTTTGTTATGTGTTTATGAAATCCAATATGTTACAATTGGTATCAAGAGCCATGGTTAGATCATCTCTTACATATCTTTGGATTTCTAGTGGTTTTAGGTGGTTTTGAGTTTGAGAAAGTTTTGTGGTTTTGCATCATTTGGTTGATTTCTAGTGTTAAAGTTTGGATTTTGATTGTACTTTTGTGTTTAGGATCATCATAAGTGTTTAGGTTGTGATTTGAAAGGCTTGAATCATCGTGGTTGGGTTGTTTTGGATTGAAAAGTGTGTTTTGGAAGTTTTTCAAGTTAGCGACTTGGCTCACGGTATAACTTTCTTGCTAGCGATTTGCTTGAAATAATTAGCGAGTTGTGGTGTTGTTTGGTGGCGAGTTGACCCTAGCGACTTGCCTTTAGAGACAATGACAAAAGTACATAGTGGATTCTCCACTACGGGTAGCGACTTGGTAGCGACTTGGGTAGCGACTTGGTGTTAGCGATTTGGTGTAGCGAGTTGCTCTTTAGCGACTTGACAACTTAGCGACTTGGAGCTTAGCGACTTCTTGTCAAAATTTTCCTAGCGACTTGGTTCTTAGCGAGTTGCTCTTTAGCGACTTAGTTGTTTAGCGACTTGGTGCTTAGCGACTTGGTTCAAGTGTTATAGCGACTTGGTTGATTTTTACGAAGAAGAGGTTTGACCAAAGTTGACTTTTACGTCAAAACTTCAAGCGGCCATAACTTTTGATCCGTAACTCCGTTTCGTGAAATACACATCAAAACGACCGGACAGTGAATATTGTGAGGTTTCACGATGATGTCGTGAAACGAATTTTCGAGGCCCAAATCCTCGAAAGGAAGTTATTGAGGTTTTAAGTTTTAGACCCAAAATTCTCCGTAAAAGCGTGCATCAACCAATCCAAATCTCAACCAATCAACATTTCGACTTTTCCTACGAACAATCTAAAGCCCTATCACACAATCGTCTTTCATTGTATCGATCCATCGATCATCTTAACACATTCCATTGGTCATTGCTTAACGGTTTGGTCTTGATTTTAGTAAAATCCCGAAAGATTTTATTTCTCGGTTTGAATCATAGACTTGTAAAATCCGTGCATTCTACCACATCATGTCCTACTCTCTTGACCCGGTGATTTGAAGTACTCAAAGTATGATCTTGTAGACAACCATGAGAATATTAGCTATTACGATCGAATACGAGATGATGGAATCAATCAATGATGACTTGAGTTCTTCATGCTCGAGTCCAATGAAAAAGAATTGCACTGCTTGGACTACGAAATGCCATGCAAAGGAAAGTAGCATTGAATCTTATCAACAACTTCACTCACACCTTATGTTACTCACACCGATTGGAATGGAGCGAACATGCATTGCCCTTTTCCGTCAAGACTTATCCACATTAGCGGAGCAGTACTATTGAACTTAGAACAATTGGAACAACAACTTGATAAAGAGAAGGTTCAAGAGGTTAGTTCGGTCTTTGCACTTCAAGTGATCCACAACCAATTTCGGTCATTCATCGATGGGAATTTACATGATTATGATCAAGACATGGTGAAATGTCTTTCAAGAGACACCTTTGGAATGGAAATTAGCGTGTTCATTGAGACATTCATACAACTCATGGATAATGTGGAAGTACATTGAGGAAGTTACACATAAAAATGAAAAAGTGAATGAGTGTCGGTGCGGTTGAGAGATAGTTGTGATAAGTTGGGTAATGTATCATTGAAGAATCGGGTGTTCTTGAATGCGAGAATGTCGAGTCAACATATAATGATGAGTCGGGTAAAGCACCGGATGATGGATCGGTTGTACTTGAATCTGAGGCTCGAGATTGATAAGCTTGACACATCCGGTCCGGTGACTCTTGTTACACATGATGTGGATGCGGATATCGGACGAGAAATTGAGCGGTGTCATGTAATGAGGTACCCTTTCTGTTCAATATAGTGCATCTGCTAAAGTACTTAAACAAAGCGATCATGATCTTGAACATGACTTTGTTAAATCTTACATGGCGAGGTGAGTCGAGATTAAGTGTTTCAAAACAAACAATAAGGTTGATAAAAGGCTTTTGATGAACTTTCAAACAAATTCTCAAATCTTGAAAAACATTGCATTTCACTTGAAATTGCGATACAAAGTAAAGAAGAAAGTTTCCAAATTAACAAACCATGTAAAAATGGAACTTCACGAATTAGTGAACTTTTGAAATGAACACTTTGAAAGCTCGACTTCAAGACAAAGAATCAACCATCAACAATTTGAAGAAACATATTTACGGTATGCATGTGAAAAGTAATTTGGTTACAAGTAATTACGATGTTAATGCTATTGATGATATTCAAATGAGAAATGATGAATTAGTTTGTTTGTGTGGCCAAATTACTAAAGGAAAATGAGTCTTTGAGAAAGAATCACATAGAACTAAGTGACTCATCAAAGAAGCTAGAACTAAGTCAATGAAACAAACTCTTTGATAGCAAAATTGATGATCTCAAAGCTCATCTTGAGGAAAAGAGTTTCGCTATTGTTGCTTTAAAAATGAGCTCGAGAAAAACAACGAGGAATAGTGTGAACACTAAGTTTTCAAAACCATCAAACTTGGGAAACCGGTTATTAGACAACCGAATGCGTTTAGATCGAGCGACCAAAATTTTCAAAAAGCGGTTTGCCTCCCAAGTTGATGCGAAACAAGTTTTGACAAAACCAGTCACTTCACCTCACTTGCCTAGGAAAATTGATATGAATGACTTGTATAAGAACTCTTATCTTGAAATGGCTAGAAAGAAGGCACATAATCGTAAAGATGGAATTTTAGGTGCAAGACCTAGGATGATGAATTCTTCAAAATTTCAAGGCACTTCTAGTAGTTCTAAACCATTACCTAGGAACACTAATCTAAAGACTAGGGATTGGCGTACATCTAAGAGTAGTTGCGTTTCGATTAAAGCTATTCCATAGCGGATCACTCTAAGAAATCTAGATCTATTTACGAATCCAAACAAAATTGTTTGCTCAAAGTGTCGAAATGTATCTTTAATGCTAATCATGATAAATGTTTCACAAAATCCACGAAGAATGTAAATGCTCATGCAATGGTACAACTGTTAAGTCTAGGATTCACACTAAGTCATCCACGGTGCATATGAAGCAAATGAAACCAAAAGCCTCACCTAGATGGTTACCAATGCTAAATCTTTGGAAACTAGGAATAAGGATAAGTCTCTCACTATGCATAAGATGCCTAACAATCCTAGACCTTGCCATAAGTGGATACCATCGGTAGAATTTTTAAGGATGCTAGACTTAGGTGGATACCTACAGGAAAGATGTTTACCAATAGCATTCTCAATGTTGACCGTGAAACCCCAAAGGGTTTGGATCTTGATGTCACTAACCATAATATATGCAATCAAGTTTGTAATATTAGTGCGGTAGTCCTTACTCGATTCGAGATACTTGATCCTTCAATACATGGGTGGCTTAAAGTATGGATAACAAAAGTTGATATCTCATAATTCACGGGTTCTAGTTACTCAACATTGATATTCAATCGGCTATGACGTCTACATTCACATCGATTCGGGCCTCGTACTCTAAAGAAAAGAAAAGTGTGCGTTTCGATGCGCTTTATCTTCGAAGAAGAAATCTTCTTATGACGTATGAACACATCGGTTCATGCCTCGTTCTCTAAAGAAAAGAAAAGTGTGCGTTTCGATCGCTTTATCTTTGAAAGAAGAAATCTTCTTATGACGTGACTCTCATCAACATGCTTCTTATTATGACCATTCTCATCAACATGCTTCATACTTTTTCCATGCGCTTGGTCATCAAGTGAACCGGGCTACCATGATTGTTTTCTCATTCCACTTGCTCGATTATAATGAAGATGGCGACATCATGTGCTTATTTTGGGGAGAAGTGTGAATAGAACATTCGGATGATTTTCACTTATTTAATCAAGAATGGCAACTCCGTATGCAATTCTTGAGGGAAAAAGTGTGAAATTTTGCATGGTTGATTATTATTTGAGAATTTAAATGGTCATACGGCTCTAAACTCATGTAAGAACCGAGCTTCTTCTTATCGGGTAATCTTCACATGGGTTTCTTCTTAGAGCAGTTAGTTGACATCTTCACTGGTGATATGAGTTTATTGACAAAGTGCTTCGGTTAATGCTTCACGTGCATCAACATGATGATTCGAACAACCTACATTTCTTGTTTGATGTGATTGTTTGCTTGGTGTTACCATTTGTGTGTTCGTTGCGGCACGATTCTTGATTTCCTTGATGAACATCTTTACATTCTTGTTTGATTGGGAGGATTTTAGTTAAGGGGATTTGCAAGATGTAAGTTGATTGGGATGCTTTTGGTGATGTTCTTGTTTTGGTGAGTTGAAGATGTTAACTATCTATTCCCAATGGACAATCTTGAAGAAGGTCGAGTCTGATCGGTTCTACATTTTACGCTACATGTTAGAAGACTAAAGGCGAGTTGCATTTGATTATCTAAAGACTTCTTCTTAATCCGGGCATTTATCAAAAGTTGTCGGTTTAGGGAGAGCACTAATTGGGGAGAGTGAAATGTCGAATTTAATCCCAATTAGACTTGCTCATATTCTTGACAAGTTGATTCTCACAAGATTACAAGTGTTCTTCTCAAAAGATTTCAAGTATTTGGGCTTATAATATGTTCTTGATTACGAAGTGTCAAAACCGGCAAGGGGAAGGAGACAAGTATCTAAGCGAGTAAACTTGATGAACTTAATACTTCTAAGTAATTGAAGATATCCGGGAAGACAAATGTTATTACATGAGAGAAACTCAAGGTTTGACTCATGGCGAGTAAACTTGATGGACTTAATACTTCTAAGTGATTGAAGTTATCCGGAAAACAAATGTCATGACCGAGAGAAACTCAAGGTTTTACTCATCAAAGCGTTTAGTGTTCTTATTCCAACTATGTGGGGAAGAGATGTAAGAGAAAGTTTACGAAGATAAAAGAGGTACATTGGTGTGTGATGATCTCGATGTTATCGCAATCATCGGGGAGAAAATTGTGTACATTGGGGATGCTCATTTGTTTCACTTGAGGGCTTAATCGGTGATTCGAGAGATATAATCACTTATTCGGTGTTGACATCCATGAGATTGTCACCCGAGAGATAATCGATGATTGGCATGCTTCTTCAATGTTATCGGTTGTTCTCTCTTTGGGGAATGTGTGTGCTTGGTCCTTGAGCTTCATACACGATCATCGGGGAAGAAAGCCATTGTTTACCACAAACATTGGGAGGTGTTTTCCTTAGGGCATGATGTGTATTCGGGAGAGTTCTTGGATATTGGTGTACTTGGTTCTTGAGCTTCATACACGTTCATCGAGGAAGAAAGATGTGAACATTGGGAAGTTGTTCTTCATTACCCTCATGATGTGTATTCGGGAGAGTTCTTGAGCATTATACTAAGAGGCGGATGCATCAATTCAACTACATGGGGAAGTGTTCTCTTGACACCTTTTGGAATGGATCGCTTGGACTTCGGTGGAAATGGAAATTTGAGAAGATTATTTTATGTGTGGGATGATCGTTCTTTGTTCTTCTCTTGGATGATATAACCTCGAGCGAAGAATCTCGATTATCGTTCTTAAATGGAGCGGCGGTTTTATGATAATGGTGTGCTTCTCTGTGCACTGGCTAAGAAAGCTTGAAATAGAGCTTGAATCTGCTCATCCAAAGGATTTTCGGTTTGGGGAAGCGCGAGTCTCACTTTCGGATGGTTCAATTTCTTTCTTCAATGCAAGAGCCTCGGAAGCTTTGGTGGTGAATGTTTAAGGGATGATGACTTCTATCTTCTACAGCGTCTTTTTCGATATCCTTATCTCGGTACTCGTATCATCATCTTCTTTAACTATATCATCTATTCTATCTTTGTAAATATTTATCAAAATACAAAATAAAAACCAAAAATACAAAAATATAAAACCAACAAAAGAAAATAGAAAAATATAAAACCAACAAAAACCCATAAAAATCGGAAAATTTGAAAAATACCAAAAATATGTTTTCTCAAGACATGTCTTACGGTATCGATAACATCTACGGTCTTAGAAATGTCATTCAATAATGGCACGGGACCATAGATGAAGTTCGACGAAGGTGTAAATATTCTTTTCTAAACATGTCTCAAAATATGGCTTCTGATTATTTGATAACCGACTCACCCGTACTTCAAATAATGGCTTCTGATTATTTGATTGTAACCCGCGCTTAAACTATGGCTTGCTATTATTTGAGATAGCAACCCGTTCTTTAAAGGAAGGAAAGTCTTTGCTAAACCTATTTTCAAATATTTCGTGCACTTATCCTAAAACAAAACAAGGAAAGTATGTCGAAGGATCTGCTTTTCCTACACAAATGTTTTTCCGTCTAAAATTCTTGAGAAAAATATTTGTTGTTTTTCAAAATGGTGGTAAATGAGTTGCTTTAAAATCAATCGGGATCGAGTTTTAGTATTATTGAAAACTCAATCAATGACTTGACACTTTTAAAACTTTTCAAAATGAGTCATTGATTGAGGGAGAATGTTTTCAAATTTATATCATCTAACGGACTTTCTTAATTATCCTCGTGCTTATTAAAAATATAATTGCCTATGTTGAAGGACTAGGTTTCTAGGATATGATTGTTAGGTTTAGATGATTAGAGTTTGATTAACACATTATTCCATACCTTATATGATCGATTGATATGTTGGATTGACTTTTATTAGTCGATTGTTGTTTGGGTGTTGTCGACCACCATATATTTGTATGTGTGTTCACTAACATATGCGGTATATTGGTATATAAGAATGTTCCGATCCGGATCCCACTATTGAAGATGATTGGATGCCGAAAGGAAAGGGTAACTATATCTTGGGTTGACAAATGAAGAAGCGGAGCTTAATTGGACTTCTATGGAGAGTTGGCATAAATGCAACGTAAGAGGTCTCCTTGCATCGGCGGATGGTTTTCTTCTAAGTGATTGAAGAAGCGGAGCTTAATTGGACCTCGGTTGGCATTCAAAATGCAACGTAAGAAGAAGTCTCACTGCATCTGCGAGACGGTTTTCTTCAAACCCTACAACAACAACAACAAGCTTCTCAACCACTAACGTATCTTTGTGCGGGATACCATTTTTAAACAATTTTGAATAAATTTGAATTAAATTGTTTTGAAAATGGAAAATATTGTTTTGAAAATAAATTGGACTAAATTTTGAAAATCACGGACTTCATTTTATCAAAACTTAAGTCACTCAATTATCGACTACGGTCATGGATTGAGGGAGAGTGATTTAAAATAAAATATTTTCAAACGATATTTCTTCATCAAAAGTTCCGTTTGTACAATATAATGTGGTGATCTAAAGATTTAATGTTATGTCATGGTATGATTTTTCTTTAGAATCAAGGTCTTTCAAAATGAAATTTTTACATTCTTGTTTGATTGTGAAATTGTTTTATTTTACTTAAAGATCTCTTAAAAACTATCATACGACACTAACAATCTTTAATGTCTAAATCTGGTCCTTATCATCATTTTTCAAAATTAAATCTTGCCACGTCTTTCTCGTAAAATTTTCTAAATGATTTAAATCAATTGGGATCACAAATCTCTAATTGGTTTGAAATTTTTGATCAAGGAGAGATCGTGATTTAAATCTCAAATCTGTTTTAATGGAATTGGTTTTAGTCCTTTATAGGCACTCCTGCCTCCATGTGCCAAACGATTTCAAATACACAATGCACATGTTGAGGAGGAGGATTTATCCAAAACCGGATGAGTATTTAAACAAGGCCACATTTTCTCCCATGTTTTCTAAACCTAATTAAATCACTTGGGATCCAAAATCTCAAAGGGTTTGATATTTTTGATCGGGGAGAATTTGTGATTTAATAATGAAATTTGATAAAAGGTGATCGTTTTGATTTAATTGTGCATGTTGCTCTCTCATATGTGCTAAACACTTTGAATCTCGAAGCATATATTGAGGGGCATTTTAAAGAAAAGAAACTATCGAGGTGCAAATGCTTTTATGTTTTAACATAAAGTACCTTGATTGAGTTTTCAAATGGTTTCTTAATGGCTTTTGTGATCGTGGATGTGCTTCAAAGAACTCTTGCCTCTATGTGATAAAATGATTTCAAATATCCTATGCACATATTGAGGGGAGAATTTTACCATGAAAATCAAATGGCTTTTCAGTATGAAAATTGTGATCAAAGAAAATATTTCAAAGTCCTCTTGCCTCCTTGTGCTAAACAATTTCTAAATCATACGCACATGTTGAGGGAGGTTTTCTAAATGATCAAAACTATTAAGGTACAAAATGCTTTGATCTCGTATCACAAGTACCTTGATTGTTTTCCAAATGATTTTTCAATTGGTTTCATGAAGGAATGAACAATACCAAAAGACCGACCAATTTACTTTATGCATGGTGTTATAAGGATGGTTAGGTTAGGTATTTGTTCCCGATCCGCCGAGCAGGAGGGATCTACCGAGGACAATCCACTAGATAGTGTAGAGTCCTTAGGTATATTGAAAAAAGGAGAAAATGAGAAATGGGAAGAGTGCGGTGAGGCAGAGCTAGTACTGGAATAAACCCAACAAGGTTCTAGTTATGAAGTCTCGGTAAGCAGAGGGTTGAAGAATGAAAAAGAAATGAATGTGAAAAGGGTGAAAAGAAATAGCCTCCATCAATTCAACCTTAGAGGCGATGCGGGTTCAATTCATATACTCTTGGTGGTTACTAAGGTAACATCGGTATTGAAGACAAGGCGTCATGGACCCGGTGATGCCTTGCACTAAACTTCCCAAACCACTCAAGTTCCTCTTAAAGGGCTTGTTTCATTCTCACGGGAACCGACATAATCTATCGACTTTCTCTTAGAGATTGTTGATATTGAAGAAGGAGACCCTCTCCTAGTCTCGACACGAGGAACCAAATGTGCACTATTGAGTCTAGAGCCAAGAGATCATCCACAATATCTCGTTAGGACACTAAATTCTTGAAGACTTGCTTTTTCACACAATGTGGAAAGTAAGTATATATTAAGAGTCCTCGCATTATCCTTGTGGTATTGCGGAACATCCGAGTGATATGTAAAATATTCACAATGAAGATGGAAATCCTTCTAGAGCCAACATCAAACAAGCTCTTGGTGGGTGACATGTGAGATCTTGCAAAGATCAAGCTTGTGACAAGCGGATAGAAACGATGGGAGATTCATTCTTGAATCAACCTTGGTCCAGAATGGAATTGGCGAATACTTTTGGAAAAACCGTTCGATGTGCAAACCTTCTTTTCTCTAACACGTCGAATGTGTATTCATGTCAAATTCAAAAGTATCTCGATTGAAAAATACTTTTAGAAAAACCGTTCGATGTGCGAATCTCTTCTTTTCACTAGCACGTCGAATGTGTACTATTTTCAAATACAAAAGTATTTTGATTGAAAATTGATCTTTCTCATAAAACCTTCGTCGTATTGCAAAACTCTTTCTTCTAAGCAATACGCGATTGTTTTCAAATCATTTTCATCAATCGGTGAATCTCAATTTCTTTGGTTCACTCACTCCGTGTTGTCTTCTTTGAGGCGTTCGGTTTGAGAACGGCTAGAGCATTGCGAAACCCTGTCAAGGAGATTCTTAGGAATCCTACGATCACATGAGCGGTACTTGTCTTGATCAGCGAGGAACCGTGGGCGTGTACCTCAATTCAACGAAAGTGATCAAAGACACTTTCGTGTGTTTTATTGCTAGCTGTTGTTTGCGGTACATTTAGACGATTGCGGTGATCGAAATTGAGCGGTCAATCAAAGCCGCATGCTCACATCATCCACGCTTAATTGAAGAAATCATGGTGGTGCATATCTACATAACACGGTTACGATATTTTATACTATGCTTACGCTTTCTGTTGCTACAAATATCATGAACCGATAAAGCTTCCGCTACTCGATGGAAAGATGTCATGATCCGAATGTGTGAGCATGTCGGTCCGAAAGTCACAACTTCACATGATGGCAACACAATAAAGGGTGATCCGAGATTTCTGTGGTGATGATCTCAATTAAAGCTCGAAGATCATCAATGATGTGGATCGATATAAAGGCCTCCACTTAAAGTACAAAGTTATCGGACTTTAAAGAATCACTTGCAAAAGCACAAAGATCACGGATGTTGAAGAATTAATGTCTCGAGCTCAAGGCGAAGATTAAATAGAATGCTAGGATTGAAATGTAAAATATGGGGTGACCTCCCTTGGGAGATTGTTAGGAATTAGAAATTCCATAGTGAAGAGTCGGTCACCCCAAATATAATCTAGCATAAGTTAGCTCGTAGACATATCGTTATTCTTGTTTTATTAGTTAGTTATTTAGTTTAGAGCAACACCGTGGAGGAAGGACGGGTCTTTACCCATGTATGCACGATCCACGGTCCAGAAGGAGGACGTTTAGTTTGTAACTATATATACCTCTACCTCCCAGGTAGAGGTTGGACCTTCATTCATCTTAATCTAACCTTCTATGTTTTCTTTCACTTTCTCTCTCTAGAAAGGCTCCCACTTTCTCTATTCTAAAACCTCTAAATAATTCGACCATATTATTGTTTGTTATGTGTTTATGAAATCAAATATTCCGCTTACAAATCAAAGACTACGACCTACAGAGCAAAGAACTTAATTAAGAATCCAAGAAAACCAAAATGTAATATTTGTTTGTAATTGATGTAATTGAGGTGACCTCCGCAGGGAGATTGTTAGATTTAGAAAATCCGATGGTTAAAGTCGGTCACCTCAAGTCTATGTATTCGTTAAAAGCTCATAGTCGTAGTCATTTAGTGTTAGTAAGTAATTTGTTAAGTAACACCGTGAAGGACGGATGGGTCTTTACAAACCGTATGCACGATCCACGGCCGTGGGAGGCGTGTCTAGTATGAACCTATAAATACCCTTTGCCTAGCAAGGCAAAGGGTTGGATCTTCATAATTCATTTTCTTTGTCTCACTAAAGTTCCCAACTCTCTTCCACTTTCTCTCTCTAAAACTCATTTCATACGCCTCTTATATTGTGTGTTTGTGTGATTGTGAAAACCAATATATAACAAACCTAATCCATCTCATCATGTAAATTCACGTTTACACACCACAATATACTCAAATTTGTACTCTTGCATGCCTCAAAGATATTAGAGCTAACCTACAATTCATGGCCAAATTTTGTCGAGTTATTGATCGTTTCTTTCATTATGTCGATAATATTGCTTGTAACATGCATGCCTAATTAATTTATCTAACTAGAGTTTTAAGGATTTATTTAACCATATATATGTAGTTACAACTATTAAACTATTTGATTTTATTATTTGTGATTATCTTTTTTCTAGGTTGAAGTAGGTATCGATTGTATCTTTCGATCTCTTTGACTTCATTCCACTGTAAGTATATAGTTTTTGTGAATTTTGTATTGTTTTCTTCTTGATGGAAGGACAATCCTTTTGGTTAACTATTTATTAGAGGATCTACACTTATCACGCTTATATGATGCGGAATAATGTATTATTTTATTTCAAAGTAGTACAATACACATTTTTATGATGAGTGATTATTATGAAATTAGGCAATAAGATCAACTTAGTGTCATAAGTCTGTAGGATATATGATTTCACAAACACATTAAACCATAATCATATGAGGCGTTAACAAGGTTTAGAGAGAAGTTCTAGAGAGAAAGGAAGAGTTGGGAACTATGTGAAACAAAGAAAATGGTATTGAGCTCAACCCTCTACCTTGGGAGGTAGAGGTATTTATAGTGTCTTACAAATAAACGCCACCTACGGGCGTGGATCGGCATACAATGGGTAAAGACCCGTCCATCCTCCACGGTGTTACTTAACAAACTACTTACTAACATAACTTGACTACGACTACAAGCTTTCTATCGAATACATATACTTGAGGTGACCGACTCTTTAACAACCGAATTTTCTAATTCCTAACAATCTCCCCTAAGGAGGTCACCTCAATTTACAATGAATACAAAAGATATTACATTAGATTGTTCTAGGATTCTTGATTAAGTTCTTTGCTCGATGAGTCGTAGTCTTTGATTCTTCATGTTCCTCATGTTTGGATAATTTCAAGTGGAGGTCTTTAAGCGATCCACGTGATGATGAGTTTTGAGCCGGCATTGAGATCATCGACTAACATAAATCTCGACTCATCCATTGTGGTGTTGGTATTATGTGATGTTGTGACATTTGGACCGACATGCTCACATTCGGATCATGATATATTGTCATCGAGTAGCGGAAGCTTTAGTTGATTCATGATATTTGCGGAAGATAGCGAAGCATGGAGTGAAAGTATCAGTCGTTGAAGCACTTATCATGATTTCTTTAGAGATGAATGTGTAGTGTGAGCATGCGGCTATGGATTGACCGCTTCATTCGATCACCGCAAATGTCGGCGTACACGCATACAATAGTTAGCAATAAAGTGCGAAAGTGTCTTTGATCACTTCGTTGAATTGAGGTACACGCCCACGGTTCCCGTTGATCGATACAAGTATCGCTCGTGATCGGTATAATTCAAGAATTTCCTTGATGGGGTTTCGCGGTTGCTCTAGCTGTTCTCAAACCGAACGTCTCAAAGAAGACAACACGGAGTGAGTGAACCAAATAATTGAGATTCACCGATTGATGAAAAGAGATTTGAAAACAATCGTGTACCGCTCAATAGAAATTGTTTTGCAATACAACGAAGGTTTTAATGAAAATCAATTATCAATCATAAACACCTTTTATTTTGAAATATTAGTACACGATCGATGTGCTAAAGAAAAGAGTTTTAAGCACAACGACCGGTTTTCAAAGGTATCCGTCAATCCATAACTGAACCGTGATTGATTCAAAATTTGAATCGCCCCATTGTTTCTGTTCGGTTGTCACATGGTTGATCTATTGGATAGATCTCACATGCCACCCACCAAGAGCTTGTTTGATGTTGGCTCTGAAGGCTTTCCATCTTCATTGTGAATATGTTTGCATATCACTCGGATGTTCTAGCAATACCACAAGGATAATGCGTGGGACTCATAAGATATAATCTCTTTCCACATTGTGTGAAAAGAGAGTATTCATTGATTGTGTCCTAAAGAGATTTATTGATGATCTCGTGGCTCTAGACTCAATTGTGCATATTTTGGTTCCTATGTCGGAGACTAGGGAGAGGTCTTCTTCAATATCAACAATCTCTAAGAGAAAGTCGATAGATAGTGTCGGTTCCCGTGAGAATGAAACAAGCCCTTTTAAGAGGAACTTGAGTGGTTTGGGAAGTTGAAGTGCGGTCGTCCTTTGGGTCCATGACGTCTTGTCTTCAATACCGATGTTACCTTGGTAACCACCAAGTAGTATATGAATTGAACCCGGTTTACGCCTAAGGTTGAATAAATGGAGGCTATTTCTTTTCACCCTTTTCACATTTAATTCTTTTCATTCTTCAACCCTTCAGTGCTTACGAGACTTCATAACTAGAACCTTGTTGGGTTTATTCCAAGACTAGCTCGGTCTCGATCCGCACTCTTCCCATATCTCACTTTTCTCCTTTTTTTTATCATATCTAAGGACTTCTACACTAACTAGTGGATTGTCCTGGGTAGATCCCTCCGGTTCTAGCGGATCATGGGAACAAATACCTAACCTTATCATCCTTATACCACCGTACATAAAGTAAATTTGGTCGGTCTATTTGGTATTGTTCATCCGCCATTGGAACCAATTGAAACCATTTGAAAATCAATCCGGATACTTGTGATATATTATCAAAGCATTTTGTACCGAATTGTTTTGATAGTTTTGGAAAAGAGCTCCCCTCAACATGTGCCTCATGTATTTGAAATCGTTTTAGCACACGGAGGCAAGAGGAAGAATTAACTTCTTTGATTACCATTTTCTAAAAGATATCAACATCACTTCCTGATTAAATCAAGTAGATAAAGCATATTGGGGAAGGATGAGGTTTTCAAAGTTTGCTCCCCTCAATATGTGCCTCGAGGTTTGAAAGAGTTTTGCACATACTAGAGGGAACCCTACACTTAGAGACAAATCAATCACGTTTCAATTCTTTGTGGTTTAAAAAGATGCTCCCCCTCAACATGTGCATGGAAAATTTGAAATCGTTTGGCACATGTGGGGAGGAAAGCTTACTAAACACTTATAAAACCAATTATCAAGTTATTAGTTTAAATCCAATTTAAATCACAAATTCTCCCCCGATCACACTTTCCAAATCCTTTGAGAGTTGTGATCTCTATTGATTTAAATTAAATTTTGAGAGCTTTTTTAGGAGAATAGTGACTTGCTTTTGAAAAGAACATTTTAACTGATAAGGATCAAATTTTTAGACTTTAAACTCCATTGTTTAAACAAGCAAGAGTATCTTTTGAAAACATAACATTAGAAAAGGTTTTGAATCAATTGTATAAAACATTGTTCTTTTTGATTTTCCAAGAATAAACCTTGCTCATTTACGTGCCAATTGTTTGAAAAATAACCTTTCAAAATAACTTTTTTTTAATTCGATTGAAATCATTCTCCCCCTCAATCAATGACACAAGTTGTTGATTCAGAGATAGAGATTTTGACAGATGATAAGCACAAATGATTTACAAGAATAATAGAGTACGAGGTATTTTCAAAGCAATTTAGTTTTCATTAGATGGCAAATATTTTTCAGAAGAATCATTAGACGGAAAAATATTTGGAAAGAAAAACATTTGTCTTTTGATGACAAACATTTGTTTTAAGAATCGAGCATGAGATTTGAAAATAAGATAAAGCATGGCTCTGTTCTTTACTTTTTAAAATGGGTTCTTGCACGAAATGACAATAAACCACCATTTTCTCCGCCTCATTTTTTTTTTTATTTTTTAAACAAAATTATGTACATTCGAAGAACATCTAAAGACCCGTGACATTCTTTGAATGTCAACACAAAGTCCGTAGATGATATCGAATAAGGAAACACATGACAAAATAACAATATTTTTGGAATTTTCAAGGTTTTCTAATTTTTTATGGATTTTTGAAAATTTTATATTTTATATTTTCTTTTGTGGGTTTTGAAATTTTGTATTTTGCTTTTGAATAAATATATACAAGAGATAGATGAAGAAAGACCTTTACTCCTCGTCTTCCTCTTGAAGACGTTTGAGTGTTTCGGTTGAAGACTCTTTAGACCAAGTCGTGGAAGGATAAACTCAAAACGTTCTCTAGGAAGAGCTTTGGTGAAGATGTACGCTAATTGGTATTCATCCTCACAAAATAGAGTTCCACCACACCTTTTCCACTTGTTCCCGATGAAATGATGTCGAATGTCGATGTGCTTTGCTCTTGAGTGTTGAGCGTTGTTGCATGAGAGCAATAGCACTTTTATTATCACAATCTGAGAGGATTTTGTTGAATTCAAAGCCATAGTCGATAATTGGGATCTCATCCATAGGATTTGAGCACAACAAGATGACATGGCTATGTATTCAGCCTTTGTAGAGGAAATAGAAGTACTCATTTGTTTCTTTGAAGACCAACTCACTAGCTTATCACCCAAAATTGAGCACCTCCAGACGTATTTTGACGTGTATCTTGACATCTGCATGATCGGCATCTGCATAGGTCGTTAGTGACATACCGGTGTCCTTGGTGCCAAAGTCCCATATTGATGGTTCCTTGAAGATACCGAAGACCCGTTTAACCGCTTCAAGGTGCTTTTGGTAGGCTTAGCGATATCTAGCACACATGCAAACAATGAACAAAATGTCGGTCTCTTAGTGTGAGGTACATCGAGGATCCAATCATACTACGATATTTCGTTTGGTCTACCATGATCCACGAGTGGTCCTCATCCGGTTTAGTACGCTCTATCATGGGAGTGTCAACAGGTCACAAGAATCAAATCCAAATTTCTTTAAAATCTCATTTGCATATTTAGATTGATTTATAAAAATGCCTCCGGACTTTGTGAAATTTGTAATCCCAAGAAAAATGACATTTGTCCCATCATTGACATTTGAAATTTGGAACCCATTTCATTTGAAAACGGTCACATTCATTGGGGTCGATCGAGGCAAAAATAATATCATCAACATATATTTGAGCGTGAATTAAATGTTTGCTCGACTTTACGGTGAACAATGTCGGATCAAGCTGCTCCTTTCTTGAATCCGGTAGATAGAAGAAACTTTGATAGCGTATCATACCAAGCCCTTGGAGCTTGCTTCAAACCGTAAAGAGCCTTCTTCAAATGATAGACGTGAGTAGGATGCTCTGATTCACAAAGCCTTCGAGGTTGGCTAACGATATACGACTTCTTTAAGATCTCCGTTAAGAAAAGCCGTCTTTACATCCATCGATAGACTACCATGTTCTTACTTGCGAGGATTAGCCAAGAAGATTACGATTGCCTCGATACAAGCAAGCTGGAGCAAATGATTCTTCAAAGTCAATATCCTCCTCTTGACGGTATCCTTTTGCAACCAATCGAGCCTTGTTCTTTAAAACATCACCATGCTCATCAAGTTTTACTTTGAAGATCCACTTTAGAGCAATGATCATTGCACAATCTGGAGCGGTACTAATTCCCATACATCTAGTCGATCAAACTCATGAATTTCTTCTTGCATGGCATTGAACCATTGTCTTCATTCATGGTAGTTTTCACGTCTTTTGGTTCGATCTTAGAGTACGGAGTTGAAGAAGCACCATAAGGCATCGGTTGCAAGTTGTTTCCGTGTGGATCTTTGGACGAGAAAGGTTTCCAATGATGTTGTCCAATGGATGATCATGTGTCCATTTTCTAAGATGTTCATGTGGTTGTTGTTGAGGTCTTGAAGTAGCGAGTCTATATCTCCTAATGACGATGGTTCGATGATGATTCGAGAGCAAATATGTTTTCAAAGGGTTCATCTTCTAGAGGAGCCAAAGGGTTTTCATCATCATAATGACAACAACATTTCCATTGTGTACACTCGATGATTGATGATTTGTTGATGAGACAGAGTGATCGACGAGCGCTTCTTGACTTAATGACATTGAAACGAAGGGTTAACTTCATTGACAAGGATAGAGGCAACCTCTGTTGATGGAATTGACATATCATTAGCACTTGGCTCATAGTGTTCATCAAACATTGGATCAAATAATTTCTTCAAATCATCTTGAAGGAGGTACATAAGGAGTTCTTTGGTGAGGATTAGAAACAAGAGTAGAACCGATAGGACTACTTGATAAAGGTTGAAATGCGGGTCGAGGCTGGATTGTCTGGAGCCATTTGACCGGTCGACTCATCGAGCGTAACGTGAATTGTTTCCATGATATTTCGGGTTCTCTTGTTGTAGATTCGGTATCCTTTTACATTTGGTGCATAACCTACAAATACTCCAATGTCCGCTTTAGCTTTTAGTTTACCTAAATCTTGACCGTCATTAGTTGGGTAACATAAAGCACCAAACACATGAAGGTAGGATAGATCGGGTTTTCGTTTATGGACAAGTTCATATGGAGTTTTTCCATGAGAGGTGTGAATAAGGGAACGATTTTGGGTGTAGCAGCGGTGGCAATGGCTTGACCCATAGAAACATTGGAACCTTTGAATAAATTAGCATTGTTCTTGCGGCTTCCACAAGAGTTCGATTTCGTCTTTCAACTACACCGTTCGTTGAGGAGTTCGTGGAACACTTCTTTGATGTTGATTCCAACACTTTCATAAAAGAATTAAGTCTTTGTTAACAAACTACTGCCATTCATAACAATTCTAAGTTGTTGTTGAGTCGAACTGAAGTTTTGATGAGTTTGATGATGACATCGGAGTTTCATCCTTTGTCCTCAAAACTTTACCCAAGTAAATCGAGTAGTCATCAACAACTACTAGAATGTATTTCTTCCCATTTATCGTTTGCACTCTCATTGGTCCGCATGATCCATATGAAGGGTATGAAGAACTTCCATTCTTGAGTTTGTGGGTTTTGGTTTGTGGGCATATTTTGTGCTTTTTCCCAATTGGCAAGTCGAACAAAGATGATCTTTTCATACTTTAATCTTGGTAATCCTCTTACTAAGTCCTTTCGGAAAGATTGTTTATGGTACCAAAGTTCAAGTGATTGAGACGACGGTGCCATAGCCATGACTTAGTTTTGGAAGCCTTTGACAACAAGCGCACATGGGTGAAGATTTCATCATATCTTCGATAGAGATGGTGTATAGGTTTGAACCACGAGTTCCTCTGAGAGTTCCACACCATCAAGTTCTCTAACAAAGCAAGTATGTTTTCTCAAGGCCACTTCTAAATCGAGTCACAAAATTGTCCAACGTAAAATAGATTATGTCCAAGACCTTCAACATAATATACCTTGAAATCACACTATCTCCAACCACGTAATCTCCATAACCCATAATAGCACCAAAATGATCGTTTCCAAATCTCACAGCTCCGATGAATTTACTCACAAAGTTCATGAGCCGTGACCGTCTCCAATCATATGCTTGGAACGACTGAGTCCGGTACCATAGAGCGATTTGAATGATCTGCGGTTGAACACGCACAAGAATGGATAATCGGATAATTGGGATCCCCATGCAAAAATGGGTTCCATTTGGTTAGTAACGATGATTGGAACACCCACATCGAAGTAGAAACAATGGAATCATCGAAAATAGATGCGTTCCTAGTGTCCGTATTTGACCTATTCAAAGTATGTTCACTTCTTAAGGGAATAGTTCTACCAGTAGGCATCCATTTTCTAGTGGGCATTGACTTAGCAAATTTAGGGCATAACTCATTAATCTTATGGCCAGTAGGTATCCATTGATAACCTATATTACTAAATTTCCTTCCTATGGGTTTCCATTGTTTTCTAACTTTCTTTCGCCTTTGCCTTTTTGCCTTCTTAGCTTGAATTTTAACATTAACAATTTTAACTAGGCATTTAACAACATTAGACAAATCATTCACACCACATTCAAGATTAGTAACAGAAACCACGCAATCATCATTACATGTTTTGCCAAAAGTAGCAGAATTCGCATTAATTACAGTACGCTTAGAGCTAACACTAGAATCAACACGATTCGTCTTATTCAAAATCTCCCTAAGGTGATCTTCTACTCTCTTCCACCGAACATTCCTAGCATGCAAGGTCCTATCATTCTTTGTGTTGCCTTGAGGCTTTGACCCGCTTGCTTTGGTGTCACTTCTTACTCTGTAGAATGAATTGGAACATTAGTTGGTTTTGCTACTTTTGCATTCTGAACTAGAAGTGCATGGATCCGAACTACTTGAAGGCACATTAGTGTTCACTTTCTTAAGAGTGGGCATAGAATGGTTTGTATGCTTGGCACTAGGCATAGAACAAGGCATCACAACTTTACCTTTCGCACCTAAGGATTTAGGACATGTTGCTATTAAACATTCTAGCAACTCTTGAGATCGTTTGGCTTGAATGCAAGCAAACCTAATTTCTCTATCAAGAGGCTTATTTATGAAATCCTCTTCCACAATCTCACGGAGACATTCTAGACTATCCTTAAGGTGAGCAAAATAGTTATGAAACATAAGTTCATTATTCCTAAGATGAGGAGGAATGTATTTAATCACGATATATTTGCGATCGAGGATGACTTTGATGCAACATTCTCATTAAAGACAAGTGGCGGTTCTTTTTTCTGTCTCCTCGATTCTCAATTTCCTTTTGTAAAGGCGTTATTTTTCGTTGTTCTTGTCACGGTGACTTTAATTGAATCATATAACTCTTTAAAGTGTCGTTTAACTTTTCATTTTCTTCGAGAAAACCCTCGTTTTCCTTTTGTAAAGCATTAACCAAGTTTTGAAGATGAAAAGTCCGAGAATATTGAGAATCTAAAGGAGGAGGCATTTGGGAGCCAGTCACATTGTTCTTTTCACCCTTTAATTGTGAAATTTGGGCTTTCAATTTTCGATCGTGTTACAATGAGCTTGAATCTGTTCGTCACGTTTGTTTATCCGAAAACGCATCAAACTCTGGAACATCCGAGGATGTCTTGATATTTGAGGTTTTGACATTTTCTTTAAGATGTTGATATTTTAGTTGCAAATCAAAATGTTCAACTTCTAGTTTAGAAAGATGTTTTACCAAATTATCGTGATCATCCCGATCAATTTTCTCATTTAGTTCGAGTTTTTGTTTTCAAGCTCAATAACACGATCATGAGAAACTTTCAATGCAATAGATAATTCATGAAATCGAGAAGCGATAATAGAGTGCTTAGTAACAATATAAAACACATCTTGAGCCACACAACTCGAAATCAAATTCTCATTTAAGATATGCAAGTTCTTCCTTTCAACTTCATTATATTTGAGTTCTGTTCATAATCATTAACCTCAACTATCATTGCATCAAATTCCTTTTCTATTTCTTTAATATCGAATTAATTCCTTTTGAAGACTCAAATTGACCTTTTAATTGTTTAAAGAAAGGCATGACCTCGGTTAAATAACATTCTTTAGTTTGCTCAAAACCCTTTCCCCTCGCTTATCCACAGAGGTGTGATTCTCTTCTTACATGTCTTCTCAAAATCAACGAATAGTTGATAAACAACATACTGAGTTGATTAAGGTTTTGCTATTAGTGGCAATCGATCTAGGAACTAGATGCATTGGTGTATTTGGAGGATACACGAGTGGTGCAGCATTTTCCTAAGGGAGTGTTTGTTTCAACAAGTACATTAACTTTTAGCTTATCCATATCTTTCTTCCAAAAGATCTGTTTTGGGGTTAATTGAGTTTGAGGCTTAAACATGTTCAGGGAGATCCAATTTTCCTTAGTGTAATCGTGGGGTTTGATAGTTATGTTATTCTTTTTACATGCAGGATCGTTAAGCTTCTTATCCATTTTCTCCCTAGATGCATCATCTAGTTTTCTATCCTCTTCCTTGCACTCAAATACATAGGTTTACGCCTAGGCTTAAGGATTTCATTACCATCATAGATCACATTTTGAGCACTTTTGCAATCTTACCATACTCGAGATTAGGTTTCTCAAATGGGAATTGTATGCTTATCGGTGAGAACTCTATGCTTAGTGATCATGTGAGCGATCTTAATGGTATTCCCTTGTACGTACAACTTATTTTCAAGCTTGTTTTCAAAGTTTTAGATTAGAAAAATCATTCAAAAGTTTTGATTCCTTAGCATTGAATTCTTGTTTAAGCACTTTAACATTATCTTGAAGCTCTTGCTTTTGCTTAACAGTTTTAGAAAGCTTTTCTTGTAAGGAGTTTAACTCTTGTTTTAACACTTCTTCTAAAATTACTTTTCTAATAATTGTGCGCATTTGGTCATCCATTTCACTGCTCACGGGTAGTTAGCTCAAACTTAGCACGTTGTTCATAAATAGCAACTTGTTCTTTATAGGCATTCGATTCGAGATAACGAGAATCATCGAGGCACATGCGGTGTATTCATCAAAAGCATAGTCATCATTGATGCGGAAGATGCATTACTTGGTACAATCTCACTTTCACTTTGCTTCACATATTGATCATATGGGACAATATTGCTATTACCCTCATCATCAATATCGATTCATAAGTTTCAAGAGATTGTACTTTATTATGCATCTTTGCTCATCAACATCATCATATAGTTTTAATACCTACGAGATGATTGATTCTTTGGATGGACCAACTTGTTGTGATGATGAGACCTTTGGAGAGACCATTGGAGAAATGCTTGCCATGAAAATTGTCATGCGATGAGGTTCATCATCGACGTCGAGTCGTATGCATCACGATCCGCAACTTGAAAGGCATTCGATGATTATGACCTATCTCCTAATTGGTTGCTCATCCACATCTCGCATCATATGTCTTGGCATTGCCCTCGAAGAAGAAACAACAGCCTCTTCATCCAACACAACTCCATTATCCCGAGCTTGCACAAGTAACATCTTGTCTTTGAAGTACTCGCATTTTGAGGCGTTTTGGAGAAGTGCAATTCCTTGCTATGTGTCCATCACCACCACAGTTGTAGCACTTAATTGGCTTTGCTTGTCCTTGATTTGGATTCCTCCCACGATTACGATTTGCCACATATCCTCTACCAACTCCACCTCTTCCCTGCTCATACTGCCTTTCTTGAATCGGGTTGCACCATAACCTTCCCATCTCGATAGTAGCTTGATTGTGTGGATTGGATGTTGTTCGAGGTTATTGTTGGTGTGTGGTAGAGTTCATGTTTTGACTAACCATGAGAGATAGTTGATTGATGAAGTTTTCCATGAATGTGTTTGGGTCGGGAGGCTTATATGTTGGATCGGGGATGAGCTTGTAATTACCATTACCCATGGGTATGACTTGAGAAGCTTTGGTGGTAATACCAACATTGGTGTAAAAGGTCATGAATCATTTGAAGAACTTGTTTCTCCTGGTTGGTTTTGAACTGCTCAAGAATCCTTTTTCAAACATAGCATGTCTCTCATTTTGAAGAAGGAAGGCATACAATTGCTCATAGTTTGTATTCTTCAATCCTTTGGTTAGCTTCACGGAGGTGACAAATTTGTGCCATTCGGGTTCATGTTGTTCACAAACTTTGAATTCAAATGAATGTTTGGCATGGTCATTTTGATATTCCTCATATCATTCACAAGCTTGTGGAATCTCACGTAATACTCATAGACACTCTCATCGGTTTCATCTTGAAGTGCTCAAATTCATCATATAGTTGTGATTCTCTGTCTTCCTTGGTTAATTCGAACACGAGAGAAGCATCTTGACATTATCCCAAACCGCCTTGGCTTGATGTTGTGATTGATAAGCTTGTAGATATCTTTTGGAAGACCACAGTATAATGTTAGAAGCCACGATATCCGCATCGGATCTCTTTTCTCCTTATCATTGAGCTCATCATACGCCTTAGGTCTGTCCAATCCATAGATCATTGTTCCATCTGCGCAGCGTATCAATTATGTCTCTTGTAGTCTCAATCGATAAGGTCCTTCATCAATTGACTTGAGAATGTTGACTCCATTTTCCTTTCCCAAACAAGACAATCGGATTCGTTGAGCCCATGAGTCATAATCGGTTCATCAAGCATAGGTGGGCGAGTATCCGATCCACTACTTGAGCGTCCTCGAGCTACGGAAGAAACAATAGTAGGTACGATGTTTGACATGATTACAAGTTCTACGGGATTTTACTATTCTTTGATTAAACCGGGAAATTGATTCTTTCACGGGATTTTACTAAACCAAAAGAACAACCGTAAAAATGTAGCAAGAAGAAGTAACAAGTCTCAATAGACAAGTAGCTAAATAATCAACTTGCTTAGTTATCAACTCGCTAAACAGACAACTCGCTTAAAGAAACAAGTCGCTTAAAGAACCAACTCGCTTAATAGCCAAGTCGCATATAGAGACAACTCGCTTAATAGCCAAGTCGCAAACAAAGACAACTCGCTTAATATCCAAGTCGCAAACAGAGACAACTCGCTTAACCACCAAGTCGCATAAACTAACTCGCTAAATAGTACAACTCGCAATAATAGCCAAGTCGCTTTAGAACTCAAGTTGCTTAAAGAAACAACTCGCTTAGAACCCAAGTCGCACAAGGAGTCAACTCGCTAAATAGCCAAGTCGCATATACCAACTCGCTTCCAATAACAAAGAAACTCGCTTTGAAGAAACACAACTCCGACTCGCTTCGTACAACTTTCACAAACAACCACTTTATCAATAAAAAACAACCAAACCACAATGATTTAAGCCTTCCAATTCAAAACCTAAACACATATGATGATCCTAAACACAAAAGTACAAACAAAATTCAAACTTTAACACTAGAATTTGTCCAAATGATTCAAACTCTCCTAAACACTTATAACCCCAAAAACCTTATGAAATCCACCAAAACAAAGAGCATGAAAGATAAGTGATCAAACCATGGCTCTTGATACCAAATGTAGGATATATGATTTCACAAACACATTAAACCATAATCACATAAGGCGTTAACAAGATTTTAGAGAGAAAGTTCTAGAGAGAAAGGAAGAGAGTTGGGAACTATGTGAAACAAAGAAAAATGGTATTGAGCTCAAACCTCTACCTTGGGAGGTAGAGGGTATTTATAGTGTCTTACAAATAAATGCCACCTACGGGCGTGGATCAGGCATACAGTGGGTAAAGACCCGTCCGTCCTCCACGGTGTTACTTAACAAACCACTTACTAACATAACTTGACTACGACTACGAGCTTTCTATCGAATACATATACTTGAGGTGACCGAGTCTTTAACGACTAAATTTTCTAATTCCTAACAATAGGCAAAGTTAGGAACAATGTAATTTATATGATGTAATTAGCAGCATCTTTCGTTAATAGAAGCATATTTTTAGTATACTTGATTAGTTTTGTTGTCCTTTGGAATAGATTAGCTAATAAACAAATTGTGAGACTCCATGAGACACGAGATACAATAGAAGAGAATGAAGGCTACGATTTAATGATCAAAGAGCTGGAATTGAAACTTGAATCCTTGGAGCAGGTGAAAAATGAATTCAAGTTGCAACTTGAGAAAACGGGTACTAAAACTTTAGAACTCTTAATCCATAACCAAAATATGAAATATGAACTTAAAACAAAGTCAAACGATCAAGTAAAGACATTGAAAGAGAAGGAGAGTTGTGAGTCAACCATAAAGATCTCGAATTGAAGCTGGAATCGTTGATCAACCTGAAAACCTACTTGGAACATTATAGGTAAGACTGATCTCACCATATTTTTCATATGCTATTAATGAGTATTTTTATATAGGTCAATTAGCTTACATGACGACTATGGGTCTTTGCTCACGGGAGGTTGTAGATTTTTATTTAGCTATGAATTAAGAATATAAGATAAACTTTAGGGGGTGCTTGGTTGGGGGTAATAGGGCGTGGGGAATGGGAAAGGTAATGATTAAACATGCTTGGTTAGGACTAGGGAATGAAATCATTGTTTAGTATTGGGTAATGGGCCATTACCCAGTAAATTAGGAGGTATGGTAATGATTACCCACCACCACCACCAGCAGCCACAACCAGTAGTAGCCACCACCACCACCACCAGCAGTCACCACCACCACCATTAGCAGCCACCACCACCACCAACCACCATCAGCCATTACCACTACCACCAGTAGCCACCACCACCACCTCCACCACCAGTAGCCACCACCACCACCATCCACCAGCCACCACCACCACCAGCCACCACCATTAGCAGCCACCACCACCACCACCACCAGCCACTAGCCACCACCACCAAAAGCAGCCACCACCACCAGCAGCTACCACCACCACCATCAGCCGCCACCACCACCATCACCAACACCACCTACCAGCCACCACCACCACCATCATCATGCCACCACCACCACCATTAGCCACTAGCCACCACCACCACCACCACTTTGAAGGTTAATGTGTTTTCTTAAACCAAGCACTATCAAAGATAATGATAATCTCCATTCCATTCCTTTGCATTCCCTTTGCCTTTCCCTTTCCCATTCCCCATTTTGAACCAAGCGCTTAGTATCATAAGTCATCAATACTTCATAAATGGTATGTACATAGGATGAATTCAGCCTCATGTTTATCAGGCCAATATGCAAAGTTATGAGCATGTGTAATTTATATGATAGAATTATCAACATCTTTCGTTAATATAAGCATATTTTTAGTATACTTGATTGATTTTGTAGTCCTTTGGAAAAGATTAGCTTATAAAAAAATTGTGAGACTCCATGAGACACGAGATACAATAGAAGAGAATGAAGGCTACGATTTAATGATCAAAGAGCTAGAACTGAAACAAAGCGACTTGAACAGACGCATCACAGGCTCAAAGACTTGGACGGACAGACCACCGGTGCGTTGACTTGGAAAAACGCAACACACACTTGGCAACATAGACAGACAGACCACTGATGACCGCCTCAGACGAAACAAATGAATAAACCACTGCCATGGGAGAACTGTTTATTCATACTAAATTGAGGTCTTGGAACGCCTCATATATATTAACTTAGCATCATTTTTTATTAGTTTATACCGTATTAATTTAAGGTGTTGTATGCTTGCAGGAGAGAGCTTCAAGAAGAGCTAGGTGTAACCTTCCCAAATGATGACGTTGAATTATTGTTTGTTTTTCGACAAGAATGGTAAACCATCTATATGATCAGTGTGTTGGTTTTGTTGTGCATGGAATCAAATCTCAGACATAATAGTTCCACAAAAGGTGTAGATTGACGGGAACACCCTGACCCCCGATGCCTTTTGGCACCAGCCATTGTCCACCCACAAGGAATAGCTCCCGAAACTCTCCTAGCCTAGTGGGCACCAACTGAGCGAGCACAAGCCAAGACTTGGACCCCGAGCTTTTATTCCACAAAGTCTCTCCAAGTGCTCATGGGTTTTACTGGAGGCGGTACCTATATGAAGCAAATGCCAAGGATGGGACTTGAACACAGGTCTATTGACTCAGCACAAGTGCTCTAACCATTAGACTAATGCTCCATTGGTCTCAGACAAATAGTATTCTTAAGTTTTTTTTTTAAAAATGGTGTTAGGAATGTGTTAAGGGTATGAGTTTATGTAATCAGGTGTTTTTTACAATGCAACTCCAAATTGGAATCACATATTTGGTTGAGATGAAACATGAGGAAATATGGTTCAAGGGGTTTACATTTATTTAAGATTATATGGTAGTCACATCACCCTCAGTTTTTGGTATTTAAGAGTGTTTAAAATTTGCTAATGAAGAATTTTGTCTACTTGTGGGTGTTTAGGATTTGCGTTTAATTGACTTTTGAATGCTTATGGGTGTTTGGATTTGTTACGGATGGTGTATTAAACATTCCTTAAAAAAACTTACCTTTAACCCATTTTAATTAAGCTACTTGTCTTTGATGGGTTAGGTGCATTTTCCTATTCATCATGCCGGTGTAAAACATGCAATGGGATTACGCCTTCACAATAATGCAAGATAAACAAGAGAGTTGCATTAGCAAGTAGAGTTCCGTGAGCAAAGAAAGTGTTAATTTTTGATTCGGTATTGTTTATTTCATCGACTTCTCATATAACTTCTTTAAAGACATTTTCATGAGATAAATTTTAAGAACTAAAATTGGTAATTTACCATCAATTTTCAAGACGTACATGATAGTTGATGGACTCCATGGAAGATAATCTCGTTGAACTTAGATGCTAGAAATAGAACTGTGGGAGAGTTTTGAAGTTTCTATTTACCTGATTACACATCCTTTCCATCCCCAACGCACAATAAGAAAAAACAAATTATTTGATCAAGTTATGACAGTACTAAACATTTATGAATTAGTAATGTTACATTAGGTTTGTCATATCAAATTATGATTTTCGGTTCGTTTCTAAATGTGACAGGTTCATTTGGTGGCAAAAGATGGTGGTTACATAAAGCCTCAAAGCGTAAAAGTGGGTAAGAAATATTACTTTAATAAACTACCCGTTATTTTTTTGTTATGGTTTTCTCTTACCCAACAGATAATAGTGTATGTGCATATAAAGATACGGTTTTTGGAGAATGAAAGAGAAAGGTACACAGGTACTGCATTTAATAGTAAATGGTAAGTAATGCCGCTCACAACAACTTTAATCTTTAGATGATCACCTTTGTGAAACCTTCATGACTTCATGATCATGTAAGCCATGTCTATAATGTTGGTTATGAATTGGAAGTTTATGTTACAATCTTTTACAATGTTGTGATGATGTGATAATTTATAATCGAATCGGATAATCGGTTGTAATGAAAGGGTGGTAAAAATACTCAAGATAGTGTTTGGATGTGCCAATAACCTATAAAAATAAGAATATTAAATGTCCGAAATTTGAATATTTGTTAAATTTTGATAATTTAAGAAATTACTCATAATATATAAAGTAAAGAATAGTGTTTTTGTGTATGTGAGAAAAGTAGAGACTGTTTGTGAAATGTAGATAGGAGTTTCTTAAGCTAGGTTAAAGAAGGATATATAAGCGAGATAATTTGACCCCTAAATTATCGAAGCATGTTCTCATTAAGTCGAGTAATCAAGAAATGCAATTCCAAACACTGTCATAGATGTGATTCGTTGTACATCCTTCTCTCGGGTGTTTATTGATGTTCTATTCATCGTACTTTATTATCATCTTACGAGTTTATATATAGTAAATATTAAAAGTTGTTGAATTTATTCAAACTCTCATGTTTCACAGATAAATCAAGAAGTAGTCAAAATTCAAGTGCTCGGCTACCAAAAAGGTGTGTGATTTTTATACATAGTAAATATTTTGGTGTCCTATCTACACCAAAACTGATGACAGATCAGATATGCTACTTATATATTATCCGATTATGTAATTCTGAGAAAATTGAAATATAACTTTTTGTTTCTTTAAAACAGGGTAAAGCTAATTATTGAGGAAATTGAAAGAGATGAAGCTGCTTTACGTGAAGATGCATATTATTCCGATAGAAAATTTTCAGAATATTACAATGTATGCATTTAGTACTATAACATTTACATTTTCATATCTTTATGTACTATTTTTGGCTGACTTGAATCACGTCTTTTTCGTGGGTGCTTATTGATGTTCTATTCATCGTACTTTATTATCATCTTACGAGTTTATATATAGTAAATATTAAAAGTCGTTGAATTTATTCAAACTCTCATGTTTCACAGATAAATCAACAAGTAGTCAAAATTCAAGTGCTCGACTACCAAAAAGGTGTGTGATTTTTATATATAGTAAATATTTTGGTGTCCTATCCACACCAAAACTGATGACAGATTAGATATGCTACTTATATATTTTCCGATTATGTAATTCTGAGAAGATTGAAATATAACTTTTTGTTTCTTTAAAAGAGGGTAAAGCTAATTATAGAGGAAGTTGAAAGAGATGAAGCTCCTTTACGTGAAGATGTATATTCTTCCGACATAAAGTTTGCAGAATATTACAATGTATGCAGTTAGTACTATACCATTTACATTTGCATATCTTTATGTACTATTTTTGGCTGACTTGAATCACGACTTTTTCCATAGGTGTTGGAGCAGATTCTTGGTGTTCTCATTAAAATTTTGAAAGATTTAAAGTTGCAACATCAATATAAATATGTAAGGGAACCATTACTTTTTTCTTTAATAAACATGATTATTTCCTACAAGACCGGTACACAATAAACATGTTTTATTTGAAACATTTGTAGGATGAACTGCAAAAGACTTGGTTGTGCAAAAGGTGTGAAACCATGAGTGCCAAGTTGAGGTCAGCACTTTACTCTCGAAACATGTTTTCAATCTCAACTCTGGATTCTTCATAAACCGATTATTATATTAAAGCTATCATCTTTTCTATAGGTTTCTTTGGCATCCAATTTAATGTACAATTACATGTCAATAGAGGCCACTGACAACTTTGCCTATGATTATGTGCTTCGTCAGGTAATTCCTAGAAATCTTCATTAATCGTCATTGTCCACATTACTCCTTTGAAATAAAATCCATCACAACCACATCATTGTTGTCTTCAATGATTTCAATTTCCAGCTTCAATCTCCTAAACCTGTAGTTTATTTGATGTTGATAATCATTCAAGCATATTTCTTTTGAAGGTACGCCTCTTTTATACGTTACATCTATTTCCTTTGAGCAGCCTACCTTGATGGCGGGTTCATATGTTTTTATAAATCGTCCTATATTTTGAAGCGACCAACGGCTTGGCAAAGAGGACCCCACGTATAATGTAAAAGCAACTATTCTAAAGTCTAAAGAAATAGTTAATAACTGAGATTTATAGTCACATGGTACTCCAGAGTACCCATGATCTGTGATCCCGTGACAATCATGCCCCAATCGGGTAAAATAGCGTTCCTGGAACCTCGTGGTACATAGTTTCGATGGAAAGTGATATTTCCAATTGCTATTCAAATCTTTTCAAGATGACCGTGGGGCATTCTGTCGATCCCGTGACTAACTAATCATTCTCGCTATCAAATAAATCTTTAAACATGGTGTTTGGAATGAGACAATACAAAATGTTACATATTCTATTTGCACATATCGAACTGTTTATGCTATTTGGCATCAAGGCACTTAATATTTATATTTTATATGTAGAGACTAATTCAATTTATCCCATTTTTATATTATGTTTAATTTATTTCTCTTCATATCGGTGACTCCCCATGCTGTTCTATAAGCTATAGCCCGATTATCTTGGACATAAAAATAAGGTTAGAAGATGTTACAAGATGATATTTATGATGTGGCCACTTTGAGCCATTCAGCCCGTTTGACATGTTCCCCTCGTTTAGCTAATTTATTTGATCTAGCACCATTGATGTGTTTGAAATAAAACACAACCACAATCAGTTGACATGTAAGTGAAATGTGTACGTACTAGATGTTCTTTTTTTTTTGTTTTTTGTTATTTTCAATTTTGCAAGTAATGATCTAGACTCATAACAAGATGAACAATTGAGGAAAGGATGATGGAGATGACCAGGAGAAGATGTTTTAAAGCATTTAGTTGTTGGAAAGCTCAAAAATCAAAAAATGAACTAAGGGCCACAGTGGGTTTACTCATTCCCCATTGATGCAACAGTTAACCAACATATAGTATTTGTGGTCGGAATGTTACCTGATTCAGTTGTGTTGTGTTTCCAAAACCTGAGTTTCCTACAACCACAACCACTTGCACAAAGAGAGAAGCAAGCAATTTTTTTTAACTAGTTCTGCTTTTAAACTGGTTACCCAGAACATATATTAGACTAAGTTAAGTACATTGTGCTGGGACTTATTTGGAAGAGATTATTTGTGTGATATACCAATATTGTATAATCATACAGATTGAAGATACTACTTTGGCTAATCTTGGGATTTTTGCATTCCTTGTAAGATAGACAAGATTATTCTTATCATAAATGAGCATAAAAGATCTTGATGATAAGATCAAGGACTTCCTTAACTCCTTTGCTTAACTATTAGCTTTTCATCGAGGTTTGTAGTTGATTAAAATGATTTATTTCTTATATAAATTGTATGATGAATCAAGCTGATGTATATATGTTTGATTGCAGGCCGTAGTTGATGAAATTGGATAGCTTAACTTCTATGCACCACTTAGATCCATATTTCATCATGATGGAAGTAAATCAATGCAACATGCTACCCAAGCAGAAAAGGAGATTATTCAATATATTGTTCTTACTATTTGCTAAGAATGATAATTACGCAAAATCAACAAAAAAACGTTGTGTATAAAGAAGCTTTATTTCGCATTTGAGTTCAAATCATAGAGTATGTTCTTACGAATAACTTTGAAACTTTTAATTGTCAAATAAAAGTTAACGCTCATTTATTTTCATTGTAGATCTACCTTATACAATTTGAGAATTTACAATATTAGATCATAATCTTTATTAAGTCATCATTGTATTGGCAAATTTCCCATGTTTGTATGCCAATAAAAAATGGTGAATGTAACGGGTGGGTAAAGGAGTCAAAACGTGCAGGATTCTAATACGGGTACAATTGCTTATATTGTAAACTTTTTGTTAGCCTTAATAGTTTTTATTAGAAGTGATGGTCATTCACATTTAGGAACTTTGTAACGTGTGTTAGATATCGTGGTAGAATAGTCAATGGGCTCGTGGACTTGGGCTAAGCTAATTGGTTAGAAGTTAAGTTAAGCTAGCCTTGTGTATGTTGTAATCCAACCCAAGCCCAAACGAGCCCATGGAAAGCCTTTTAGGGCATCTAGTGCTTGTACTATAAATTCCCCTCAAAGTCTCATTTGAGGGGTGTGCTTGAAAATGTGTGTGTGTGTGTGTTTTCTTTGGAGCAATATAACATCTTATTGTTTTCATCTTTCTATCTTGTTCATACGCATAACATACACGATTCATATATCATGCAAGTCACCATCTTTCCTTTCTTAATCTTTCTTCTTTACGCATATTGTGTTCGTGGTTTCACGTGGGTATACTTGTGTTCGTTTAGTGGGTTTGTGATAAGGTTGATAGATTTAAGGTCCTACAATTGGTATCAATCGCCTAACAATGGTTTAGGAGTGTTTGGTTGAAGTTTTTTTTTTTGTGTAAGTGTTACGCGTAAGCTCTCGGTATCACAAAGTTGTCAAGCTTAAAACTTTACTTTTTGCACTAAAATTTTCAAGATTCTTATGGTTTGAGGTTCTTATAGTGGTAAAGAGTCTAGTTTTTAGAAAAGTTTGAAGCTTTACGCGTTTTCATCGCTTTAAACTCGTGTGTATTCGTTGTTCATTTTACGCATAAGCTTTCAAGGCACTTTGGGTGATTAAGGTCAAAATTTTGTGTTATTTGAGTGTTTTCAAGGCTTTGAGTGTATCGTAAATTGTTTGAAAGCAGGAAATTTTTGGCGTAAAGGTAAAAAGTCAAAACCTATTTCTACGCATAACTTCTACGCATAAGCACTTGGTTACGAATCTTGAGCATTAAAGGTTAGTCGGTGCTTCCCTCACTGGATAAGTGTGTGGAACACTGACTTGGGAAATCTCACTAGCTTGGAAAGTTAGAGATACGATTTGTGTTTTACGTAAAGCTTGTTTTTACGATAAGATTTCTATCTTACGCCTAAGACATGTTTTTACGCCTAAGCATTAATACTTACGAGTAAAATATTTTTACGCCTAAGACTAACATCTTACGATAAGGATATTGTTATGCATAAGAATTAATTTTACAGCGTGGAGGTCACTTTCACGCTTAAGATTCAACTTCACGCATAAGTTTCAAGTTTTACGAGTAAGATTTTGTGCAAAACTTCAAGCGGCTATAACTTTTGAACCGTAACTCTGTTTTCAGCGATCTACCCATCAAAGCGATCAGAAGAACGGTAGAATAGACCGCGAATGAACTAGGTCAACCTTCAGTCCTAAAACGCTCCAAAAGAAGTTATTGAGGTTTTTAAGTTTTAGAGCAAATTTTACTATAACAACCGAGCTTAATCTTCATCCAACACAACTCCTTTATCGTTGAATCGATCCTACATCAACTTTATCATTACATACATTCATCAATGGCAACTCAACAAGACATTCATGCAGCCGGTGCCGAAAACCGTCCTCCTATGTTGGAAAAAGGTGGTTATCTTCAATGGACAAGTCGTATGATTCGTTACATTAAGACCAAACCTAATGGAAAATTGATGATTCAATCCATTCAAAATGGACCCTTCATGCCTCGACAAGTCCAAGACCCTGGAAATGCTGATGCAACACCTCCCGTCCCACCATTTTTTCGTCTTAAAAAAGAATCGGAATACTCGAAGAGGATCGAAGCAAGTCGAAGCGGATGACATGGCAATTCATATTGTCCAACTGGTTTACCAAGAGACATCTTTGCTGCTTGTAGAGCGATTGTGAACTGCTTCGATATGTAGGAACGTGTTAGACGGCTTTGTCATGGGCCGAAATTGGTTAACAAGATACGGAGAACAAGTCGCTAGCGCTTGGGAGAAGTTTACATCTACTCAAGAGAATCCATTGAATCCTACTATGGAAGGTTACGCACTTTAATGAATGAGCCGATCGAAACAAGTTGACACCCGAACTATCGTGAGCAACATCAAGTTCTGAACAATCTACCGGAAGAATGGGGACGATATGTCACTATTATCAACAAACAAAGACTTACATCAAGTGAACTTTGATCAACTCAACGATTTTAAAACAAAACCAAAATGAAGTGAATGAAGTCGAAAAGAAAGATTAGCAAAGAATCATGATCCATTGGCACTCATTGCAAAGACTCAAACTCCAAAGAATACACAACAACAAGCTTCATCATCTTCCACTAACAACAACATGACAATACATTCCACAACAACAAGTCATATCCTCAACAACAAACCTATCCACCGTACAACAACATTACCGAGAACAAGGAATCACCGATCTTGAAATGGAACAAGAAGAAGCTTTGTCACAAGCATTTGCTTTCTTGGGTAAAGCATTGAGAGGTCGCTACTCCACACCAACTAACAACAACCAAAGGATTTCAATCAAACACTGCAGCGAGCAAATTGCATGGTGGGTGTGAATATGGGTCATCAAGGACAAATGGTTGGAGTTATTGGGAATCGGCGAGGATATGCTCTTGGATTTCGCATGGGTAATCGATCGGTTCCAATCGGGGTGTCGATGGGTCGAGAATGTTGGGAATAGAGCAATGGGTAATCGAGAATAGAATGTTGCGACTCCCATCATCGGAATTATAGAAATGTGAATCAGGTAATCGTGTTAAGTGTTATAGCTGTCAAGGAGTGGGTCACATGGCAAGGAATTGTCCAACTAAGCGAAAAGAAGGATCTTGCGTATCTTGAAAAGCTATCATGTTGGTACAAAAGGAACAACTGGACTTCAATTGAAAGTCTTGAGGAACATGACTTCATGGCTATTATGGATGATTTGGAAGACCTCGAGGAAATCAATGCAAACCGCATCTTCATGGCAAATATTCAGAGACTAAGTGCGACATCGATTACGACGCACCTCCTGCTCTATGACACTAATGCAAGATCTAAGGTACCAATCACCGACCCATGCTATAACAATGTCATATTTGATGTGTTTACTCATGGCGAAAGATTCTCGTGACATCGGCACCTACTTATGATACATACCGACAATCCGAGTTGTAGGACTACTAACTCGAGACTCAGATGTGGATCCTAGTGGAGACTGTGGCACAAAATCCGAGGCCGATGAGGAAACACGTGCTTATTTTGAATCATTAATCAATAAGCGTGGCATTGAAATCGAGAAAGTTAGAGCGGTCAATCGCGAAGTTAAGGCCGCGAATGCTAAATTGACCGAGCTTGAGAGTTACAAGGAGAACGAAAAGCCTTTGAATTTCATAAAACAAAGAATCGAATTAGAAATTGGTTATCGAAATTTGGTCTCTAAAGAACAACTATTGCAAATCAAGTACAACACACTCGATGTGAATTTGAACTTGAAAATTAAATCTTTAAACAAGGAAATTTCGATTTAAATAACCAACTTTCTAAACAAAAGAAATGTTTTCTAATCTTGAAAAGAGAAGAAGCGAGCTTGATTCTCGATTTTCCAAAGCGAGAAGATTCTCTTCTTGATGAAATTCTTGATAAAATGAAAAATCCAAACTTTGGAAAATTTGCTTCTAAAACGGGTCATTCTGCTCAAACAATCAAGATGCTTTCTAATCAAGTAAATCCGCATTTTCATACTAATCATAGAATGACACTTGGTAACGACCTTTCTTCGCTCCTCAAGAAAGCTCGTAAATCTCACAATGTGTTAAACAATGGAAATGTTTTACATGAACCCATTATTGTTCGTGATTCTCTTGAAACGTTAGAACTATCTCGAGGAGAGTAGATCAAAATGAAACAAAAACATCCGGAAATCAAACCAATTGATTATAACAAATGGAACAAAATTAATGTAATTACTTTTGTTAATCAAAAGAAAAGTCAAAGTTTTCCATCACACCAAGTGTTTCAAACAAAGAGTCAACACATGTTTCAAAATCTGTTTCAAAACCGGTTGTTGTCTCAAATTCTCTTCGAACATTGAACAAATGTCTTCAAACAATCCTTTTAACACAAGTGATCCGAGAAGTATTTTAGAAAATGTGAAAACTAGAATTGCGGATCTTCAAGAGACGGTTAAAACTAAAACCACTATTACACCTAACAAGCGGTTCTCTAGTTTTGATATCGAACAGAAAGTTTTTGAAACTCAATTGCCCTCACCGACTAACATCAACTCAAGGGTAATTCATTTGAACAAGCGTTTTGAAAGAAACAAATGACTTTGTCAAGGACCATAAATCCACGTAAAACAAGCTAATGACATGTTGAACAAATCAAAGTTTTGGAAAATTTAAATGACTCTCTCTTGAAGATGTTCGACTCTTGATATTATGTCCATTATTTTACAAACATATTACATTGAAGATCATGAAAGACTCCGGTCGAGACCTCCAAAATTGTTTCAAAATATGAAAAAGCACTTGAGAAACTTGAAAAGAAAATGTCTCATATTTTAAACAACTTGATCGAAAAAGCGAGGAATGCAAGTATGAAAAATTGTCGTATGGCGTGCCTACAATGACATAAAAGCGAAAATGATCTTTTGAGGGCTCGGTTGGAATGTCAAAAGGAAAGGCGGTGGATACTAAGATTACAAAACCATTGATCGTCGAGAAAGCAAATGTTCCCAAACCGGTTTTAAAACCAAAATGTCTGCTTCAATGCCTCCTCCAAAAGTCAATGAGAAAATGATTTATCAAAACCGGTCACTCCACCGCCTTGCCTAAACAAAATGTTGATAAAGGAAAAGCGGTTCCAGAAACCAAAAGTTTTAGCTCCTCGGCCTTTTTAAGATGAGTACCACTAATCGCCCGCCTCACATCTAAAACATATGGAACAAACGACATACGCTTAGAAATGCACTATATAGAGACTAGGAAAGTCGAAACCACCTCTCTAGATAAAATGTGAATCCTAATGAGTGTGCCTTACCTTCTACAGACTAGGAAGCACCTCTAGGAGCAAAGCAGACTAAAGACTAAGAGCAATACAAGGAACAATAGAGTCTCGCTTGCCTCTAAGAGTAGTAGCAGAATAAAGAGAAGAAAGTAGAAGAACACCCTAGAATTTACCGCTTTGTAATAAGAAAGACATTTCATCCGAATGTAATGAACCTATGAAATCTGCTAAGTTTAATGAATCATTGAATCTGCTTGTTTAACTTGCAAGAAATCTTTAACTAATGTTCATGATGATTGTGTTTCTAAGAATGAGATTGTTAAGCTGTTAAGAAGAATGTTCCCAAAAGAACTTATGCTAAGCGAATAGGAAGACTAGTTCGAGACTTAGGCTTTACACTACCGATAGGGAGCATAATGTTTACTTTAGGGATGACATTTGAAACCCACGGTAGAACTTTCACACTCTAAAATGGTAGAATGAGTGATAAACCTATCTTACCAATAGACAACTTCTATGAGTGTGATCGAGGATTTTACCTCTAACCCAAAGGAACCAAAATCAAAAGCGGTTTCCAAAATCTTCTTCTTCTCATTATTGGCGAGTTATCGAAATATGTCTTTGGATTGTCGACTCGGGTTGCTCAAAGCACATGGCCCGAATCTGAAGGCTGCGATCAATTCGTTTGGAAATTCATGGGAACCGTCGTTTGAAATGATCATGTAGCGACTATCATGGGTTATGGAGATCTACCTTTTGGAAATTATTTGATCACTCGGGTTTACTATGTCGAAGGGTTGGGATACAATTTGTTCTCGGTCAGGCGATTCTGTGATGCATGATTTAGAGGTTGCTTTTAGGAGAAATGCTTGCTTAGTTAGAAACTTGGATGGCACTAATCTCTTTAATGGGAATCGTGATCTGAACTTGTATGCTATCGAAATTAACCAAATGGCCTCTTCATCACCAATATGTCTTATGACACGAGCATCCGGAACAAAGTCCTGGTTGTGGCATGAAGATTATCCCCTCAATTTCGACACTATCAACAAACTTGCCAAAGACAACATCGTCAACGGACTTCAAGTTCAAATACACCAAGGATTACTTATGTCCATCATGCGAACAAGGAAAAAGCAAAGAGCATCATATAAACCCAAATCAGTACCTAGTTCGGAAGCAAGGTTGCATATGTTGCATATGGACTTATGTGCCCAATGAGAGTTGAAAGCATTAATGGGAAAAAGTATATTCTTGTTATCGTCGATGATTATTCAAGATATACATGGGTTAGGTTTTTAGATCAAAAGGCGAAGCACCGAGCATCATCATCACCTTCAGAGCGTATCCAAGTACTTCTTCAATCTCGATGAGTTGTAGAAACGAGACAACAACCTGAAATTCGTCGAGGAGTTAAGACCTTATTTTGAAGATGTTGGAATAACTCGTCAAACATCGAGTTGTTAGAACTCCACGATAGAATGGGGTAGTTGAAAGAAGAAATCGTACTCTTGTGGGCGCTTTCACAATGCTAATTTATTCTAGTGCACCGTTATTTCTATGGGTTGATGTTGTTGCCCTTTGCTTGTTTCTCGAACCGATCCACTAATCCATCCAAGATTCAATAAAACCCCATATGAAATAGTGAACAACGAAAACACGATATCTCTTACTTTCACGTGTTTGGCGCTTTGTGCTATCCGACAAACGAAGAAGATCTAGGAAAATTGAAAGCTAAAGGTGATATTGGAATCTTCATTGGATATTGAGACATTTCGAGGGCATTCGGGGTGTATTCCCGAATAACTAGGAGGATCATGGAGCGATGAGCGTGAATTTTGATGAACTTTCACAAATGGCTTACGAGAGACTCGCTCTAGAACCCGCACTAAACCCATGAGACTTACGCATATCAATTCGGGACTCGTACATCAAAGAGCTCCATCAACTTTTCTTGACACACACCTCATGAACAAGAATGGGAGAAATTCTTTGAGTTAATGTTCGATGAATACTATGGTGGAACTTCGACAAATGCATCAAACCATCATTCATTGCACCGCTCAAAATCATCTACCACCGCCACGAGCGGAAGATGCATCTACAGCGGTGAAACCAATGCACCAACTTCATCAACATCATCACATCTACTCCGTGACTCGATTCTTGAAGCAGTCTTACCGGCGGTTGATGAGCAAATTCATAACATATCATTTCAAGAAGAACCTACTCAAAACCATAACGATGCAGCGTTAGATGAAGACTTATTTGAAAACCCGTTTGCTATGGAATCGGTGAATCATCTTCTAACTTCACGAGAACCATCTAACTTCGCGCTCGTATAATCTACGGTATCCTTACTCTCGAAGTGGACTAAAGACCGCCAATTGAACAAGTTATTGGTGAACCGTCAAGGCGATTCGGACGAGGCGTAACTTGCCACCGATTGCGACTTATGCATTCACCTTTGCTCAATTAGCAATATAGAGCCAAGAACATTCGTGAGGCGATGGCGGAGAACCGCATGGATAGAAGCGATGCGGGAGGAACTTCTCGAATACCGTCTACATGACTCTTGGGATATGGTTCCAAGACCAATTGGCGTTCGTGTCATTGATTTCAAATGGTTATAGAAGAACAAAGGGATGAAGAGATGACCGTAATTCGCAACAAAGCTCGTCTTGTGGCGAAAGGATACGAAGACGAAGAAGAATAGACTTTGAAGAGTCATTCGCGCTTGATAGCTAGACTTGAGGCGGTCGAGTTTTCTTAGCCTATCACTCGCAAAACATCACGAGTTTATCGGATGGACATTAAGACCACGTTCTTGAATGGAACTACGAAAGAAGAAGTGTCGTGAGTCAGCGAAGGCTTCGCCGTAGACATGGAACATCCGGACTCAAAAATGCGATCTATGGTTTAAAGCAAGCTCAGGAGGCGTGGTATGATGGTGTCCTCCTTCCTTATCCTAAACAATTTCACCAAAGGAGCGGTTTATCCTACCTTGTTTACACAAAAATGCAAAAGCGACATTTTGATTGTTCGGTTCGTGGGCGACATCATTTTGGGTCCGCTAATCGAATCTTTCAAAACATTTTGAAAATCTCATAAAAGCAAATTTGAAATGTCCATGATAGGGAACTAAAATTTTTCTTGGTTTACAAATACATCAATCCCGTGGAATTTTATTAATCAGCGAAATATACAAGCGAGATTTTGAAAAATCATGGTATGGATAATTGTGACTCTGTTGGCACACCAATGGTAACCACTTAAAAATTGGAGCCGATTTGTGTGGGAAACCTATTGATCGAAAAATATCGAGCATGATTGGTTCTCGTGTACCTTCTTGCTGAGTCGACCGATATTCATTTCTTTGTTTGCTTATTATGCGGTTTCAGGCTAATCCTACAGTTGCACCTCAAAGAGGTTAAATGGATCTTTTGGTACTGAAGACATCCATTCACGAGGGTCTTTGGTATCAGAAGGAATCGGTTTGATCTAATGCCTTTTGGATCACGGACCGCGGTGATCAATTCTGACAAAAGTACATCCAGGAGGAGCACAATTTTGGGTGAAAAGTTAGTAGTGGTCTTGAAAAACAGATTGTACCACTTTCAGCCGTGAAGGCGAGTATGTGTCTCTGTCTGCGTGTTGTGCTCGAGTTCTATGGATGAGAACACTCCACAGTTATGGCTTTACTTTCGATAAAATACCTATGTATTGTGACTCGAAAAGTGCCATAGCCGTATCATGCGATCTGTTCATCACTCGAAGACTAAGCATATCAGTCTGCTATCACTTCATAAAAGAACATGTGGAAGAAGGTACTATTGAATTATTTTTCGTGAAGGCAGTTACCAACTTTCATGATATATTTACTAAAGCCCTTCCAAAAGAAAGGTTTGTGATTTAGTTCGACAATTGGAATCTGACCTAACCCACGAGGAGTTAGAGCGTCTTCTCGAATCTTAGTGAAAATGATTTTTCAAAAGCTTATTGTAAATATTTTAAAAAACAAAATACAAAATTTGAAAAACCAACAAAAGCAAAATATAAAATATAAAATCTTTCAAAAATACAAAACATTAAAAAAATCATAAATCCAAAATATTCTTACGGCATGTCTCTTGTATAATTGATATTACATGTTTCTAGAAATGTCATTCAACAATAATCACGGGCATGTCTGAGATGCTTGGCGAGAGTTCTTTAAATGTTTTCAAAACATGTCGTTTCTCAAAATTTCTTCAAATATGGCTTCGTATACTTATTGTGAAAACTTGGACAAAAATGATGACTTTTGATTATTTTCAAATCAAAACTACGTGTTTTAAAGAAAAATCAAGTGTGCGCTTGATTAAGTTACATTTAAAACTTGAAATCATCATCATTTGAGCACCTTTTCAAGATTGTTCAAAGATTTTCAAAATCTTTCAAAATACTTTGTACTTTCGAGATAACTCCTACAAAACCCTTTAATTGATTATGCTTTATTAAAGGGGTATAAAACAAAATGTTCCAAATTCATGCTTAAATCAAATCCGTTTGTCTCTCGAAAAGATTCTAAAATGTTGTTTAATCCGTTGATATCAAAAATATCACGAATATGCTATTTTGAGGGGAGGAGGCGTGATTAAAATGTGATCAAAAAGTTTAATGATCGTTGTTTGAATCTCAAAATGAGCTCGACTCGATTGAAACCAATGAATTGACGAGGAATCATGTACCATCTCGAAACTTTCTATGGACTTGACCGGGACGGGTAATAATTTCAAGCTAGTTCTCTAGTGATGTAAGCGTGTCTCGATCGGTCGATGTTCATTTAAAGTCGATCAATTCAAAAGTCACGAACTCTACCCTCGTATGCGGATTTCATCAAAACTTATAGCGCATGTGAAGGGGGTGTTTACGAAAATATAAAACTCACGGGTGTTTCAAACATGTTTTCTATCATAAACACTTTGAGAGATTTTCAAGAAAAATGGTTTATGGCAACAATAGGGCGGTCATGGGTTATAAGGTGGCTAAGGATAGGAAAATCCGTCCTATGATCCATGAGCGAGAGGGATCTACCCAGGAAATCACAAATAGTTAGTATTAGAAGTCCTTGGAATGATTGAAAAAAGGAGTAATGTGAGAAAGGAAAGAAGAGGGTTGAAGAATTAAAAATAAAAAGTAAAAAGGGTGAAAAGAAATAGCCCTCCATTATCAACCTTAGAGGCGAGCGGGTTCAATTCATACTCTTGGTTATCACTAGATGACAACAGGTATTGAAGACAAAGGCGTCATGGACCCGATGTGCTTGCTTGCACTAAACCTTCTACTCAATTCCTCTTAAAGGATTTGTTTCATTCTCGGCAGGAACCTACATAATCTATCGACTTTCTCTTAGAGATCGTTGATATTGAAGAAGGAGACTCTCTCTAGTCTCATTCGGAAAACAAATTACCTATTGAGTCTAGAGCCACGAGATTCATCAAAGATCTTATAGGAACATTGACATGACATAGCTTATTGTTCATCAATAAGGGCTGAGTGATATATTCTAGAGTCTCGCGGTCTTAGCAATGCGAGAACATTTTATGAGAAGTTTCACATCTGCGATCTTGATGATTGAATGGAAACTCTGCCGGGGTCAACATCAAGCGACCACAGCGGTGAGTCCTTCAGTAACTCCTCGTGGATTACACTTAGTGTGTCTCAAGCGGTCTACAATCGTGGGGTGATGCTTGGTGTACTTGACTTCTCGTGGAATTGTAGATGTACTTGATTATATCGTGTTATCTCGGCTTGTGGGACTCGGTTCGAGGAGCGCCTTTGTAAAATTAGAGATGTTTTCACACTATCTTGTTAACACCTCGAAATTCAAACTTGTAAGTGCGAGAATCCGCTTATTACTAACTTTGTTTTATGTTTTCTTAACATGGAAGCTCGGGGCCGGATTGATGGTGCAAATTTTCCACATGCTCATACCAACACATGAAAGTTCTCATCAAAATCAAAGGCAACACAAAGTTAAAGATGATTCTTTGTCAATGTCAAAGAATCTACAAAGTATAAAGACTAAAGAACTACATCATTGGTAACGAAAAAGACAAATAGAAGTGTGAGCATGGTGGAGAAAGGCGTGGAACACCTAACAGCGAAGTTGACAAATGGCTATATACGCGTTATCGATCAAAGCATGAAGGAACAAAGAATTAAGACTATTCTATATCTACGCCGAGTTCAAGCTCGAGAAAAGTAAAGACCTAATCAAGTGGAGCATATTTTGAATGACCGCCCCGCAGAGATTATTGTATAATAGTTTTTATTAAGTGATGGTCGTTCACATTTAGGAACTTTATAGCGTGTGTTAGATATCGTGATAGAATAGTCGATGGGATCGTGGACTTTGGCTAAGATAATTGGTTAAATTTAAGTTAAGCTAGCCTTGTGTGTTGTAATCCAACTGACCCAAACAGCCCATGGAAATCCTTTTAGGGCATCTAGTGCTTGTCTTATAAATACCCTCAAAGTCTCATTTGAGGGGTGTGCTGAAATGTGTGTGTGTGTGTGTGTTTTTCTTTGGAGCAATATAGCATCTTATTGTTTCATCTTTCTATCTTGTTCATCGCATAACATACACGATTCATATCATCAAGTCACCATCTTTCCTTTCTTAATCTTTCTTCTTTACGCATATTGTGTTCGTGGTTTCACGTGGGTATACCTGTGTTCGTTTAGTGGGTATGTGATATGGTTGATAGATTTAAGGTCCTACACTTTTAAACGGAGTTGATGATGGCGAGGTCAAGCTATATAATTGAGGACGCGGTCTTCCTTTGGGCTCGCGGTCACATAGTCCTACATGCGAAATTTAGTACCCATATGCATGGGTTAAGCATCTGGGATGTTTATGTTCTAATTATTTTTTGTTAAAGCTACATGATATATTTTTATCTTCACTTCGAATATGGATTTCATTTTTGGTGAGGTTTGGTGGGACAAAAAACAAAGTGCGTCTCTTTTTTCTCAAAACCCTAATGATCTTATATTGGTTTTTGTAGTTGAAGAACTATGGTGGACGCTTTAAGTGTGGTTTGGCTAGGAAAAAAAATGGTATGTCTCTTTTCCTCAAAACCCTAATGATATGTTGATTATGTTAGAGTTGATATCATAGCTAAGGTGATTGGGCACTTAGGATTCATGTAATTTGTGCATTACTAAATGAGAAAACACCAGCACGTCGTGAACCTGCGTTCATAAGGTAGTTGAACCATGGCAGGCTCAAGTATTGCGAGTAGCCACAAAAATAATCATGTGTATCATCACTTTAAATATGGAGGTTTTTAAAGGAGGAGAATGTGAGCATAGAGCCTAAGAGCACTCGCAACGATCAACGCCCAACCGGCGTTATTTCGGCGTTATTTCGCGTTAACCGGCGTTAACGAGGCAACGTTACCCCCCCTCAACGGGCGTTAACCGTGTTTAAAAAAAATCAAATTACCCCCCCAACTTAATTACTATTGTGGGGTTTAAAAATCATTTTACCCCCCTAACGACTAGTTTTGTTAAAAAAAGAAAAAAAATTCAAAAACATTTTCTTACCACTATAAATACCCAACTAAAACAACATTTTTTCACACTTCCTGCTCGATCCTCTCGATCTTATACTTCGATTACTAAAAAAATGTCGGGAGGCAACAGCGAGGATACATTATTGAATCTTCGATGGTGGGTGGAATACCTCGAGCCGGGTTCATCTTCAAACCCGACGGGTTCATCTTCAAACTGACGTCTCTTTTCCCGACCCTGGGCTTGTCGAGCCAAGAAATGTACCTGACATCAACAATATCGTGTTGGCAACAAAGTCGACAAAGCACGCTTAAACGCTGACTTTCAAAATCTACAATTCTCGCAACACTGCAGCATTCATGGCTGAAACACATGATGTTCTGAAACACCCACATCTCCTCGAAAAAATCAAAGCTCGTGTTAAGCGAAAGTCGAAAATCCAAAGACCCGAGCCGAACCAATCGATGATGAAGAAGAATTCGCTATTGGGCATTGGAAGTGTGAGGGAAAATTACTTGCGGGTGTTATGTCGTGTTAGGGAGGATCCGATAGATCGGGGCTTGCACAGCAAAGCGATCGTTTTGGTATCGGGTGCATAAATGAGTTCAATAGACTCGATTTTCAGCGATGCTGACAAGGGTATGATGTCAAGCAAGTGGAAGCGTTGAACCTTGTTGCACAAAGTTCAGCGGTTTTTCAACGTCTTGAGCGGGCAGAAGCGGGAAAGTAAGATGGATGTCATAAACGGTGAGAAAATGTATCGTGAGGAGCCCATCGGCACCGTTTGCTCTTGATGATGTTTGGGAGGTTTTGCGTAAGCATAAGAAATGGGACCATGGATCGGTTGACAAGCGGCGATTTCCCAAGCGAACAAGCGAGGCTTTGTTTGGTCATAATGAACAACCACGCCCGTGGGAAAAAATGTGCTTCAAAGCAAGATCAGGAAACACGACAAGTCTTGGGGGCGAGCCTTGGAGAACGAGCTCATCGAGTCATTTCACGAAACTATGGCAAGCAGTGTCGTATCAAGCGTGAAACCGCCCAATGACGTGTCAGAACCTAACAAGTCAAAGATGAAACAATATGAGGTTAGAAGAGATAAAGTTTTTGATGGTTGACCTTTGAAGGCGAAGATCCGAATGTGGTGGCTTGGATCGATGCGAAAAAAATAGAATCGTCAAAAATATAACTACAACCTCGTTAGTAGATTGTATTCTCGTCATTTCCTTTATGTTATAACGTTTAATTTTGATTATCTTTTTATTTCGTTGTGACTTTTTTTAATTTCGTATTGTAATATGTTTTCAATTAATGATATGTTTTTAATAAATGAAGTGTTTTTTTATTTTAGGGGTTGAAATTGAAAATATCGAATGTTAAAGCATACTTGGGATGTTATGATTATGGGTATTTTTGGGTGAATTAAGGTGAAATGTTAAAAGGCGATGTGGTGCGTGGCGGTGTTAAGTTTAAGCTTGTGTTATGATTCTTAGTGCTCTAAGTGTGAGTGTAATTTATTAGGTTAGTGGCGATTAATTTTATGAGAAAGACATATGAAACATATCTCGGGATATATTTAAGGGCTCAAATTAATAATCATGAATACAATTCTGATAAGTTGTCGAATAACCATTCTTTTTCTTTGAGTTCATTATTCACTATATAAGTGTAATATAAAATTTATTACATGCCTTTGCCTGCTTGTTAGGAAAATAAATTATGTAGATAAAAATTAATAAAAAACTAATTTATAAAAAAAAAGCATATATAGCATATATCGTATATATATATATATATATATATATATATATATATATATATATATATAATTGTAATATCAATTATAGTTGTAAATTATTTAATTTAACTTTTAATTACTTTTTAATGTATATTTGTTCTACTAAAACCAAAAATAAAAATCACGAAGTCATCAAGATCCATTAGATGAGTTTTTACACTTGTGTGTGTGTCTATATATATATATATATATATCTAAAGAATCTTGTAGCGATCTGTGACAGATGTGGGTGTTAGAATTACTACAGTAATGTGATGTTATCTTATGGTAATCTTTTTTAACAATTAATTTAGAAATAATAATAACGGAGATCTTGTTTAGTTTATTTGTCTTGAATAGTTGTAGCTTAGAACTTTTTACTTGTATTCTTAAAAGTTCTATCTAGAAAATCTTAAAAATTAATAGGAGGAAGATCTGAGATCGTTATAGGTAGTGTATATATATATATATATATATATATATATATATATATATATATATATATATATATATATATATATATATATATATATATATAGCATTATATAAGAAGAAGCGTCTGCGTATAATGTCGACTTGGCGTCCCGTAATCTTAATGTCGTTATTAATATAAATCGTTAATTTATGTGGCGTTTTTAAGCACATGTGGCATTTTTTTAATATTTGTGTTGAATTTTATTTTTTAAAATTTTTACATTATAAAATTAAGTATGTGTTAGTGTATTTTAATTTTTGTATGTAAAATTCGGTTTAATTAAAAGAAGGCGTCGTTGGATTGACTTGGGTCGTTCATAAAATTTAAACAACTACAAATGGTAAATTGTTTTTGATTTATATATTAAATCAATCTGAAATAAGGACGTGTTAAAAATTATGTCTTTGTAATTTAGGAATGTATATTATGAAGAAAACAATTTAAAAGAAAGATGATATATATTACCTTACAAGATAATTATACCTTATATATTTTTAACCTAATTTTTGTGTATAAATACACCCTTTTATTAAGTTCGTAATCATAATAATCCCTAATTGGTTTTATCGACTTTTAAGTTTAATTCTGTTATCAGATATTGGATACAAAGATGGAGGCACAAAGAGAACCAGCAAGGCTAAGACAAAGTGTAAAGATTTCAAAAGCAAACCAAGACAACAATCCTCGAGTAACTACTTCGAATGTTGTTAGTTCATCAACAGGTGATTTTTTTTGTTAAATATTATGTTTTCTGTTAGTTATATGCATTTAATTCAACCTCAATATGTTTTATAATATATAGGATGCAAGACTCAACCTAACAAAATCAGAAAAAGTTCCACATCAGGTTAGTTTTTAGAATTTTATCATAATTTACATGTGGTATATAGTTAATGTTATGTTAGGAGGTTTCATTAGTAGTTTCAAAGACATATATTCATGTGAATTTTGTTAAACTGTGAGAGTTCTTATGATTGTTAAAGATGTACATATACTTTTTATCATGATTCTTGATTTTACGAGCCCCTTTATGAATCAATATTAAGTTAATGTATGTATGCAGGATGTTTATCGGCACTGCAAAAGACTCCGGATTCTGGAGAGTTCTGAAGAAATTGGTTTAGGTGAGTATGTTAGGTTTAATATCAGAGAGTATTATCAAATTAGTTAACTAAGCCAACATTATTCGCTGAAGTTACAGAATTACTAATGGTTGAAACCATTGTAGCATGTAACTTGGATTATATTGACTCTATCCTTAAAGGGTTTCATGAGAACAAGGTATCCAATCAAGAATACTCAACTTTGTATTACTTCCAGTCCGTTTGCTTATCAGTTAATACTCAAATTTGTATTACTTCTCTTTTTGTCACATTTACTATTTATTGTTTCTTTGATCACTAATTTAGTTCAGGAATGTTGTAGTTAATAATGCGTTGCTTCAGTTTCAATTTCTAGATAAGCTCAAAGTAGAGGTATGCATTATAGGCTTGCACAATTTACAGATCCTTCTTAGTTCAGCGAGTTAAATAAGATGTATATACTTTTGTAACGTGATTAGTTCTTGACATTCTTTTTTAGTATTGTAATAGAATTAGATATACTTTTGTAAAGTAGAGGTATGCATTATAGGCTTGCACAATGGATTTATACTGTGTTTGTTTCGAATAAATGCATTGTACTGTAATAAAAGTTACATATGTATTTGGAAACAGTTGTTAAGAGTATATACTTGCAAGAGTTACATATACAGGTAAAGAGTTCATAAGCAACAGCAGTAGCATAAACGAGCTCTTCTGTGGTAGAAATTTTCCCTAATTTGCTTTGTCATTGTCGCTACGACTTAACCTTATAGAATCATGAAACTGAGAAGAGATTTGCTGCAAAATTTGGAGATTTGCTGCAAAATTTGCCATACTTTCTCATTTGTAGCAGGATGAGACTCCAGCCCTTAGACAATTTGTGCATTAAACAAACCTTGAACATTTACAAATGGTTCGTGATCTTAATAAGCTTCTGGTCTCGGTGGAATCTGATCATTTTGGGAAGGGTTTTGTTCATGGTTTGGCATCTCTAAACCTTCTGAGAAATCACATAAACAAATTAACCATGTTGCAAGATTTGTTAAAGATGATAACATGAGTTTGTTATAATGACAGAAAAAACATCCATCTGCACCGGATACATTTGATGACATGAGTTTGTTTTAACCTTTCTTGTTCTATTTTTATTTCTTATATATTTTGCGCTAAACCTATTCCTTTATTTAGGCTATGCCTATCAATTGGTTGATCCTTTTTTGTTTTATGTTATAGGTTTTTACCTTCTAATCTTATGGGTTCATTTTCATTATATGTTGATCTTTGTCTATAAAGAAACACTATTTAGAATGAGTATTGCCATATACGAAGTAATGTGAATAAGGAGAATGAGATGGTCGAAAGGAATGCGATGAACAAACCTACTTTTCCTTTCTCCTATAGCCATTGGTTAAATTATGCTTCAAAGACCAGCACCTAATGTCAGAGATTCTTCCACCAGGTGGCCACAATCAGAGGTACAAACACAAGATCTTATTCGCGTTAAAACCATATGCTCTTATGTAATTTGTTAAGGAGTTGTTTGTTGTGTTCTTTAGGTGTTAGGAGTTGTTAAAATTAGGTTCACCCATCACTAAATAAAATTAGCTAATTTTGTTAGTAACATGACAAGTACCTTGAAAAGAGTGAACACAATCAAGACATAAGTCACAACCAAACATTGAGAGACTTCATCAAGTCACACGGGTACTCTGAATTGTTTCAGAAGGCCCAAACCATGAGTAAATTTCGAAAATATACTTATTTTATGATTTTCTGTGATTATAAGTGGGAACGCACGTGTGATATTAATTTTGTATAACAGGTTCTAATATGATCATCCATATGGTCCTACCTGCAGAAAGAGTTATGAGTTTCTCTGCTTTTTCTATACTCTCTTTTTGCTGCAATCACCATCTACTTCAGGTATTACATACTTGCAATATACGCAAATCTTTCATATTTGAGGATGGGAGATATAAAACCACATTTGAATTATTTCTTGCTTCGTTTACTTATTGTCCATATTTTATCAGCTATTTTAGGCACCCTTAGTGGTTTACTGTCAGATGGCGTTCACAGGCTTACGTTAAAAGAGTAATTCATTAATTTTGAATGTGATTCTTATTTAATTTTAATATTAACATTCAGAAGTTAATTATGTGCTCATGTAACTAAAAGGTCAGATAAGTGCTAGATAATAGAGACTGCCAAAGAAGAACACGTTGTGGTGTTCAAATATAATTTCAAAACTCGATGATGGTGAGTCACTAAGTCATTGCTCTTAATATTAGGAATTTTCCTGGTCATTCGTTATTTTAAACTATTTTAAAGATTATATATTTGCAATGACCAGATCAAAAATCCTGACATACTACCTCAATGATAAATGTCATATAGCTCACTTGCTGTCAGTGAAATATGCATCAATGACATTACCTTCGGGTCCCTTATTTGATGATTTAGTAGACTCAGCTCCAGGGGCATCGCCAGGTGATGGGCCGTCACCAGGTTGGTTGTAGAGTGACTGGCCAAGCTGCATAACTTGGTTAAGAGCAGCCATATCATCTTTAATGGTCTGTGTTGAGCCACCAGATATGGCCTCCTTGATCCCAGTTTCTCCTCGACCTTCTCTTTAACAGCGACGGGAACCTTCTCTCCCAATTCTTTCATCTGTTTTTCAGTCTGGTAAACCACTGAATCAGCCTGGTTCTTTGTGTCTATGGTGTCACGCTTCTCCTTGTCTTCCTTTGCAAACTTCTCGGCTTCATTAACCATTCTTTGTACTTATGCATTAAATTAATCACAGTACCAGATATCAATTTTTTGGTTCCCACAAGAAAACTCATTGTGTCAATGCATATTTATTTACAAAAAAAGGTTAGTTCGGGTACATATTTACTAATGACAGGTTAAACGAGTTGAATAACAAAAAATGGCTAAAATAAACCAGGTCATACAGGTCAAATGAAGAAAAGTAGTATAAATATAAACACATCAAAAGTAGCCTAACATGTATTGATAGTATCCAAATACTTGGATGTTCGAAATCGTCTTGTTTAAAACAAATTATCTTAACGTTCTAAGAGAAAAACGAATAAACACGTATCTAACTTTCAAATTTCTATTTTTGGTGGTATAGCATTCTTATCTGTCGTAGATAGGCACAAACTTATAAGAAGTCTTTGGGAATCCGGAGACCGGAAAACCAAATGCAGATAACTAGAGAGCTAGCCTTACATGTAGATGAAAAGATTGACCATTTTCAGGCACACGGACTAACTCAAAATATAAAAAACCTTAAAAGGATTGTAACGTTAAACTAGAAAGTTGGAAGTTGGTTACCATTACGAATTAAAATTTGATATTTCTTACCTCAAAATAAAGCTGTATGAAAGTTTGTACCTTTTCAATAATCAAGTCTTTAGATCATTTTAACAATCTTATTGTTCACAGAAAACTTTTAAACTATAAAAAGATCCACCTATCCACTTATTTTGACTTGGAACTTTGACATGTAAACCAACCAACCATTTTGTCAACTTCCAAAAGTAAAAAGACGGTCAATTACCCCATATAAATCTACACAACACAGTCAGCTTCTCAAGAATGATAAGAAGACATTTATTACCTCATCATTTGGCAGTGTGTTGGCAGCAGTAATGGTGATGTCTTGCTACTTTCCTGTGCCTTTATCAATGGCAATGACAGATAGGATACCATTGGCATCAATGTCAAACTTGACCTCAATTTGTGGAACTCCACGTGGAGCAGGAGGGATTCCATCAAGTCTGAAGCTTCCAAGAGACTTGTTGTCTCTAACAAATTCTCTCTCACCTTGAAGGACATTGATTTCAACACTTGTTTGACCATCAGCAGCTGTAGAAAAAACCTCTGATTTGGAAGTGGGGAGATCTGTGTTTCTTGGAATAATCTTTGTCATCAGGCCACCAAGAGTTTCAAGCCCAATGGATAGTGGTGTCACATCAAGTAGAACAATATCACTCACATCTCCAGCCAAAACACCAGCCTGAAAATAAACAAAATATTCAAATTGCCAAATCATATGCATGATGAAGGTTTTTGGAATTGAATTTTGGAATTGCATTTTGGAATTGATTATCCTATAACTAAGACTTAAAATCAAAATAATCAGTTTATAATATTTGGATAAACAGGTTCTGGTTCAGTTAATTTTTATTTCCAACTAACAAACCGTCAAACTTCTTTCAGATATATATCATTTTGTGTCAATGTATCTATTAATTTCTTTAACAATTAGAACTTTCCAGAACTCAAACACGTGACTATTACAACTGCAGACATCACAAACACATTTAAACACTATTTTTTTTATTCTAAGAATATAATTACAATATACCTGTACAGCGGCACCCAAGGCTACAACCTCGGGATCAATGGTAAATTTGATGTCTGATGGTGAGATAATCGGGATCCATAATAGATGCCCGCATGCATATTAGAGTTAGTTGCTAATATTTGGCTTGGGTAAAACCGTGACAAAAGTAGTTCCCTGGATAGAAAAAATTTTATCAGTTTTTTGGATGTAAGTTGATCCAACCATATACTTATGAATGGGTTGATTGCGTTGAGTTGTATCCCAAAGAGGTCACATGCCTGGAATAATATTTTTAGCACAACGGGAGAGAGTCGAACGGGTTGAAACTGGCCAAAGTCTATATTTAATCAATAGATGAATGCAAATGAGTCTGGCTTATTCAAAAATACAAGTTTCTATTTTTATGGTTTCGCCGAGCATTATTAACATAGTAATTAATAAATTACCTTTAAAGAGATGGCCAGAAAGTGTTTGTGGGTCACTCACTCCGAACCTTTTTGACCTGCAAAAATAATGACCCTTTTATATCCAGCTCGTTTTGACCCATTACCCAACCCATCCATATTCCCATCTCTATTAATAAGATTGGTACTTTTAAACTCATTTACTGGTTACAAGTTGTCACATGCTATTAGCATATGAAAACGCATGCTCTGATATTATAACAAATTTAAACTCATTTGCATTATACCCATGTTGTTAACAGTTTTAGTGATAAGCACCTGTTAACAGTTATTCAAAGCTGTTAACAGTTAACTGTTAGTGCTTACTTAGTTAACAGATATTTCAAAACGGATATATTTTAGTTATTCAAAACTGTTAACATATATGATGTTAAAACCTGTTAAACCTGCTAACTGTTAATAGAAAGTGCTTACTCAGTTTGTAGCCTATTAGCATATGTTACTCAAATTTTAGACTAAACTTGTTAACACTCCACTAAAAACGTTGATGGACGATATGTTACAAAGTCCCCTAAATCGTATTCAAGTGTTTGTAACTTTTGTTCTATTCAAAAATTTTGGAATCATTTTTTTAGTAATAACTGTTGTAATCATGTTATATATATTAGCCATCTATACAACTAAAAATGTTATGCATTGACCTCACATTTTGAAACTGGTTATGAGGTGATATGATGTTGTAATTTGTAATGTTTATATCTTGTGCAGGTATGCCCCATATGTCTTACAAACCCAAAAGACATGGCCTTTGGTTGTGGTCATTAGGTAGATTATTATCTTTATCTTTTTTCAGATTCTACTTAATTTGTATTATCGGATTGCTTATTAATTAATTTTCTTACTTGTGTTATTTGGCAGACATGTTGTGAGTGTGGACAAACTCTTCAATTATGCCCAATACGCCGGAAATCAATTGAAACAAGAATAAAGCTCTACTAAGTTTGCTTTGTGTTTTATGCAAATGATATGGAGACAAGAAGTCAAGATGATGATACGACGGCCTATAACAGTACCTACAACGGCACAGTCTCTTCTCCAACCCTGTTCTCAATTTCTCATATAACGAGAACTCGAGCAAAACTCTTACTCATGAACCAAAATTTCAAAAAGAAGACCTTGAAAAAGATGATTACGATGTTGTACTGATTTCTGAAAACGTTATTGATATACACAGTCAAGAAAATGATATGTCTGCCTACAATGGCGCTTACAATAGCACATACTCTTCTCCAACCCGATTCTCAGTTACGGAGAACATAAGGAAAAATACCGGCTTTGAACCAGATATTTAGAAGGGTAATTATGACGCGACTCTCAATGTTGCAACTGATATCTAGATATGAGGTCAGGTAGAGGACGTGTCTAATTATGATGGCACAACCTCTTCTCAAGTTCATCTCTCAAATATTGAGAACCTGATTAAAAATCTTACTGCTGAAACAAAGATTCAAAAGGGAGCCGAGGAGAAGGGTAATTTAGTAAATGATTGCACTGGTATAGTGATATTGAGGTTGAGGTAAGATGTCGGGAAGAGGCTAATAATACTACTAATAGTTTATCTTCTCGAGTTTGGCTTTCAAAGAGATTTTGATCATTGGTCTTACAAGTAAGCCAACAATTCAAAAAGGAGATCAGGAGAAGGCTAATTCAGTAGATGATATTTACTGCTGAAAAATGGTGCCACAAGTGCGTGACGAACATTGCTACCGGATAAGAGGCCATTTATTTTAGGTAAGTTACTGATATATATGCAAATAAGATCATCTTCTTTAAGGATTCAAGTGGTATACAACTAAACTTATTATTTCCTATCAGGTAAGAAACTATTATATAGTCAACAAGAATTCATAACTCAGTGGGGGCCCACGATTGGGTTTTAATCCACCACAAGCTCCTACGGGCTTTGGAGCCTCTGCAACAACCAAAATCAGCGTTAATGCTGCACTTGGTGGGCCAATCATTGGTATTTTGTCTTTAAAACTGTTTTTCTTCTTCATTGTTGGTATGCATTATATTTGTTTTAGACAGTGTGGTACTGACAAGAGCCTACAATGCGTTGTGGTAACGCAAAGAGCTTAATGAATGTTAGAATGTTAAACAGTTGTTGGTAATATAAAATAGTTATTAAAAGGATTAGCACTCATAAATTGACTTTATAATTAACTGAATATATTTAGTTAAACTGTGATATGATATTATTATCAATTTCTGAACATAAACTTATTTTCTATCAACTGTAGAGAGGTTCAACAATCAGCTTGGTGATGTGAGAACATGTGAAATGATTTTTGGTCGATCCAGCATCACTCCAATGTTTCAAGTTTTTACTTTATAACAGACTCCAAACCTGCAATATCTTATATGAAGTGATCTTTCGTTCTTAAAGTAGATGGTTATGTTATAATGGTTTACATTGAATTTATTTTTCATGTTTCTATCATAGGTTGTTACATATATATTCGAAGGAGAATCAAATGAGATTCAGACCACGCTCGATCTCATCTACGATAATTTCACATCCAATGACATTCTCCTTAAGGTAATAATTATAGATTGCTTTAGGTAGTTATATTTGATTATCTTTAACTGCACTGGTCAGTTGCTAACAAATGTCGACCTTAAAAAAATTCCTGACTCTAAATGGAATATATCATGCCGCCTACTTTTTCTTTCAGCATGAACATGTCATCCAAGGGTGCTAAAGCATGTGCTTTCGACCAATGTTTGTTTTCCGGCTCACTCTATAGATAGCAGTTTGATATGAATTGTGGAAGGAATCGTTAGACTATGGTGATCACATAGTGTTGTTAAACAGTATATGTGCGTAATTATCATGGAATTTATATTGATATTAATAATATACTTTTTTATAGCAAAATGCAACTAATAAGAAGCATATATAAATTTTTGTTCTGAATATGTAACGAAGCATAGTCAAAAAGTTCCCTCCAAGCTATATCAAACACTCGAGTTATGGTTTCCTCTTAACAGGCATAATAATGTATACTGGGAGCCGATTACATTCGAGTTATTCTTTTCAATTTTCGCACAATTCGGAGGTTGTGGTATGTACAATCTTATCCTTATGCTTTGTGGTATTTTGTTAACCTATTAACCGGATGTGTTCTTACAGAACATAAATCTATTTTACGGCTAATAGGGAGTATATTGCAGCAAGTTCTAGTTTTTACACATAAGAATAGCCTGGGGAAAAAGATAAATCACCTTATGACCTATACTTTTACAGGTCTAATACGTGAATCGAACGTGTTTAGCAATGAACCAACATTCAATGTGCAACGATAAAGATTTTTATTTAGCAAGTGGGTAAGATGTTTTTTTATTATGTAAAAATGATGTTCATAATCATAAAAGGTGCAAGTTCAGCAACATTTTTTATAAAAGTTTTTTAAATCAGCAACACATGAACCATAAGTTTTTATGAGATTGATTATTAAATGTGAATATATGAAACTTGCAAACACAATAATAGATAATCACTTTTAAGATGCAATGTGGCAATGATTGAACCAGCTGAAGTTATGGATTATATTTGGCTGTGTGTTGTGCACTTGAGTTGAGGGAGTATGTAGATGACAAAGAAGACTACGCAAACAACTTCTAGAATGGTAAGTATTTTGGTTCCTCTTTCCCTCCTTTGATCTTAGTTGTTTGTGTTAACATAAAATCAAGAAATGTTGTAGTCAGGTTTTCGTGTCACAAATGGGCAGGTTGGTTGCGTTGGGTAATGGGTTGATATGGGGTGGAACAAGCAAAGCCGTCTTTCGTACGGGTCAACATGGGTCGCGTTGGTGTATTTAATACTTATAACTTTTTTTTTCTTTTTGTAACCATGGTTTCTAACCTTTTGGCCAACTAATCCATGGGGTTTAAGCCCACTGCACACTGACTCAAACTAGATAATGCCCTCTCTTGTAGTTGGTGTACTTAATCCCGCCCTTTTAATCCATTTCACTTACTTTTTTAACTTTACCCGTTTGGTATAAAATCGAACTGAAATCAACCCATTTCAAAGTAGAAGGTTAACATTTGGCTTATTTGACCCATTTCATATTTAGCAAGTTTTGGCACGTTAGCCACTAGAGATGGAACATAATTCGAAGTGACTTGCTTACAAGAATTTGAATATTACTGACCTCAAGTTCAAATTATGTTTTTTTTTACATTATAAACGAAAATTTGTGCTTCCTACTCTTTCTCTTTACATATACAATTCCGACATCTTGAAAAGAAAATTTTAGCATTCAGTCTTGGGTGGAGAGAGTGTATGGCTTGAAGTATTCATTCTAATATTTTTTTTCTTCTATTTTGCAGCATGCTTACTATCTGGATTACAAGGTACATATTCATTTGAAACGTCATTTTTCTTCTGGATGTTGTAGTTTCTACTTATTTACTTAAAAATGGATAGATATGAGTTAAATTTAAAAACTCTTCTACAAATGAAACGGTCAAGTATAAGTTCTCAAATGTTTTGCAGCCTCCTAAATCGATTTATTCAAACAAATTAGATACTCCGTTTTGATATGATTGATTAATCACATAATTATGTACAAAAATTATAAACATATTGGTGGGTCAACCCCTTTTTGATCCGCATAAGAAGTCACTGGCCTGAAATTTACCATTATGCATCCATGCTCTATATCTCTCTTTTTTGTATCAACAGAACGACAAAGCCCGATATGCTAACGTCTTCATGGACCATCTTGTATCATGGAATGCTGCTTTGGCCCGCATGGCGCGTGCACAATCCTTTGTAAATTTAGGAGAACCCAAGCTTCCAGTTGCTAATAATTCTATCTTGTCTGGATAGCAATTTTGTTAGTAACTTAGTATTAATGTATTAGAGCAACTTATATTTCGGAAAATGTTTGGTCTAGCATAGAATATCTAAGGCATCATAGTACACTAGCATTTTATATTTTGCTTTTCTAATCGAAGTGTGTTATATTAAAACCGAGGCAAATTCTTGAAAATGTAGTTAACTTGCTTTTTATGGTTGTGTCTTATCTCTATTTTTGCATTCTATCAATAAACATGCATCGTTAGTTAACTTTATATGTATCAGTTCACCTTTAAACAAGCGTCGTTATTCCTTTATCTTAGCAGTAGTTAATAAATAAACTTAAAATTTGGTTTTCTTAAGCTAAACTTGCATCGTTAGTCCGATTTTCTACGTTTTAGTCCGTTTTTACACGGTTTCGTTCGTTTTTGCACGTTTTCGTTCGGTTTTGCATGTTTCATTCGTTTTTGCGCGTTTTCGTCCGTTTTTGCACGCTTTTGTCCGTTTTCCGTGTGTTCGTCCGTTTTTATACGTTTTAGTCCGTTTTTACACGTTTTCATTCGTTTCTGCATGTTTTCGTCCTTTTTAACACGTTTTTGTTCGTTTTGCGCGTTTTCGTCCGTTTTACCGTTTCGTCGCGTTTTCACGTTTTGTCCGTTTTATCGTTTCATCCGTTTATTAACGGCCGTTAATATATACTAAAAGTAATTAAAGTTAAATGAAATGGTTAATATATATAATTGATGTTCTGTAATCCATAAAATATATACCCTAATCCAAATTCGTACTATATTTCCGATATTCTTTCATTTTAATAGAAACTTTGATTGGCTAACATGAATTTGGTAACGATGCGATTATAAGCGGTAGTAGTCTGTGCGAAGGAGTAACAATGCGAGGTTTAGTGATAGAATGTGGAAATATATATATATATATATATATATATATATATATATATATATATATATATATATATCTATTAAAAAAAGTGTGAGTTGACAAACATAACATAAACACATTGTAGCTTTTCTTTAATAAACACAAAAATTAACAAAAAACAAAAAAACAAAAAACAAACAAATCAAATCTTACCTCCTTTTAGTCGTTTAATGGATTATGGAAGCATCGATTATATATCTTAACTTTTCGTTTAAC